>JAAAKM020006971.1:138655912-138673133 GCA_010016025.2 Alatinidae sp. Z8VKAUB7J3 | reverse complement strand
ACAAAAGGTACCTTGATAATGTGTCCCAAGATTTAAAATATTTTTAGCCGAGAATAGATAAAAGTACAGAGGTTGTGATATATGTCCACGGTGAAAATGATATGAAATTAATCTATTCGTCTATGCCATTTTCAGTAATGATACATTGGTTTGTTCCTACTGCTACGTTCTGCAAAAGTCGATATGAAAACATGTATTTCAAATGAGGGTTTGACCTTAAATCCATTGAAAGTCTTGAGATAATCGTAATATATCTCTACAGTGTTTACTCAATTAGTCAGCAAATTTTGATTATTTCAGCTGCAATTTATGTCGCATATATAGACAAATGTAAAAGTATATTCCACGAAGTTGGGGAAATCACCGCAATTTTGAAATATGACGTCTCAAATGGTGAAGAAGGAAATACATCAGTAGATACAGTTCTCTACCAATTGACTATCAGGAACTAAAGGTGATTGATAAAGAGATGCTACTGAAATTGAGCTTCTCTTCTCTAGTTGTTACGTCTTTTGACATAGAGGCCTTACTGAAAAGTCTATTTGGGTTCTATCAACTTGAAATACTAAACGCTTAATACATTTCTGCTATTTTTTAAATTACTAAAAGATTTAGTTACGGTTATTATGGTCAGAATATTACAATCGTGAATCTGTGATGTCAGTCAAGCACCTTGTTTAATCATGTTTAATGGCATGTATTTTATTTTCAATGATACAAGAAGTCGCTCGGGAGATAGAATACATTAAATTTTTTAACTAGAAAAGATTAACAACTAGAAAAGATTGACTCTTTTGTTACTATTTGAAATCCGGTATCATTCCACCACATGGCGTTCTTTACTAGTAGTAAACCAGTGTCTGGCGGAGTAGTACAACAAGCAAACATTCTTCGCTTTAGAATAGACTGCGCTGGTTTTAATCTTTGTTCTTTAATTTTCGTGTTTATTTCCGATTGTCAAGCGTTATCCTAGACTTTTTCCATTCCTCTCACTTGTTATGCACTCGTTGTTTATTTCCTTATTGATGATGTACAAATTCATGGCCTTCGACCCTTAGTAATGAGGCTGGAAATATTCAAGACAAAAACCGTTCATTATTTCGTTTTTGCAATAGAAAACGTCCGTGGCGACCATTAATTGTCAATAACATATATTCAAGTATTCAAATTAAAAAAATAGAAGATAATAAGTCTTCAAAATAATAACACAATAATGTTGGCAGCTTTAAGATTGCCTGTCTCGTTATTGTATCCCTCTTAAGTTTTCTGCTTATCTCAACACTTACTTTAAACTCCCCTTTTTATTTAAATTGTAATATATTTTGATTTTCTTTTTTGCTAAGCCATGCCTTTCCTTTAGCGAGCTCTTAAAAAAACTTTTTTCCCTAAAATATCATATTCGTAATGCTTATTAACTGTAAAAATCGACCGTTTTAAGTTTTGGTCGATTTCGTAAAAACATTGTTATAATTATTCTGTTCCTAACATTAGGTTTATAGTAATCAAGTTTTCACAAACAAGTGTGAATCTAAGTGGACAAAGGGATTGTCTTTCTTTTCTTTCTGATAACCTTTATAGTTACTTTACATAAATTTAATAATGAAAGTGTGTCTTCAAAACCAGTTCTTCAAGTTTTGATGAAACTCAAATTAAAGCTAATGATAAAATTGTTCATGCTGATGGGTAAAGGTTAGATATTAGCAAACCAACTAGCAAACTCATGAAATTACGATTCCTGTCTGAATACTAGATACACATACGACAACACAGTATCTGGCCAAGTGATGACACCATTACAAAAACATTTTGAATCGGTCGCCCATTGGAAAAATGTGGGCAAAAATTACAACAGTCAGACACTTTTGTGAACTAATAAAATAAATTTTGCAGCAGAGCAGCACAAAAATTGAACCTTTTTTGAAAAAAGTAATTCAAATATCATGGCAACAATTGAAAAGCAGAGACTCCCTTCTGTTAGGTGGATTTTCACCTACAGTGGATTAGTACTTAGGAACCAGTGCAATTTTTACTGTAGGGATCTTTTAATTAGAGATATTTTCCTTAGGGTTTTTCTCCAAGGGGGAATAAATCCTTGGGGATTTTTTCCGTACTGAATTCTTTATTTAGGGATTTTCTTCTAAGGGGATATTTTCCATAGGGATTTTTTCCATGGTGGATTTCTTCTTCAGGGATTTCTTCCTGAGGATTTTTTCTTTAGGGTGGCTTTTTTCCATTAAGGGATTTTTTCCTTAGGGATATTTTCCGTAGGGATTTCCTCCGTAGGGATTTTGTCTTTATGGATTTTTACCTATATTCGGAAAAAACCCCACCTTTCATGGCTTCGTACGTGCTCATCAATGAGTAAATGAATTTAGAAGAGGCAGTAACAAGCGCTTGTGGCCCATAACTGATGTATGTAGGATATTGACTTTTTAGAAATCTCTTAGAAGTTATTTCGAAAACAAGAGTTAGCACGGAGCAGAAATTACTGTAGGAGCGACGCTCGGAAAAGATTTTAAGATAGACCTTAATGACACAAAGAGATGAGTGTGGCAATTATGCGCCTCAATGTCAACTGAAAGTATTTTCAGCGCTTTCTTATGATAGGATACACTTGCTTACTGTCAGTTATTTTCGGTCCGCCACCGGTTGCAGTTCCGGCACCCCAATGAGATTCCGAAGCTCATTCGGATCGTTCACTAAGTCATAGAGTTCGAACTCCGGCCGCGGCGCTTGAAAACACGCTTGCTGAACCGGCGTTAACCCACCATTAGCATTGAGCTTGAGCATGGCTTGCCAGGTCAGACTGCGCCCCGCATCTGGATCAATTGTTACAGTATTTAGGTTAATAAAGATTTCTAGTTGTTTATTGACTGCTGCAGTATCAATCGTGACAATATTTAGGCAAATTAAGATCTTAGTTGTTTATTGTTCTGAAGCAATATCAATCATCACAACATTTGCATCAAGCAAGAACTATCTAGTTGTTTATTGTTCTATGCAATATCAATCATTACAGTATTTACAAAATGTAAAGAGAATATTTGCACAAAGTACGATTTCTAGTTCTTTATTGTTAACTAAAATGTTGTTGTAACGATAACATCTCATGAATTTATATATATATATATATATATAAATAAAATTTGGAAAGTAATGTAGCTACAAATGGTTTATTATTTACAGTTATTATCCTAAGTAATTTCATAAGAATCTGTTTGGATGGCAAAATTGTCTCTCAAGAAGTATGACAGTGTTTGTTATAATTCCGATTTGTCTCCATGAGATATCATGTGACATCACATATCTGATAAAACAACAACGTGATACCATGATTTCTGCATAGAAGTTAGTTCAAACTCATTTTTTAAAAACTAGATCCAATCCTTAATAGGCTGCGAATCCCTAAGATATCCTTCTTCGACCCAGAAAATGGTCCGTTAAAACCGCAGTACGGACAACCATCATTTACAACCCTTTCTCTGCACATATTTGTAGTGTTTTATAGAGATGTATATTTGCCAACATATATTTACTCATGTTCATCTAGGAAAATGGGCAGATAATGTAGTATAAAACGCTCATGTATATCGCTATTGTCATTATATTTTTAGTATTATTATTATTATTATTATTACTTTTAAACTGTGATGTGATCAAGCCCAATATTTTTCAAGTTTCTAAAATCTATTTTGACCAAATTAATAAATCTCTATAGCATGCAAGTTAATAAATCTCTATAGCATGCAAATTAATAAATCTCTATGGCATGCGTATACTTGATGCCTATGTGTTTGAAAAATTAGACTATCTGGTGTATCATATGGTGAATAAATATCTATACAGTATATGTAGCCTAGAAAATCAATACAAACAATACTTCTCAGACAATTTTCCACACGTCTGTTGGCCATAGTGAATAAGTAAAGGCCAACTTTAGAATATAAACTTATCCTGAGAACTTGTAATTTAATTTCTGTATTTACCCATCGTTTTATCAATGCTAAAAAAACCTAGCACATTTTTCAGATGCGGCAACATATTTCCTGTTGCCTTAAAAGTAGTTGTTGAAAATTGTGGACATTGAGCAGTAAGGTTTGATTAGAGAATGCCAAAAAGGGAAGTGACACAAAAGCTGTTTGAAGGTCCCTGATCAAGAGTGAGGTTCAAAGACAAATGAGGAATGACATTGTAAATTAGACTTCAACCAAGCAACAAAAAATAAGTTGGAAAAGGAAAGTGGAAAAACTGGCCTTTTTCTACATAAAACTAGACTTTTCAATCTAGCCGCTTTAATAAAGCGAAGGCCTTAAAGATTATGACAGTGCATCTATCTGTTCATTGCTACTGGTATGATGATGATTGTGACGTCGTTGCTAGATGTCTGCTAAACATCTCTGGAAAGAACACTAGAAGGACACGGAGAGACAAAGAATGCCACCATTGCGCTCTATTTTAAGATAAAGGTATTTCAGTTTTAGGTTTAGATTAAGAATCCGAATGTTTCCCAGGGTGGCCAAGTTGCATTTGAACTCAAATGGATATGAAAGAATGAATTATTGTTTAATTTAAATTAAGCTAAAGCAATGAGTTTTTCTAAAGACGAAAACTTGAAAAACGAAAACTTTACGAAACGACAATTAATGGATATGAAAGAATGAATTATTGTTTAATTTGAATTAAGCTAAAGCAATGAGTTTTTCTAAAGACGAAAACTTGAAAAACGAAAACTTTACGAAACGACAAAGTTCGTACGTATTCATCATGCCATTTTGAATTACAGAATTAATAGAAGCCAAGTACCTCTTTTCAAACAGAGCGCAAAAAGAGTGTTTACTGGTAGGTAAGGTAGATTATCTTCCGATCCTTTAGCCCTAGAAATCGACATCCTATTCGTTACCAATGTATCTTTTACAAGGAGAGACTACAGTTATAACCCATTAGTCTACTCAAAGTATATTGAAAATGTTAAAAATAAGAGGAGCCTGGTTTCACGAAATGTGTTTGGAAGAGCCACTGAAAAAAGCCCTTAATATCATACCATTGGGGTATGATTAAATTTCTCTGGTGACTTAAAAAACTTATCTCATAGATCCTTGCTTCTCGTCTCTAAAAATAAAACACTTTTTCTTTTTCTATGTGTATCATTGATTATAAAAAGATAACGTGGAATGTACCAATAGTTGTTTGTATAGTTAATAAACTATGCCTGTCCGACACTTAGCTTTAGCAATTATTATTTTTTAGAAATAAATAAAATGTAGAAACCACAGTTGTAGGTATAACGTCCAAAGGATGGTGTGTTTTTTAAGAAGATTCCACGTCGTAAATATCTTATATGAGCATGGAAGAGACATAATCAAAAGGACAATAATACAGGGTTATAGAAAGTCTGGTTTGGCCAGAAAACCGAGTCTATTGAAAGAGTAAGGCGAGTGGACAATATCGGTACTTAGTATAGAAGAAGTACGCGAGCGAGAAATATTACCATTATAGGAGATAATAGAAAGTCCAGTTTGGCCAGAAAATCGAGCCTATTGAAAGAGTAAGGTGAGTGGACAATATCGGTACTTAGTATAGAGGAAGTACGCGAGCGAGAAATATTACCATTATAGGGGATAAAACGCCAAAGAAGGAACAAATACTGACAACATTCGTTGCCTACAGATTGTTACTGAAAATCGCTAAATACGTCTGCACGCTAAGACTCTAAGTTCAGTTAGCCAATTTTCAGTAACAATCTGTACGTGACCAGAAGACGTCTTTTTGAAGACGAAACGTAAGTAAAGCTTCCTTATTTTGCGCTTTATTTACAATAATTCATCGTGGGCTAATTACCTTTTTATTCAATATTGCCATTATATAGTAAGTATTGTGTGTTAAGTGCTTTTCTGGGCAAGTACGTTGTAAGCTACGTTGTATCGTTGTCTTGGAAAGACCCAACTTTACAATTGTGAGTGTACCACCGTTACAAGAATGTTGTACTTCATATTTAAAGAGCCCAACTTTACAATTGTGAGTGTACCACCGTTACAAGAATGTTGTACTTCATATTTAAAGAACCCAACTTTACAATTGTGAGTGTACCACCGTTACAAGAATGTTGTACTTCATATTTAAAGAGAGAGCAACCTACGTTACGATTCTTGTAATTTTTTCGGCATTAAATTTTAAATGGGAATGTATTGATTGAGAGAAAAAGAAGACGTGTAGGTGTTAAAGGGTGACCTCTTACTACCGTTATAGCAAATACGAAGGGTTTCTTGAATGTTTTACAATGAATAAGTTGTTTATGACCGCATCTCAGCGGTTGTCCTTTACTTTGTTGGCATCTCAAAAGGAATTTGGTTGGGCTCACATCAACAATCTAACCGCCAATGGAAATGTCCCTGAGGCAACTTTCCCAAATATTAAAGGGAGTGTATAGTAAGGTATTATGATGGCATGTTAGTTAAGGAGAGACAGCTACTGAATCAAAGAATTGTGTGGGATTGTCTTCAGTGGTCAACCACAAAACTTAGTAACCTTCGAAATGCTGCCAAAAATATGGCATGTGTTGAATACGATTAATGTGGTAATGCATTGCAAACAATTGCCGTTTTGATCACAAAGACGGAGATGCAATTGATCCCGCATAGCTATTTTAAATGATTTTTGGAGGTTGCTCTGATGTGGGCGCTTAAAATCTTCTTTACATTTTACCTCTAATCAACAGACATGTTTGAAAGTAGAACCTGCCCTTTATAGTGCTTTATGTATCGTACGCCACTTTTATTATGGCAATAGCTACCCTCTTGAAGCATCCTCTTGAAGTTACTGCAGGTTAGTGAACGGGACATGGTAATCTAACAATCCTTGAAATTGATAGTACATGTTTGTATTATAGGAGACGCAAAAGATTATTCAGGGTCCCAAAAAATTTTATAAGCAGTTTTACTTAATAAGGTAGCAAATTTCAGTAAAAACGATACAGTCATTTGATATTATGAGCTTGCAAACTGGCATTTTTCGTATCCTTTTTGTTTAGACATCAATTTCCAGCTTTGCATCCTAATAATGTTGCTGGCTGAGAGCAAGCAAAATGGTACGATTGGAGAAGATAGACAATTACGTCGAGCAGGATGTTAGCCTCCTCAGGTATTTCAAACATCGGTTAAGGTGTTGAAAGTCTGTAAAAAGGCCTCCCATTACCTTTGACACATTATGTGTTACCAATGGATATTGGAATAGGGGATATCTTTTATTCAGGGGGGTGGGGGAGGGGTGAAACTCAAGGTACAGGGAGACGCCCATTGAATTGTCATTACAAAGCACAATAGACATTGATGATGTGCTCCATTATATCATTCATAAAACATAGTTTGGACCACACCAGTAGGACAAGATGAAACTACGGGTCACCTATCGAAATGCTTTCTCCTCTCCTGCCTAATTAGACTTGCACGTGGTCCCATTTCCCAATATTCTTACGTCTCTGTGTTTAATATTGCCAGCATTGGTATGTTCGTGCTCGTAAAGGACGCTCCCTTTATCAATACAAAATACAGGGGAGTTGGATGATTTCAGTTTGAAGGCGAAGAAGTCATTTAAATCCCTTGAATATCGGCATACTGTACAAAAGCGAATCCATGATGAACGAAATCAGAAGTGCAGCACCTTTTTGCTAATACAGTTAAGATAAGCAAATAAGACGATGGCCTTAGAAGGCAAAGAACATAAGTAAGTAAAATGATCCTGTTTTGCATTTATTGTGTCCAAATGTAACGCAACATAAAAATAGGAAAGTACTAGTATTTGCGAGTACCGGTAAGGACTCGATGTAGTCCCCTTTTAGATCTACAGAGCACCGTTAGTCACTAAGAAACAAAGAAGCAGAACGGGGAGAGAGTATAGTTACTAAGTAATGTATAACAAGAGCAACGTACTAACGACCAATAAGAATGCATGAAAATAGTACAGTTACAGGGTGAAGCGGGAAAAAGGTACGTAACGGCCCCTCCTGACAGCAACGTCACCAGGTGGGATAGGGTAACCTATCAAATGATATTGCATTAGTGTGCAAAAAGCACAATAATTTTAAAATAGGTGTCAGTTTCAAAGATTGCTCGATAATGCAGCTAGTTCAAAGTGTATTGTACAGAAAGCAAGGGCAAGGATCTTTCAACAGTATTTGTTACGACATTCCCTTATTTGGTCGCAGAAAAGATCCATGTACCGCCTTGACCAGAAAGGGGTTTATCTAGTCTCGTAAATAACTGAGCTACATCTATGACTAGAAGATGTAGCCAATTGGCTTTAATAGCGATTACCAACTTCGACTGCGACCCTTTTTAAGGTTTGTATGAGGCCACACGTTTTTAGTATTTCATGGTTCTCTGTTTTGTATTTAGTGGAGTAGGGAGGAGGGTATTAAACACAATATTAAAAATTTACAGCCCTCAGTACCCAAAAACCTCCTTACAAAAGTATAGCTCAAGTTTAGATTGGAGCTTCTATTTATTTTGCTTCTAATTGCATTAGATTAAGAAGCAATGGGTGACTCAACTAAAACTAGAATTTTGATAAACTTTTGTTATTATATTGTTAAAGTGAGCAACTCATTCATAAGAAAAAACGTCGTTATTATATTGTTAAAGCAATCCTACGTCATAAATACTATTGGAGACAATAAAAAAATCAAACTTTAAAGATGAAGAAAACCCAAAACTTCAGAAACCTTACAAAGGACCTATAGCTAAGGCGTGACCTACTCCGTAAAGGGTGGCTGAGTCCCGTAAGTACTATTATTCAGGGAACACTAACGGTGTTGAAAGTATCCAAAAACCTTGGGTTTTTCTATGTAAACATTTACTAAATCTTGATGAAAATGACCTAAATCATGTCAGACACTTACTAAAGGAAAGAGATTTCTGTTTCTTGTATTAGTCGATATTTCCCCCTCACCTGCCATCAGCGAGGAGTGTGATAGATATGCAAGTCCCTGGAATGATGACTTTTAATTTAATCGCCAATTGAAATTGGGTTAGGCCATTTAGAATGGAATGTGTTATTTTGAAAGAGTAATCCGACCATGGGCTTCCGACATAGGCGCAACGGACGAAAAATATTGGGGGGTCAGTGGATTATTTTCCCGAAAAAATATACCTTGGCCCCAAAATTATTAGGACATGTATAGACTAAATGCATTTCAGTTATTACTTATCTTGTTGTTATCGGAGCCCTTGGTATGATTATAAAGGAGACAGATAAACATATCGATAAATCCCTGGCCAGCCTACTCAGGTTGAAATCCAGGAAATAGTACTAACAAGTATCACACACACTTTAAGAATAGCACTGGCAATATAAATTGTTTGGTACATCGCTTTATCTTATTTTTGCCCTAGGTTACAGGTAAACACTGTGCAAAAGGTTATAGTAAACAGATAATATCAGTAAAGAAACATACAGTAATAGTAATAATAATAATAACAATAGAACTGTTAGAAGGGCTAGTCCCAGACCTCTCGAGTTCATGTTACTACATCAGTAATTTTCAGGTGTAGTCAGTCGTCACTTGTCGCTTCAACAGCATGGACGTGTAGAAGTCATAGCAGGGAACGGTTGGCATCCAACCGTAATCGTTTATTACATCAATGTATTCTATAATCAAAGTTTGTTATCATGTTTGGTTCTTAAAGACTTGTTATAGGTTGTTGACACATCAATGCTTTTACTACCCTGGTTTTTATCCGCAATGCGACAAGTAATTGGCGTGGTAGATCATTTATCAAAACAACTTGAACTGTGGAGCTACTTTTCCTTCTATAGGTGGAAATGGTACTCGAGCACCCAGTCCGTCAAAATTATTCCATCACAGTCTGTCAATCAAAGACCATTGGTAAGCAGCGAGACCTAGTTTTGAAACTAACCCTAATAAAAAAGAAAACAACCAGACAGGCATCTACTACTACTACTAGTCAGTAATAGCACCGGTGCAGCAGGAAATATTCTCTTCTTTCTTTTATCACAACGCCTTTGCCCAATGTCCGAGGCGGTTCGTAGCGTCTCTCTTCATCAGACAGGCTAAGTAATAAATAAAGGGCAGGTGAGGTGTCCAAGATCAACGCCTCTCTATTTCGGCTACCGGGAAAGTTTATCCATCTCGCTATCTTTGCTCCACACTGTACAAACTCAAATTAAAGATGTAAGAGCCAACAACTTAAAGGATTTAGATGCCCAAATACATGGACAAAGGATACAAGTCAATTCCGCTTCATGTAACTGGGAAGAGTTAAAAACGTACAGGGCCCTAAAGATATAAACTTCCAGGATTTATTGTTTGGAGTCACAGCACTATAAGGAAAGGCGCTGTGGATGACAGTGAAGTTATCGGGTTTGTGTCCAGGTCTTTGAATGTTATAGTCTGTACGTGCTCAAGAAGACAAATGGGGTCTGCTTAACAAGAGCTCGGTAAACACATGGGTTGCTAAAGGTTATTCATTTAATTCTCGTGCAAAGTTACTGTCACATACATGAGAAAAACAATGATCTCCTCTGTTATATTATCTCCTTATTAAATGGTTGGTTGCTGCGGACCCCTTGTGAAACTTTCTTCTGGTGGAAATTGCAAATCGCTAAGATACAGACAAAGATTGGGAGGGAAGCACATGTGCAAAAGCTTTGAAAACAAAACAAAAACGGGTTTGTAAATATAAGGGACTAAATCGCTTGGTCTACCTGCGGTTGTGAAAATAAAGTTGTGCTGCAAAACCTGTAGCTGCAATTGTGAACAATAATAATGTAAACAATTACTAAGTCTCGATGAAAATCATGGAATCATGGAAGACACTTAGTAAAGGAAAGGGGCTTGTAGTTGTGGTATTACACGCTATCTGCCCCTTACCTCCTATCAACAGGGAGGTGTGACGTGCAAGTAACCGAAATGAAGATTTTCAAATCCATCCTCAGCTGGAACGGGGGGTTAGGCCAGTTTACTTTACTTTATGTCCAAGATTGTAGAGTAGTATATTTAGCCTTTATTGCATATGTGAGCACACAGACAGTACCACTCAGCTAACAGACGATTATTTGGGCTGTGTACCCGAATAATAGGTGCATCTGTTTACTTTGCTGAATCAAATCTCCTTAGCGTTTAATTTACCATATTTATGTACAAGGGTTGCAATCCGAACAAAGAAACAAATAAATAAGGCAAATAAAAGATAACTTAATGACTAAATATTAAGCAGATAAAATACATACATAAATAATTAGTAAATAATAACAACAAATACGTAATAAATAAACAATACATAAACAATTGATAAATATAAATAAACAATAAATAACAGTAAGTAAACAATAAGTAAACAATAAATAATGAATAAAAAAATAAATAGACAATAAATAAACATCATCGAGAAGAGAGGATTTGAAATGTAAGCAGAGGGGCTGTTCTCCAACTGCGTTTTTCTGGATGTCGATGTCCACCGGTGGATGATTGGCAGTTAACGTGACAACTAGAGAAAGAAAAGTATGTCAACATCGGAGGTCACTTCGCTCAGTTGAAAAAGCACACACAGTGAATGTGTGGGCAACGGGATTCGATCCCCGGTGGTGACATATTTTCTCTGGTGTTCTTTTCAAAAGTAAATAAATAATAAATCAACAATAAATAAACAATAAATAAGCACAATATATAGACTAAAAACCAGTGAATAAGCAATAAAAACAATAAAAACGTAATAAATAAACGATAACAAACAATAAATGATAGATGAACTATGAATAAGTGAATCTCACTCATTCCTTAACATTTTTGTTCAACACACTTGCATAGATATTGCATAATCAAATACAAAATTGTTCCAGACAGTCACTAGCGTAATCTATTGCTGATACTTTGCTTAAAGGGGTGCTTTGAAGTAGACAACTGTTGATGTATTAACGTACACACGAAATGCTTGAAACGAGTTTCTACATACACGTTCAACCAGCCCTGGACAAACGGAGGTAGAGAAAGTAGGATCAATCTTCCCCCCAAAGTAAAAGTTAAGAACATTAACTTTTGATTTAGCAATTGAATGTAAATTGTCTGATTGATGAAGACGTAATGCAATACAACTTTAACGTCTGTAGTATTTATAAAAAGAAAATATACATGCAAAGGTGCGTTAAATAGTAATAATCTGCCAAAAAGACATATAGAAAATGACTTCTCACAGTGAGAGCGAAAAATATCGTCGCGCAACGGACGAAAAATATTGGGGGGGGGGGACGACTGTGGATTAGTTTGCCCCCAAAATACCCCTTTGCCCGAAAATTATTGGGAAATGAATTTATGGTTCTTCACACGGTTGAATCGAAGGGCGATAGCGTAAACTACCGTCACTTTGAATTGGAAAAAACTTCCTTAATGCTACGGCAAGGACAACATTTTTGCCTTTTCCCCGAAAAAATATAACATTTTAACAAACTGGGGGGAGGGGGCTGCAACCCCCCAGTACCTTTGGCTGTGCGCCCATGAGTGAGAGACACTTGCAATTTTCTAAGAACAGGAGACGAAGAAAGCTACAGCTTGCCTGTTGCTAGCCTGCGTACAGACTATCGAAGCTGAAGTGGATAATCTGCACGCAGGCTAGCTTGTTGCTTGGTTAAAAGACTGAACATATTAAGTGCAAGGCAACTCATGTAGAGGTAACCAGGGGTGTTGGTCCAATAATTTTTACACCGCTGTACAGAAACACATAACAGACGTGGATAATACTGGAATGCATGGGAAACGGACAGACTGTGCTACGTATAACAGAATCACATTTTTAACTAATAAATGAACACTACATGGAAACAATTTTAATATATGTATACAAATTTAATGTATTTATGTGTGTAGTTGAAAAAGAAAAAATATGCAGTATGCAGTTTACCTTAGTCACCAAGATTGCATTTTGTTCGAAACCTCAAAGGTCAAAATAATTTTTTGGAGAAATTATACAAAGATAAAATAGAAACTTAGTTAAGAAAACGTTATCTTGATGAGTAAAGTAAACTTTATGTATATGACTGGTACTTTTACAGCTATATACATAAATGAAAAAAGAAATACAGCCTTTTCTGTTCCAAATTTTAATGTACGTGTAAAACTTTATGTCAGCTAGTACTGAGAACATATATATATATATGGTACGGCTCTAATGAAAGCTCAAAGCCGAAACATAATAAATATTTATTTAATTTCCTTCGTACCCACTGAGTGGAAGAGAATTCGTAAAAGATTGAGACTAAAGATCTTTACCTCGATTTAATTAGGACAGATAATCCAAAGGTTAAGGAGTTGGTTTACAAAATATGAGGTCTTTGGTTCGCATCCTTTCAACTCCTTAAAATTGCAAGCTGTTGTGGTATTGCCCCACTCTCTGAGAATTATGTAAAATTGCACTGTGTCTGCTGAGAATAGAATTAATGCAACAACCATGGGAGGAGGAAGAAAAGGTTTGTATCAAAAATGGAAAGTATAATGGAATAACGAAACAACTGATGATAATCACGTAAACAGACGTTGTTAGAGTTTGTTCGCAATGAAACATACAAAGATTTGTAACATCAGAACATATTAATGGCCGTAATTGTTAAGGCAGGCTTATATCCAGATATATAAGGACCAAATCATTTTGTAACAAGATTGATAGCATTAGTGTACAAACTATAGACCGTGCGAGATCAATCACTGGGCAAATAAATAACATGTCTGAGGGACAGACAGAAATCTGGGCGATAAAAATTTATATTGTGGATAAATTTCTAATAATCGGGTGATCACAAAACTGCTTTCTTTCGTTTTTAGGTCAATAAACATCGTCCTTCTTCAGATGCTTGCTTTCCACTTATCAAAAGACACCTCAGATCAGCAGAACTTTAATCGAGCGCAAAATGTTTACAGTGTTTATTGCCCCCGACTAATTATTGTATTACAACCCCATTGGAAAATTTTAATGTCCGTTAATATCTAACGGCACAAATCATAAGATTACGTTCCCCCTTCTTAAGGGTTAAATTTTCATTCTTAAAAACCTCACTTTCTACACATATCTGTAACAAAGCGCTTAACAATACGAAACAATAAAAGTGGCGCTTCTAATCGGTCTGCTTTTAGTGACACCCACCATTATGAATATCACAATGACGTATTTCGCACCCAGTCCCTAACGCAGCAGAAAACAGTCTTATTAATTTTCTTCGAAGAGTAAAATGAAAGCAAATGATAATATTCATTCGTTACCTTCGATACCAAAAGTAGAATCATGTTTGTCGTATTTTAGCCAACATAGAGCATTAATAACTAATGAGACTGTATTGTAAAGTGATAACAGTTGGTGATTTATAAAGATAATGGCATTGTGATTTATTTGCTATTGTCTCTGGTTGAATCTAATAGCCTGCAACGACGTCAATGAGTTTCTTGTTTACGTCAAAAGAAATCTATTTTGAGTTGATGCGAGTGCACAAATCAGTGAAAGTGGATACCGCACCGTGGATACACAATAAAAACATTAAAACTTTGGCTCTCGCGAGCTTTCAGAAACAATATTCCTTCTTATATATACTTATAATGATACATATATGAATATACATATATGTATATAAATATATATATATATATATATATATATACATACATACATATGTATATATATATACATATATGGGCATTGATGGTCCAATGCTTAAGGTGTTGGTTTTCAAACCAATGGGTCGTGGGTTCGAATCCCCTCAGCTCCATTAGTGAAAAAAGAAAGCAAGCAGAAAAAAGAAGAGCAAAAAAAAAAGAACGGACACGGACAGGCGCACAACTGGGGGGGGGGGGGGGGGGGGGGGGGTGGGGGGGGGGGGGGGGGGGGGGGGGGGGGAGTAGGGGAGGAAGTAGTCCTACAATTATCTTTGAAGGCTAATGATTATAGAACAAAGTGAGTGTACTGAAATACATACCAACAAAAGCAAGTATATCCCAACATGTGTGGCACGTGCAAAACAAAACAAAGTACTGTTCTTGGGTACCTTCTACGTGGAGGCTGTAATAAGGGGGGGGGGGGTAAAAAGATTTTAAAAATGAACATTATAAACGACATTCTTTGAGCTATAACTGAAACAAGTTTTTCAACTGTTTTTTTATTCTCACTGCAAAAACTCAGGGCATTTATTCCTTGCGTGCAGCGAAGGCTTTGAATTTACCACTGAGCTACGAGTAATATATTTTGAAAATCTAATAGTGGAAGGGGGCGATAATTAGACACCCAAGTGCAGAAAGATACAGCAACTTTACATTTATATTTTTTTCAACATCATCAACGTTAGAGACAGCTACAAAAGTGGAATGACAATTGTACTTACCTTTTGTAATGTACAAGTAGAAGAAGTCGCAATACAAGATAGTCTGAACACATCCAGCAACAATAGCAATAAGATCAAAGAATCCCTCGAAGTAATAGCGGTAGACCCAGTTGAAGATGTAGAGGCCACGGTAGGAGCCAAGGGCAAAAAGATAGTGACTAGTGATACTCTCCGCTTCTCCAGTTTTTGAAATCATAAACAGCTGGGGCAAGATGGCGACTGACTCCAAATAGATGGAAAAGGTCCACAAAATCTACGGTAGAAGGCAGGGTATTGAAATACGTAAAGTTACAACAATCGACAAGAAAACTCAAGTTCCTAGGTTGATGTTTGAAATAGAACAACTCGGAATGTATTATATACATATTCATATATGCTAATTAAAAAAAATGTGCAAAAACACATTTCCTTGTTTTCTTTTACGGAAGTGAAGCGAGAAATACAAAGTTCGCACGAGTAAGATTTTTCTGCATTGTTAGTAACTTTGGTACTAATTTGGGGAATTCAACTCAAATCGTTATGCTTTTCTCATGTTAGACAGTTTGCTCTGAATAGTGTCTGACAAAAACTACTACAGCGACCAATATGACAATATATGCAACTGTAATCTTGATACTAGACGAATCTATCTTTGTCTCTTTAGAAGAGCTAATAATTAACACACTTTGGACAGCGTTCATAACACCTATTTGCAATTTTAGGCACCCACATATGCCGAGAGGTTCTCCTATTGAATGGAACAAGGCACTCGGTACCGACATTGTAGAGATGCAGCCAAGTTAAGAACTGTTTCTATAAGTTCATCTCCACTGAAAAGATAAACATATGAGCTCTTATGTCTCTTTCTTGGTTTTAGCGATTCTTCTAAGTTTATAAGTGACCTAACTCAATTGGTAAAGCAAACACAACTAAGGCGAGGATCACGGGTTCGATCCCCGGTGGTGACACATTTTCCATTTCTCTACTGTTATTTCTGTTTCCATTTCTCTACTGTTTCCATTTCTCTACTGTTTCCATTTCTCTACTGTTAAAACTGACATTTCAAATCCTCTCTTCTCGACGATACTTTAAATTTATTTTCTTCATTGTTGACTCTAAATGCTTACACAATGTTTGAGTTTAAACATGTTGATGTGCTCGGATACTCTGACTCAACAAACCAATGCTACCTTGAAGACTTTAAGTGTACGTTGTTTATCAGTACCAACGATTATATTCCTGGTCCTTTATGGCTTTTGTGGCCGTTTTAAACCACAGCTGCCCTTACGAAAATATCGCTATGATGCTATGAATAAGTAGATTTCAAAAGACCGACGATTGATTGTTCTACTTTAATTTCTAGGTGCATAGTTGTGGGCATAAATCAAATCCATTTACAATTAGAAACTATGACAGACACTTTGGAAAGTAATGACTGACACTCGTGATCATTGGAAATCAGGATCAATAGGAAGAATTGACTCAAAACACTTTTCGGACGTTTCTCAACAAAAGACCTCTGACAAGCAATTGGCCCATTTTAAAACTACCCTAAATAAACAATAAGTCCACCACAACAGCTTACAAATAAAAAAAAAGAGCCGGGGCGTCCAAGGTCAAGGCTCCTACACTCAGGCTACTGGGCCGAGAAGGAAGCCGTCAAGCAAGTTCAGCCCCCCTCATGGATCGTGGGAGGCATCCGTAATCAATAAGAACAGAGACTACACCCAAATACACATTATGACCCCATTTCAGAGGGCACTGCAGCTTATGCGCTAGATCTGCCAAAGATGGGTTAGGCCAGTTGAGCAACCATTCACACAGAAAACTTTCGAATCAAATTTCTAGTGTTGTTACAAAACGGTTGCCGAAT
>JAAAKM020006971.1:138633299-138650180 GCA_010016025.2 Alatinidae sp. Z8VKAUB7J3 | reverse complement strand
GTAAATCATCAAAAAGCGCAATCCTAAAGAGTTTTACAACGAGCTGATCTGTTCATACAATCACTCACAAAATAGCAATTTCAATTTTCGATTAGAAAGAAATCACAATTTTCTTAGTGATTTAACTTCATTACTATTGATTTAACCTATTTTTTACAATATAGTTCTCCATCTTTATTGTGCCTCTCATTGGCAGAGCCAAAATCTTTACTAAAACGGCTTCTGACAAAGAAAATATGCCTTTTTGTGTAATTTAAGTTACGAAATATACTTTGTGCATGATATGTTATTGTACACGAAAGAAAAACCGCTTGACGCTAATTGAATTAAGATTGGAGAAGCTGGGAACGTTAACCGTATATTGCAGCTCTTTGTTTGTAATACTAGTGCGTGAGAAGAGCACTGATGTTTATAACGTTGACAAGATACAGAATACCAGGGCCATTTTGATATCAAATATGATGATCAACAGCTATATTTCTACTGAGCCCCACGTTGTAGTGCATTCCTTAAGTTTAACCTCTATTTCCATTAAATAATAATGGTGACATTTTAGCTAAAAAGACAGCGTAGCTGCACCTTACCTCACTCTGTAGTTGCCTTTTCTATCGGTAAATCGTTATTCGAACTTTTTCAGGCTCTTCGCACAGTTACGAAGATAAAGTTAAGATCTAGGAAAAGCAATAGCGCCTACTAACAGACATTGTGGTCGATTGTAGCTATAGTTACTTGAAACTCGAGCACATTCAGCGTAAAATATTAAATACTTTTGTACAAAATTTCTTTACTGTCAACGATTTTACTTCACTTTCTAAGCTTTACAATTTTATTTAATCACATTCCGTTTTATACTGTAAATTAGCTTATTTTAAAATCTTTGCTGTAGTATATAAGAATTCGTCTATGTTGTTTTAAGTATCTTGGCCAATAATCTTAAAAGGGCCGACCGAAAAGCTAAGATCGAAAAATGAAACTGCAATATGTTCGCACGATATTGTCGCCTAATTTGTAATGTACATATGATATGTGAGCATGGCTGGAATTTCAAAAAATAGACCAAATAAACCGTCACTTAGTCAGGTATTTAAATACAAGTAGGTTTTGTTATAATTTTGTGGTGTAGATTCCAATTACAAGGCAAAAGAGTTCAACTCCTTAGTGTGTGCTAAATGAATAACATCACAATTTATTCTTATAACGTAGATAATAGCAATTGTAGTTTTGTTGTTTTTGCCTTACGTGGTTTGTAAACTCTTAAGGCCCTTTATAACATTGAGAACATGTTCCCTATATGATGAAAAAATGGCGTTAAATGTGAAATTGACACCGCAATGAGGACGCGTAACCAATTTTCATATTTGGTTAGACTTTGTATTTGTAATACACTTCTTGAACATTATCCTTAAAACACAGTTTGTTTGACAGTCTAAGAACGTTTGCAAACGAAGAGAACTAGCCGTATCCTAGATTACATACATATACAGACACTCTCATAAACTTCACGGGATTACGAGATTCAAGTCTAACTTGGATACAAACTTTTTCAAAATTCCCGATAAAGCTTCAAGGTGAGAAATCAAACTCGGTTTCCAGAACATTTTACGTTTATCAGTGATAACTAGCTTTCTATCTTTCATAGCTACTGTTCATGTATTGCAAACACACTATTGAAGAAATCTGCTTTATTTTGTCACGAGAATTCTTTGAATCTAGAGAAGCTGATTTTGAACGGATTGCTATAGATTTTGGTATAAACGAACACGATTTTAAAGTAACAGAAGGCTCGCTGCAAGATGAGAGATATGCACTTTGTATTGCAATGTGGCCACGAACCATCTGACTGAGACTTACGGATAAATGTTGAAGGATAAACAGTGATAACGTATGGTTTGAACATCATATACTATGAATAAAGTCATAAACGTGAGGATAAAACAATATTCCGCGCTATTAATACAGAGACCCGACCTAGATTAATGGGAACACAATTGTTTAAAAGTGTTAATTGTTCTCAGTTAAGTTCCGATCATTAGGAGTGAACACGAAGTAAAAGTCCAAGACACGTTGGCAACTAGGGTTGGCTTATGAATATTTCAAAATTTTCCTTTCTGTTGAGTCTCAACCACCGTGTTTCAAATCTGCAGGCAGGGGCATATGAAGCCTTTTACTCAAGGGGGTGCACTTGGAATAGGATTGAAGCATGTTGATAGATAAGTGTTCTAATGTTTCTTTTCTCGGCTAAACAGGAGCTAAAGGGACTTCAATATGTGACAACACCAGCCTACCTTTTTAATCACTATAACGATGTTTAAACTGACCCTCATTATTAATATATTTTGCTGCTCTGGATCCGGAAATCGTATACGTTTCTTAAAAACTAAGAGAATTGGATACATTGGACACCGAGGTGGTCAACGCAGATGAAAAAATTGGATTCAGAGGTGGTCACTTCAGGTGCATGAATTGGATATAAAAGTGGTCACTACAGATGAGTGAATTGGATACAGAGGTGGTCACTTCAGGTGCATGAATTGTATACAGAGGTGGCCACTTCAGGTGAATGAAGTAGATACAAAGTGGTCACTACAGATAAGTGAATTGGACACAGAGGTGGTCACCGCAGATGAATAAATTGGATTCAGAGGTGGTCACTTCAAGTGAATGAAATGGATGCAAAAGTGGTCACTAAAGAAAAATAAATTGGATAAAGAAGTGGTCACTTCAGGCGAATGAATTGGATACAGAAGTGGTCACTACATAAAAATGAATTGAATACAGAGGTGATCACTACAGATGATTGAATTGGATACAGAGCTGGTCACTTCAGGTGAATGAATTGGATACCAAAGTGGTCACTTCTGGTGAAAGAATTAGATGCAAAAGTGGTCACTACAAATGAATGAATTAGATACAGAAGTGGTCACTACAGAAAAATGAATTGAATACAGAGGTGATCACTACAGATGATTGAATTGGATACAGAAGTGGTAACTACAGATGAATAAACACTTGTGGGTTGACTTAATGACGGCAGGAAAACCCACATCAGAAGGAAACAATTTGCCCACATGGAAGGAATAAAGGGTATCTAAAGTCAGAGTCGCTGAGTAAGTAAGTGAACAAGTACTCATAACCTCTGCGCGAAAAACGAAAAAACAGCTTGAGTAGACGAATGTCCGTGTTAATGGGGCTTCGAGTTATGAGAGAAGCATCATTAGGGGTTCAAGGAGCTTGCAAAAATAAGCCGAGTTGCTGAAAGTTCGATGAATTGGGGATTTGAGTTATGAGAAAAGCAATATCAAGGGTTCAAGGGGTTTGCCGAAATAGGTCGAGCTGCTAAAAGTTTAATGAATTGGGGATTGGAGTTATTAGAAACGTATATGTGAAAGTTCAAGATGTTTGCAAAACCAGTTAGAGTTATTAAAGTTTAAGTTATCGGTGGTTTCAATTTATACAGAATATGACATTAATGTGCCGCTAGATAAAAACTGAAACGTTTCTGCACCAATGGCACATACCCTACGCATTATTACTTCATGTGAGATGAACAAGACTTGTGTTTCTGTTGAAACATTTTAAAAGTCACGAAGCAAGCAATACAACTACTTTGGTGAAATTGTACCGACTTCAGAGTTGGCTTGGCCTTAAGCCACATCAGCTCAAAGGGTCCGAACACTGAAATAATCCCATTTCTATGATCAAATCTTAAACTCATCTGCCTAAATCAGACAGAGATTACCGGGGCATACAGTCTCGTTAATCTTCAAACGCAAATCTTAAAGAAAAAGAGGCGAAAAACCCCAAAGCAGGGCATTTTAAGCGGAAAACTTTAAGTCTTAGAGTCTCTGAGGAATAAGATATCGTACGCTGTAGCTTACTGAACTAGTGCCCAGATTAGACAATTGGATGCTGTGTTATACTCTCAGTGCCCTGGAAAGTCATTTTGAGTCTTCTATAACCGGCATATGACGATTAAATCTTGTGTGAGTTCAGTGGGAGTAAGGGCAAAGTATAAGTGGATGTTTGGGCAATTTTAATGTTCATATTAATTTGAAGTGACTGTTTCAGATCGTTGGACCGCTCATTTGGAATAAAGCGAGTAGCTCTAAACGTTGTTTCAAAAAACAATGAATGAAAATGAGGATAGTAATCTTAAAGTGACAGACGGTCTCCAAATTGTGTTATAACTACTTTCCCTCCGAACTGTTTAGTATCCTCAAGCTGCTTTGGAATTGGCATTTGCGAAAGTTGTAATAGCCCCTTCAGTTCTTCTGCTATCTTGCAAGTCAATGTCAAGAATGACGTGGCCAGCCCAGGCCTTCCAAACCTACCAGTCCGTCCACATCTGTGAATATAATCTTCTATATTGTCAGGTAGATCATAATTTATAACATGTGTTACTTCAGGGATATCAAGTCCCCTACTGGCCAAGTCAGTGGCTACTAGTACATCTACTTTGCCTCTTCGAAAAGCTGACATTACTCTAAATCGATAGTCTTGCTCTTTGTCTGAATGAATACCGCAGACGTGAAACTGCTCTTCGACTAAAAGTGACGTAACGGCATCAACGCTGTCTTTGGTTGAAGCAAAGACTATCACAGGTGGATATGGTGTACCTCGTAAAGTCTTTAACAACAATTCTTCCTTTTGGTATGTGTGCATGAAGATCACATTTTGAGTGATGTTTTGGTTTATGAAGTCTCTAACACCGACGTAAATGATAATTGGATCGAAAACTGCAGATCGTGCCAGGCGCTCTAATGATTCCGGTAAAGTAGCGGACCACAGACTAAACTGACGTTGCTTTTCTACCAAAGAAACGAGAGAAACGACTTTGCGGAGTTGCTCTTCCATGCCCATATCTAACATTTTATCACATTCATCAAGCACAATATACGACGTATTTTCGAAAGATATAAACCCTCTGTCCGTTAAATCAAGGAGTCTGCCTGGAGTAGCAACGATAATAGTTACATTCTTTTTTTGAAGAATTTCAATATGATCAGAAATTTTAACTCCTCCGCAAAACCCTGCCACTGTTGCCTGACTTGAATAGCTCTGCGTTGAAAATGGGACCTGCATTTGATCAGGTGTATACATGTTTGGGAACATACGAGGCCAGTTTGGTAATGTGTGACTTGCTTGCGACATGTGACTGAAACCTGTAATACCCGTATAGGTAGATTGCGGTTGGAACCCTTCAGTATTTACACCAGGAAATGACCTATACCCCGTACCATCGGTGCTAATAGTGGTTGCATTCAGAGTTCGAGGACTTTCAGTACTATGATGGAATGGCATTATGGGAGTCTGGTGTGACCGGTGACACGTATTGTCGAATACAGATTCAAGCAAATGAAACATTTCTTGAATTATTTCAACTATCTGCTGCATAAGTTCTCGAGTTGGTACAACAATGAGTCCTAAAGGTCCCTTTTTCTCTGTAGTTTTCCGGGTCTGTGTAAACATGGAGATAAATGGTAGCAAATAAGCCAACGTTTTTCCACTTCCGGTAGGTGCTATACCTATAACGTCTCTTCCATTATTCAAACAACTGATGCCTTGCATCTGGATTGCCGTAGGTGTTTCGATGCCCTTCCTTTTTAGGTAATCCAGCAACTGCGTGTCGACACCTGCTTCTTGAAACGACATCGTCGGTGCTGGACAGCTCTCCCCCTCTACTTCTATCCCGTTTCTCCAACGAAGATTTTCAAGATCCTGTGCGTTCATAGTATGATTTTTTTTATAAAAGTGTTCGTCATAGCTCTCTTGGGCTACTGTGCTGTAGTTGGAAGACGTTAACGTTCCTTGGCCTTTGTTTCGTAGCGGAATAAATTCTGTCTCTTTGTTTTTCTCCATCTTTCATACGAGTTCACTGCAAGCATGTGAAGAAACGAACGAGCTAAATGATTTCAGTTAAGCTTCCTTTTTAAGTGTAGGCATGTTTCCGAAAGCTAAGAACAGCAGTATATGTATTTATGTCATACGTTGATAAGCCAATTGGAATATCTTTCACGACAAATGCATGTTGAGCTCACGAGCAAATATTATTTACTGTGGTAGGCATGTCATAAATGCCTCATTTCTGCCCTAATTTATATATGAAATAGAGGCAGCAAAACAGAACATTTTCAGAGTGATAAAGAACGAAAGAGGATCCGCAAGGTCTGAAGCACGCACCTCTTCGTTTCCTAGTTTACCTTATTTAACCAGATATACGATGCAATAAACTGAGCTTATGATAGTAGTGTTTTCAATTTACATCTGGGATTCGACAATGATTGTCTTATTGGTACGGTAGGCCTATTTTTTAAGTTGGCAATGGAAGCTGTCGTCGAACATCTCAAAACTGCAGCTTTGATGCTCCAGAGAATTATTGAATATCAAGGGTATAGGACTCCACATGTTTTTACGTCAGTTTCCATCGCCATAATTGTAATATTATGGCTAACTGGTATCTTACAAGCATTAATGTACTTGATCATATGGGTGTTAGTCATCGTATTCAGCATTCTCTCCGGCTTAACTTTAGTACTTTGTCATGGACGACATCGAAGCCCTCCAGCTCCGAGACAAACTGTTGAACAAATCAAAACATCCAAACTGATGGAAAGAATGACCAAAAATTATAATCGACATTACTTTATCCCGAAATTAGTTGTCAGTAGACAAATGGATAAATCAATGCAAGAGGTGTTCGATCTAATTATACGTGATTTTTGTTTGTCCTGGTTTCGCGACGTTGGCAGAGACGAAACTGCTTTTGTTGAGCTTATCAACAAGGAATTCTGGACAGTGTCGGAAAATTTAGTCGAGCGACTAAAAAATGTCGACGTTGTCAAGTTCTTAGCGAATGATGTAGTCACAAGGTTGCATTCGCATTTCCAGGACTTGTCACAATCAGATGCCAGACAGTTTCCAGGCCAGACAGCTCCTTTTCTGTTACATCCGTCTCTGAAGGACACGGAATCCGAGCTTGCATTTCTGCGCACAGCAGGAGAGGCATTGCTTTTTTGCCTGCTACCCGATAGTGATGCACAGTGTGCACCAATGAGGTATATACTAAGAGAAGTATTAGCAGAATATGTTTTTAAAGCCACAGCAGATTCTGTTTGTGATCCTGATTATATCAACCAAACACTTGTGATGTATTTGGAGGACAGAGAAAAGATAACAGAGACCCATAAGCAGCAGTATGCTTATGCAGAAACCTATGAGGATTTTATAAAACTGATCAATACAGTCAGTGACGTTGAAACTTTAAAGCAAATCAGGTAGGGTGATAACTGCAGTGCTACTAGTTTTGTTTTGTACATAAGTTTAGTATATACTCTGTTATCCCCACTCCCCCTTCATCCTTTTTCATACAGGGCTGTAGCCAGCTAGCACAATCAGGGAAGAGGTCAAAGATCTATCATGGGTTGCTTTTCTGCCCAGTAGGTTAAATTGAAGGGCGTTGCCCTTGGACGCTCCAGCTGTCCTTTTTTATTAGTTAGTCTGTTTGGTAGTTTTTCTGTTTATTTGGGGTGGTTTGAATGTCATGTCTACTGCTGCCCAGGGATCTTTGATCGAGGGACTGCCAAGAGCTTAAAAGAGGTATTGATTATTTGCTGAGAGTGATTCAATTTAATTGACTACTAGTTATTATAATTGTCGGCCAGACATGATAATGTCATCATCATCATCATCATCATCATCATCATCATCATCATCATCATCATCATCACCATCATCATCATCATCCTTGTTTGACACCTGTTTTCATGATTGCATGGGTTGGAGGAGTCTTATCTGATTGTTCTTTGCTAGGATTCATAGTGTTGAAGAAGATAATGTCTTTTACAATAACCAACACAATTAAGACATTGACTGATAATAAAAATTGATCAGAAAAGTACTGTGGCAATATATCAACAGGGATATGTGCAAAATTGGATCGGAGGGGGGCATGGCTCCTAATATCCTTCCAGGCTATGGGCTTGCTTCCCTACCACATGTTTCTATTATTTTTTAAGAGTTTTTTTGCCTCAAGCCTGAGCTGCTATCTTCATTTTGGTAAGTTATATATCGCTTCATGTCACCAGAAAGTCAGCAAACATTTCATTTCTTCTTTCTTCAACACCCTACTATGTATTCCATTATATTCCATGGTAAAACTTCAACTAGGACATATAGAATTGGGATTATCCATCAGTACTATTGCTTCTTTTAGAAAGGTGCCAGTAAATTTTCAGATGAAGCTAGTGTAAAGGATTAATAGATGAGAGGTGAACACAGCACATGTTTGTGTAAATCTAGTTAATGTAATTACTTAATATGAAATAGGTTTCCTTGTTGCAGCCCCAGGAAATGAGGCTCTGATTTCCCATATGTATACAAAATACCATCTGATGCCTGATAAAACGTCATAGTGTATGCCATATAAATAAGTGGTCCATAGCCTTCACTATATGTCAGTGTATGACTCTTTCTTTAAGAGATGTATTTGGTACCCCTCCACTTCTTAAAATCCTAGAAAAACAATATATACTAAAAAAGTAGTTAATGCGGTTTGTCAATCCCGGCAAGTTGAAATTAGTATCATCCTGTATATCTGACTAGCAATCATGACATACTGTTAGATACAAGATAAACAAATAAACGGAACAAACTCACCAAATATATATATGAAGAAGTTGAGATGATAACATAACGAAGCAGTTAGCTTCTCACCATATAGTAAACAATAGAACCAGTATGTATCTTTACAATGTTCTGAATAAGACTAAGAAAACTTGACTATCTGCTATGGAGGTACCTTTACAACTGACTTAAACAAACAAGGAACAGAGACATTTACTGCGGAGAACAGGAAGCTCAACATGAATAGCCTTTCCTCTTTGGATGACTAAGGAGAGCCAAGGAAATGCTACTTCCTTCGTATTGATGATAGAAATATTCTGTTCAGGGGGCTGACAGGTTGTACTATATGTGGAAAGTTATTACCAGGAAAAAACAGGCGTTTGAGTATGTAATCTTTTCTAAGCAGGTTGGTACAAATAGAAGTGCAATACTTTATGCTATCCTATATTTAATCATATGCGTGTATTTTACATCAGTGGTTCCCAAGCATGCCACTGCCATATCCAGAGACATATCCATAGTGCCACAGTACATTTATATATGACAATCATGGCTTGTGCTTGGTATTAGTGTACCACATATTTAAGATTGCATATAACCAACGAAATATTGTAAGTAAGAGTTTATCATTCACAAAAAAATTTGAAATGTAATAGCTGTTAACACCTCCTTTGTATTCTAACTCCTACTATCCAATTTTCTGTCTCCAGCACCCCAGAGCACAGTGCCATGCACTTGGGTAGCCACTGTCTTGAATACAATAATGTTTGCTATACGTATATGCATTTTCCCCCAAAGGTATCACACCATTGCCGAAATTATGCAAGCAACAGTCATTCATAACCTTAAAGGAATTGATATCCAGGATGGTGCCACTAAAACAAGGAAACAGAACAAGAGGGAATTATTGAGGGCAAGAAACCTGAAAAGATATATCAATCAATGCAGAGTAGCAAAGACACAATGTGAGAAGAGGATAAGAATGCTTGGAGGACCTGATTATCGCACGTATAGTCTACAGAAACTGACTGGAAATACTGATGTAGTCACAAATATTCAATCAAAAAGAAGACGAAAACCAACTACAAAAATATTAACCTTTATTGAGATTATGGATAACAGCCTTGCTAGAAGGTTTTTTGACACATTTCTGCAGAGAAACCACAGTAACAATTTGTTAATGTGAGTACAACATTTGTATAATTTGTTTGTTAATTTGGTTAATAGATGTATATATACCGGGTATAGACAATTTATTTTTGTTTTATGAAAGATGCAACACCAATGTATCTTCTTATGTTTTAAAGAGATCTTTTAGAAAATTCCGCAAGGGACATTTTAAAAGTCTCTCCCACTTTGTACTTTGTTTTGCATTTTCCCTTATACTGGTAGCTGCTGCTGGCTTGATGTTCAGAAGCAAGTGCTATGTATCTTGGTACGTCACTGAGCCCTCCTTTAACTTGGAAGGTCTGGTAGACCAAAAGCTCGTGATATCTGATGAAAGACATCGCCAATCTTTCTCAAATATTTCGACTTTTTCCCCCAAAAAAATTTATTCAAGACTATTTTGGAAAACTTTTTGTACGATATGCGTCCTTCTATTGATATTTAGATATATATTTCGTTATATTAAAAAATTTCAATTTTTAATGTGGAGAAGAAAGTACCCTCTTTTGCATTAGCTGGCATGTCAGACCTTGCTAAAAGACCTTGTTGGATCCCAGGCTCCTTTTACTGTTCGTACTGTCAAGGATTTCAAATCTATGATACCTCTAATGTTGTTATCAAAATCGCGGTTTCAAGTTTTGTCTCTTTAGTAACTAAGCTGGTATAGAGAACTCACGCAATAGGAATTTATTTCGAATGGCAGGGATCAATTAAATGCGATTTAACAAACGAATTCGAAGAAAATGATGTAAGAATAAATGCTTATGGCTGCATCGATTTTTTTTAAACTAAAACTTTCAGCGATAGATAAAAAAGGAAATCCACGCTCTGTTGGAGATGAGTTTCGGAATTACAAAGAGGAGACCTTTACTGTACAAAATGTCTAGAATAGCTACCCCTGTTGCTCATCACTGTATTCAGAGAGAATCCAGCAGAGCCAGAGATAGGTTGATGAAAATGTCATAACGGACGGATCAACGAGCGTTATCCCACAGCATTACTGTTTGTTAGTTGCTTAGCAACAAGATTTTTATCGACCGCATGTAAGATTAGTCGGAATATTTAGAGTTCAGAATCCGAATTTATCATGATATACTAATTAAAACCAGAGTTACATCTTTCAATGTATACAACTCTACTTGCATTCTCAGAAATTATCATTATAAAAAACATGCTATTAATCAACTTTACCATTTTCCCAAGAGGCATTCCCTTGGTTTTTCGGTAGGCCTATTGTGTTCTTTTACTCAAGGAATTGACTGACTGGTTTATTCAAAATGCATGTTGGAATTAATTATTGTACTTTATATGCGCAGCAAATAGTATATATATGAGAAGTTCTGATGAGAAACTTCATTCGAGATGTTCACTTTACTCTGGTATTCAGGCAACTAAATCATAATAAATGTTTACAAAAGATATCTTTACAATCACAAATCAAACATTACAGTGTAATACATCTCTGTGCGTCACAACGAACAATTACTAATTAAGCGCCAAGTCTTTGTGCCTATATAGCACAGACAACAACAGTTCACACAACAACAATTATGCCATTTATACGCCAATCACAGCACGTTGTTTATCACAATTGTACCCAGACCCTTCTAGTTTTATGCATATGAGTTCTCGCAGTAAGTTGATGTTGTAAGATCTAGCGAGGATTCTTTAAAAATAAGATAAGATGTTGGATGCTCTTTATACTCAAAGAGTTATTATATGCTTCAATCCACCACTTCCAATAATGCAACATGAGGTTGTATTCAAATGATTGATGATTATATAATTCCTATCAAATTCAGTAAGCCTTGAAAGAGGCGATTTCTGTCGTAGACTGAATACCTTTTTTCGTATGACAGCTTATCAGAACCTGACATCATGATTACAATGGCAAAACAACAAAAGAATCAAAATTCATAGATAAAGGAAACAAAAACGCTGATCCTTTGGCATTTTACAGGGCGCAGACGCAGACGCAACACTACTTAGGCAATACCACCAGACCTCCACTTAAGACTCTAAGAGTTCTAGAGGCCTTAAAAACTAAGGGACTTCTGCCTGAACTTTGCCGATACAAATGCTTTGTTTGGGACATTGTATTCTTTAAACAGTGTTTTCATTTACCTCCATACCCTGTAATTACTAGAAAGGAGGTCTTATTTTCAGAGTGAACTCAATCTCTTATAAATACCGTATACATCGCATTGTTTTATCCGTTTAAAGGTCTCAAATTAAATTCCATATTATTGCTAGCATTTGTAAGGATGTTTTTGTATTGGAAATTGATTCCAGTATTCACTTCACGATTATCTAGAGGGCATTGGACTGTCTATATAAACGAACAAACAGTTTTCATTTATTGCTACCTAAACAAAACTATCAGCGGCACCAGACGCAATATGACTCAAAATATGCAAGGAAACTCTTGCAATTTCCATGGGTCATTCATCTGACTAATTGCACGTTTTTAGTCCTAGTAAGCGCGGCCAATTTGTTTGAAGATGATATGAAAAGTCCCAACGACATCAAATCATTGCCTCATTGTGACACACCGCACTTCACCAATTCATCCTATAATATTGTCCTACGCTCTTTGAATCAGGGAATTAAGTACGCTAAGGCCATATGGGATGAAAGATCTCAGTTTTTAAAATATATTTACACATTGCATATAGTATCAAATTATCTTAACAAGCCTATGAATCATAAGGCTGTTTCTGTTTTGATGGAATTAACTTCTTGTACCAATCGTATGGCCGGTAAACTTAAATTGTCCTTATGGAGAACTTGTCAGTAGGTTATAATGTTTCTGTCAGCAATACATTTGAGTTGTGGTGGTCCAGTAGGTGATCAACAAGGAGTCCACAGTAATTTTAATACACTGCAAGCCTCTTAGCCCGAATGTAAACATATTAAACTTTACAGTTACGACCACCTGTCACATACTGTCAGTGTTTTCCTCCTCTTAAATGCAAGAAAGCAATCTTTTGCACCAGTGTCCTCGTATTTACTGCAACAACGTTCTAAGTATATCTGAAGTTTAATGAATTAGAAAACGTTCATGATAACGTTTCAGGTCCGGTCTCCTCTTTGAAATATAGGGGGTGTTTTTGAGACTGTTACGTATCGGTGGTGGGTGGGGTTATGCTATCCGCTACGATGCGTTGCAGATTTTTAGCGTTTCGTAATTACTGAATGAACCCTTCAGTACCGTAGCCAGGGGATGCTTGGTATGCTTAGCATCCTCTAGAAGTGGACTTCAAGGTAAAATAGCATCCCCTAGTTCATTGTCGTCTGTCCTAGAGTTTTGAAATATGTCAGAGTATTTCTAAGACTTGTTGAATACCCTGCTCCATATATCTTTCCCAAGATATCAAATCTGCACACCTGACTTTGAAAACTTTGAAACCCCTGACCCGCTTTTTAAAAGAGTTCACCAATCTCCCAGAAGGGGTTACACAAAAAATTACGTTAATTGGTGAACAGGCTGGCTAGTACGCCTTAAATTTATGAAGCATACCCTAAAATATGCTCATAGGTAATAAGCATGCCCTACAGAGATAGTTTGCCTACGGCACTGGGCCCCTTAGTGAAATGAAAAGTTGTTGGCGTGTTTATTCCTCAGTGAAATTTATGCACTATGTCTGCTAATAGGAGGTCACCCTTGTTATACGAGTAATGTGATAATATTAAGCATGAATGCTTGTCATCAATTATATAAGACTACACGCATCCCTTGGAAGGTAAGTCCTGAGAGTAGTATCATGACAAGGACAAAAGCTGTTAAAAAATTTAAGAGCTATGCGAGTTATCTGAAACGTTATTGGTAATAAAAATCGTATTCTTTTCTGTCTGAAAAGGAAAGCATCAATCTCATTTTAACCATACTGTTATACCGGTCTGGACAAAACGCATCAAACTAACACTCAAGTGCCGAGAATGTGCAGGGATATCTCACTCCTCAGAGTCGGGATACATCACTCCTAATGCGACCATATCTGACTCCTAATATACTGGTCAGTGGAAAAGAAGTACCCTGGGCTCTTGCCAAATAGCAGGACTGAGGGAGGGAAAAATCGAGTAACAGACGATTTTACAAAACGGTCTGATCCGATCCTCGTGCGGCAGGCAAGTTACACGACGTATCACGTAAATCGGTTAAGTTTTTAGGTTTGAGTAGATGCTTTCCAAGTTTTATGCCGTTTGAGACGTGCAACGTAGTCCTTAAAACTCCCCAAAGGAGAGTTGTTTTGTGACCTGATGATTGAAAACTAATTTCATAGATTTTTTCGCAGACATTTCTTATGATTCTGACCCTTGGAAAGCTATTGATTAAAAAAACTCAGTCCACACCGTAAGATGTTCACCAGGTCAAGGTATGTTTCGTAGAAACGTTGCAGAGTGTAGGTACGGTAGAAATATTAAACAAAGGTACCATGATTATGTATGACTACCATAGCACGTATTTCCGAGACCTAACTAAAACACCGCATTTGGATGAGTGCGTTATCCGACCCAGTCCCTTTGAAGATCAGGAATGTTCTCCATAGACACAGTCATGTCAACACTATTACTAAAAACCCATTCCTGCCACGCTGAACAATAAGATCTCAAATGTGATATTAGATATAGTGTCTAAACCATTCTTTGGATAAGTAAACTCCGTGCAATTAAACCCTTTTCGACATGTGCTATGAAGTCTTGGAAACAAAAATTGTTTACCTCCTCTAGCGTTTTGGAAATACTTCTTTCACAAAACAGTAGACTTATCTAATTTCTTTTTCTATCTTTCAGTTGTCTTCAGATGATTTGGTAATGACAAAGTCTGAAATGCTTTTAGAATCATGTCAAAGCAATATTTACTCTAGTAAATACACCTGCCATCAACTTGTTTTTTAGAATTGGCTCTGGTTATCTGTTTCCTATAACATATGATTATCCTAAAAGCACAAATCTTATGGTTACTAAGCCAATAAATCTCTCACAAATGTTTGCAGTCCTGAAGGTAACCGAAGGCGCTGTGAACATTAAGAACAGGATTAGGCTTGTGAGAATAATAGATCTCAAGACGTTTGAAATCTATAATGCCAAATGTTCATGTCTGTCCTAAGGAATGCCAAGACTATTCAGGATGCTAAGTACAATAATGCCAATATCAATTGATGAGCCAGTATGTGATCGTTGTAGAAATTACTGTAAAGATACCTTTACCAATTAAATAGGTATTAAAGGGTTTGAAATACACGAGCATGCTATTTAGTCGGAACTAGTTAGTGGACTTTTAACTTAATTTCTTATTTTCTTAGATGAACGAGCAATATCTCCTAAATTTGAAAGGATTGCTGATGTATAAAGTGATATTAAAATTAAATTTATGTGAGGGGATCACCAGCACATGCGAAAGAATAACGCATTTATGACAATGACTCTTATCCCCATTTCTTAGTTACCTCAGTCCTCGATACATTACCCTTTTCTGTATGTCTGTCTGTCTGTCGGTCGGTCAGTCTATCTGTCTATTTGTCTGTCTGTATATATGTTTGTAGGTATAATTGATGCTTGCAACAAGCATTAAACTAGTATTAATGAAGTCATCTCTCTTTCTTTGTTGTCTTTTACTCTCTATACATTTATGTATTTATGTATGTATGTTTATCTATATGTTTTTATTTGCCATACAGAAAAAATAACTCAATTACATGAAAAAAGTAAAACTTATTTTAGGATATAAATACTTTTTCAAATGCAATAAACATCCATTTGGTTTAAAAGATGCATTTAAAAATAAAATCTTAAATAAGAAATATGAAAACAGGACCAGTGACAGCAAAGTACAAATACATCGATTTAAAATGCGCCTATATTTGAAAATGGTAGAAATAGCATTAAAAAGGAATTAAAGAGACTTTCTTTCCATATCAATCCCTTCACAGTCGAATAAATTAACCCTGCCTTACAAGGGCTTTTTGGCTCTTCTCATACATGGGGGGGGGGGAGAGGCTAGTAGGCTCGCGGTACTTTGACACACTATAACTTTATATCGGCTAATGCTATTACAAAGATGTTTAACTCTTTCCCAACAAATTTCAAAAACAAAATTTTTAATTTGGTGTGAATGACTTCATCTATGGCTATGAAATGATGAGGAATATGTTAAACTGCGCCTATTTAACGTGGTACGCGTTCATTGAGTAACTTCATTAGAGATGAGACAACTCGTACCCGACAGTCCATGCTTCTTACTTTAGATTTACAGAGTCATAGTTTTACGACTGACCTGTAACACTCCAACAGGCCAACTCCCTCAACTACAGGTCAGCTCGTATGATCAACCTTGCGCTTGCGGGGCTTTCGGCGTGCGGAATTCGGCGGGTTTCGGACGCCCTTCGGTCTCGGGATGTCCGTTGACCGTGATGTCGGCGATGTAGGTGAGGATTTTCGTCGCCCGGTCACGGCGCTTCTTGAAGTCAAAAAGCTCCGGCGTCTCGTCAATGAACTTCGTGTGGTATTCGTAGTTCAGAAAGGTCGGGTGTTTTAGCAGGTTCTCGACAAAGGCGATGTTGGTCGAGACACCGCGGATGCGGAATTCGCGCAAGGCCCGGTCCATGCGGGCAATCGCGGCCTCGGGGGTAGGGGCCCAGGCGGTGACTTTCTCCAGCAAGCTGTCGTAGTACCGCGTGATCACCGCGCCGGAATAGGCGGTGCCGCCATCAAGCCGGATGCCCATGCCCGTGGCCCCGCGATAGGCGGTGATGCGGCCGTAATCGGGGATGAAATTGTTCTGCGGGTCCTCTGTGGTGACCCGGCATTGCAGGGCGTGGCCGTCGAGTTTGACGTCATATTGCGAGGCGGTTCCGGTGGCCTCGACCAGCGACTTGCCCTCGGTGATCAGGATTTGCGCGCGCACAATGTCGATGCCGGTGACCTCTTCCGTCACGGTGTGCTCGACCTGCACGCGGGGGTTCACCTCGATGAAGTAGAACTCGCCCGTGTCCATATCCATCAGGAATTCGACGGTGCCTGCACATTGGTAATTCACGTGCTCGCAAATTTTCTTGCCGAGATTGCAAATCTGTTCGCGCTGGGTGCCGG
>JAAAKM020006971.1:138584057-138631749 GCA_010016025.2 Alatinidae sp. Z8VKAUB7J3 | reverse complement strand
TGGCTAAGCGCATACGATCGACCTCCATGTCGACTCTACATACATCGTCCACCGCCGCCGAACCGCTCCAAAAGGCCGGGCGTCGCGGGGCCCGGCGGTCTTGGCGCGGGCCATCATGTCGAGGCGGATGTCCTTGTCGCGGGGCGGGTACATCTGAAACCAGGCGTTCTCCCCCAGATGAGGCGCGATATCCTCAGGCGTCTGGGTGGCAACGGTGGACATGGAGTAGGGGATGTTGAGCTTGGCGGCGGCGCTGGCCAGCATGCGCTCTGCCCCTGGCCAGATCAGGCCGGACATACCCACTGGCGCGATGCCGAAAGGCAAGGCATAGGTCTGGCCGAGGAAGCTGGTGGAGAGGTCCGCGTCGAACTCACCATGCAGAATTGACGGGTTGAACAGAATGTCATTCAGCGCCTCGCGATTGCGTTTGAGCGTGCGTTCCTCACCCGTCGCGCTGTCGAGATATTCCCAAACGAAATGCGGAATGCGCTTGCGGGCTTTCGCGCGCAGATCGGCGACGGCCGGGTATTGGCTATGTAAATCCATCGGATTTGCTTGTCAGGCCAACGGCTTGGCTTGTCCAGTGATTTCGCGCGAACGAAATGCGAACACCTCTTGGCCTTTTTCGCTGGCGCAGCTATTTTGGGACCCATGAGCAGTTTTTCGGAAGATGACGCCTTTGAGGCGGCAACAAGTGGTCTTGCAGCGCGGGCCATGGCAGCGCGCGGCGCGCCTTATCTGGATGGGTTGAACCCTGCGCAGCGCGAGGCGGTCGAGGCTTTGGACGGTCCTGTTCTCATGCTGGCGGGCGCGGGCACCGGAAAGACCAAGGCGCTGACAACGCGGATTGCACATCTGCTGTCGACGGGGCGGGCGCGGCCCAATGAGATTTTGGCGGTGACCGTTACTAACAAGGCCGCGCGGGAGATGAAAACCCGGGTCGGCGATTTGCTGGGCGGCGCGGTCGAGGGCGTGCCGTGGATGGGCACGTTTCATGCGATCTGCGTGAAGCTTTTGCGGCGGCACGCGGAACTGGTGGGGCTGAAGTTGAACTTCACCATTCTGGACACGGATGATCAGGTGCGGCTCCTGAAGCAGTTGATCGTGGCGGAGAATATTGACGAGAAACGCTGGCCGCCTCGTATGTTGTCCTCGCTGATCGACGGCTGGAAGAACCGGGCCTGGACGCCTGACAACCTGCCTGCTGCCGAGGCGGGTGCGTTCAACAATCGCGGCGGAGAGCTTTACGCTTATTATCAGGAGCGATTGAAGACCCTGAATGCCTGTGATTTTGGTGACTTATTGCTGCATATGGTCACGATTTTTCAAAAGCACGAGGACGTGCTGGAACAGTATCGCCGCTGGTTCAAATACATTCTTGTGGACGAATATCAGGACACCAATGTCGCGCAGTATTTGTGGCTGCGGTTGTTGGCCGATGCGCACAAGAACATCTGCTGCGTGGGCGATGATGATCAGTCGATCTATGGCTGGCGCGGCGCGGAAGTGGGCAACATCCTGCGGTTTGAGAAAGACTTTCCTGGCGCGAAAGTGGTGCGGCTGGAGCAGAATTACCGCTCGACGGGGCATATTCTAGGGGCCGCTGCCGGGGTGATCTCGGCCAATCAGGGACGGCTCGGCAAGACGCTGTTCACGGAAGGCGATGACGGTGAGAAGGTCCGTCTGATCGGCCATTGGGACGGCGAGGAGGAAGCGCGCTGGATCGGTGAAGAGATCGAGGCGATGCAGTCGGGCACGCGCGGGATGAAACCGTTTTCGCTGGATGACATCGCCATCCTGGTGCGCGCCTCACACCAGATGCGCGCCTTTGAGGATCGGTTTTTGACCATCGGTCTGCCTTACCGCGTGATCGGTGGGCCGCGTTTCTACGAGCGGATGGAGATCCGCGATGCGATGGCCTATTTCCGGCTGGCGGTCTCGACCGATGACGATCTGGCCTTTGAGCGGATTGTAAACACGCCGAAGCGGGGCCTCGGCGACAAGGCGCAGCAGAAGATTCAGCACGCGGCGCGGTCAAACGGTGTGTCCCTGCATGAGGGGGCGCGGATATTGCTGATGTCGAAGGGGCTCGGCGGTAAGGGGGCTGTCGAGTTGCAGAAGCTCGTCGATGGAATTGATCGCTGGCATGCGCAAGTCCGCTCTGAGGCCGATACCCACGTCGAACTGGCCGAGATGATTTTGGAAGAGAGCGGCTATACCGAGATGTGGGTGAATGACAAAACACCCGAAGCGCCGGGGCGTTTGGATAACCTCAAGGAGCTGGTCAAGGCCTTGGAAGAGTTCGAGAATTTCCAGGGCTTTCTGGAGCATATCGCGCTGGTGATGGACAATGACAGCGAGGATGCGACCGAGAAGGTTTCGATCATGACGCTGCACGCGGCCAAGGGGCTGGAGTTCCCGGCAGTGTTCCTGCCGGGCTGGGAAGATGGTCTGTTCCCCTCGCAGCGCTCGATGGATGAGAGCGGGCTGAAAGGGCTCGAGGAAGAACGCCGGCTGGCCTATGTCGGAATCACGCGGGCCGAAGAGCTCTGCACGATTTCCTTTGCCGGAAACCGGCGGGTTTATGGGCAGTGGCAATCCTCCCTGCCATCGCGCTTCATTGATGAATTGCCGGAGAGCCATGTGGAGGTGCTGACGCCTCCGGGGCTTTATGGCCATCAGGGTGGCGGGCGCGACCATATGATGGGCGCTTTGGGTGGCTCGTCGGTGGAGGATCGCGCCGCGAAGGCGGATGTTTATAACTCGCCGGGTTGGAAGCGGCTGCAAGAGCGCCAATCGCAGCGCGGCATGAGCCAGCCGCGGGAAGGTGGCACGATCACCATTGATGCCTCCGCGGTGTCGGCCTTTACGGTTGGGGATCGGGTGTTTCATCAGAAGTTCGGCTATGGCGAGATCATGGGGGTCGAGGGCGACAAGCTTGAGATCGAGTTCGACAAGGCGGGCACAAAGAATGTCGTTGGCAAGTTCGTGGTCGCAGCCGACAGTGCGAGCGATGTTCCGTTCTAAGGAATGTGCCTGCGGCCAGCGATGATTTGCGTTCTTTCGGGGATTTCATCCCCGAGCCACGCGGGCAAATCCCCTGAGAGTATTTTTTGAACAGCGATGGATTAGAGAAGCGGCGCGAGGGAGGCGACGAGCAGCACCGCCATAGTCCAGTTGAACAGGCGCAGTCGGTTTGGGTTGGTCAGCACGCGGCGCATGGCCTGACCGAGCAGGGTCCAGCTGGAAACGGCGGGCATGTTGATGGCGCCGAAGATGACGGCCACGATCATGGCGAAGATGATTCTCATGCCGGTCACGACCACGCCCCGCATGGACCCAATGGCGGCCACATGGTGAATTTGACCGGTGGTGCTCACGCCGAATGGACTCACGATGACCAGGCGAATCTGATCCGTGTTTACGTTGAAGATCCCGAAAAAGTGACCGCCGTCTCGATGAACGTGACGATCGAAGGTGAGGCCGAACCGACGGTTTACGAATTTGAAAAGGCAGAGGTTGACGGCAAGTCGCTGTTCCAACTAGAAAGCCCCGACCTGTTGTTTGCAGTGAAAATGGGGGCAAAAGTCAAAACAGAACTGGTGGTTTCGACTGGTGATCAGAAGGCCACCGCCGCGGTGAAGCATCACGCTCACTAGCAGCCTGTTGGCTCACCAGCAGCCAATTGGTTTTGATTTTGGAGTGCCAGGATTCGATCGATGCCTGGCATTTTTTTATTGATGGAGACCCACGTGCACACGTCGCGGTCATCGGAAACGCTTTCGGTGATGATGTAGTCCGCCGTATCGAGGCCCGTCGATGCGACCCGGTTGTGATAGCCGACTTGCAGGGGGGCGGAGCGATAGGCGAATACGCGCCGATCCTTGCCGCGGAAGAAGGAGGCCAGGACCAGGATGTCGATGCCGTCTTGCCGGACACGCTCGGCTGTTTCCTCAATTGTGTCCGATGCGATCGACTGCCAGGAGTCCGTGTAGGTGCTGAGCCGGTCGCTTACATGGTCCGTATTCTCGTTGCCGAAATAACCGGTGACGTGAAACCGGTCCCGGTCATGCCGGGCGAGCACCGGCTCGAGGAACCAGGAGGTTACGTGATCGAACAGGTCGTAGGCTAGATAGGCCACCCGCAGGCGCGAGCCGGTTCTTTGCACCGACGGCGCCGCCGCGTTGCTCGCGCCGGCACTGAGCCGCCGGCTCCAATCGCGATTGATTGCGAACAATTTGGCGGCATCGGAATGTGGGTCGAAGGCGGTGTAGAAGCAAAGGCCTGAAATTGCGTCAAGATTGTAGGGCTGCGCAGCGTGGGACTTTCGCAGGCTGTCCAGGGCGGCCTGCGTGTCGCCGCGCGCGATATAGATATCGGCCAAATCATTCAGCGCGTCGCTATGGCCCGCTGCGATTTTCAGGCAGTCGCGCAAGGCCGTTTCTGCCGCCTCGTTCTGTCCGGTCCGTTTTAGACAGGCACCGAGCAAATATTGCGCATCGGCGGCTTCGGGCGCCAACCGCACCGCCCGCAGCGCCGGGGCATATGCTTCTTCGTAACGCTTTTGGGCCATGAGGCAGCGCGTGTGGAACAGTTGCACGCCGGCGTCGTCCGGGAGTTCCGTGGCGACGCGCTTGATCGACTCCGTCGCCGCTTCATGCGCATGCAGCGCGAACAAGGCCACCGCGCGCATCAGCTCCGCTTCGAGGCTATCCGTATCGAGGCGGAGTGTCCGTTCGGCGGCTACCACGCACGCTTCCCACTGGGCTAGATCGTGCCGTACCCGGGTGAGTTCCAGCCAGGCATTCGCGGCATCCGGCGCCATTGCGACAACGCGATCCAGGAGCGGTGCCGCATGTTCCGCGTCGCCGCATTCACGCCGGAATGCGGCGTGGAAAAACAGGACTTCGGCGTTTTGCGGGGCGAGTTCCGATGCGCGGCTAAAGAGACGTTCCGCATCTTCGGTCCGGCCGGCGGCTTGCAGAGTCCGAGCATCCGCCAAAGCACGGTTGGGATCGTCATAGGACGCCGGATCGGTCATCGACTCGCCATAATGCCATTGTAGATGTGCCGGTAGTTTCTAGCGCAAACCTGTCCCGCTGTCGCGCGGACACCCTTGGAGGAACGTGTGCTTATCGATTGGAAAACTTCAGAAAATGCAAGAAGCGGTCGACTTCGGCGGACGGGAAGGCTACATAGTCGCCGACGTTGCGTGAGCAGCAATCCAGGTACAACCGGACCACGACAGATCGATGAACGAAGAATTCTATAAAGTCAAACGTCTTCCGCCTTATGTTTTCGCCGAAGTCAACGACATGAAGGCAAAGGCACGCGCGGCGGGTGCGGATATCATCGATCTTGGCATGGGCAATCCGGATATGCCGCCGCCGCCGCATATCATCGAAAAGCTTGTCGAGACGACGCAGAATCCGAGGGTCCACCGATATTCCAATTCGCGCGGCATTCCGGGGCTGCGCAAAGCGCTGGCGGGATATTACGACCGCCGATTCGGTGTCGAGATCGATCCGGAACGCGAGGCGATCGTCACGCTCGGCTCGAAGGAGGGGCTCGCCAATCTGGCGCAGGCGATCACCAGTCCGGGCGATATCCTGCTTGTCCCCAATCCGTCCTACCCTATCCATCAGTTTGGGTTCATCATCGCCGGCGGCTCGGCGCGCCATATTCCGGTCACGCCAAATAGCGATCTCATCGCCGCACTGGAGCGCGCGGTAATCCACTCGGTGCCAAAGCCGATCGCCTTGGTGCTGAATTACCCATCGAACCCGACGGCGCTGACCGCCGATTTGGACTTTTTCGGCGAGGTGTTGGATTTCTGCCGTAGGCACGAGATCTACGTTTTGTCAGATCTCGCCTATGCCGAGATCTACTTCAATGACGATCCGCCGCCATCGATCCTGCAAATACCGGGGGCAAAGGATATTGCGGTCGAGTTCACCTCCACTAGCAAGACTTATTCGATGCCTGGTTGGCGGATCGGCTTTGCCGCGGGCAATCCGCGTCTGATTGCCGCGCTCGCCCGGGTGAAGAGTTATCTGGACTACGGGGCGTTTACGCCCGTGCAAGTCGCTGCAACAGCCGCCTTGAACGGGCCACAGGATTGCGTTGAAGAGGTGCGCGGCATCTATAAGGAGCGTCGCGACGTGCTGATCGAGGGCCTCGACCGGGCCGGCTGGTCGATTCCCAGCCCACCCGCCACCATGTTCGCGTGGGCCCCGCTACCACCCGCCTTCCAGGCGATGGGCAGTCTCGCCTTCAGCAAGCGACTGCTGGAAGAGGCGGAAGTGGCGGTGTCGCCGGGAATCGGGTTCGGCGAACACGGGGAAGGGTATGTCCGGATCGCCTTGTGCGAGAACACGCACCGTATCCGTCAGGCCATCCGTAACATTCGCCGCTTCCTATCGCAGGCGGATCCCGATGAAGCGCAGCCGCAGCAGCGCCTGAAAGCCGTCTCATGACGGCGCCCCTGAAGATAGCTGTCGCCGGACTGGGCGTCGTCGGGGCGGAAACCGTCCGGCTGATCGGCACGCAGGCCGAGATGTTGGCGCAGCGGGGCGGACGTCCCATCCAGGTGACGGCCGTTTCGGCGCGCGATCGGAGCAAAGATCGCGGGCTTGATCTCGAGTCGATCGCCTGGTTCGACGATTCCGTCGCGATGGCGCGTGAGTCGGACGCGGATGTGGTTTGCGAACTAATCGGTGGCAGCGACGGGATCGCCAAGGACGCGTGCGAAGCGGCGATCGAAGCGGGACGGCATGTCGTGACCGCGAACAAGGCCCTGATCGCGATGCAAGGCGCCGGTTTGGGACGGGCGGCCGAATCCGCGGGCGTGACGCTTGCCTACGAGGCGGCGGTTGCGGGTGGCATACCGATCGTCAAAGCGTTGCGCGAAGGGTTGGCCGCGAACCAGGTGACCCGGCTGCAAGGCATCCTGAACGGCACATGCAACTACATCATGACAACGATGCGGGAAACTGGCCGCGATTTCGCTGATATCCTGGCCGAGGCGCAAGAGCATGGCTACGCGGAGGCGGATCCGACCTTCGACATCGACGGTATCGATGCGGCGCATAAGCTGGCGATCCTGACCAGCCTGACCTTCGGCTGCGAGATCGATTTCGACTCAGTCCATATCGAGGGCATTCGCCACATCGATGCGACGGACATCCGGTTCGCGACGGAACTCGGCTACAGGATCAAACTGCTGGGGATCGCCGAAAACGGTGACGGTGGCGTGCAGCAGCGCGTCCATCCCGCCATGGTGCCGCTGGACGCCCCGATCGCGTCGGTCGAAGGTGTCTTCAACGGCGTTGTCGCCGAGGGTGATTTCGTCGGCACCACCATGTTCGAAGGCCGCGGCGCGGGCGCTGGGCCAACGGCATCCGCAGTGGTCGCCGACATTGTGGATATCGCGCGGGGCCGGCAGACACCTACCTACGGTGTTCCGGTCGAAGCGCTGACGCCGATGCGGGTCCGGCCCATGGATGAGCGGGTCGGGCTTTACTACGTCCGGGTGATGGTCACGGATAAGCCTGGGGTCTTTGCCGATATCGCGGGCGCGCTGCGCGATTCGCAAATTTCCATCGAGTCGGCGATCCAACGCGGGCGTGCGGAGGGCGGGGTGGTCCCCGTTGTCCTGACGACGCATGAGACCAAAGAGGCCGCAATGCGGCAGGCCCTGGAGCTTATAGCGGGTCTAGACAGTGTCGCCGAGCCGCCGCGCATGATTAGGATTGAAACCGCCTAGAATCCTATTTCCGCGGCGGGCCCGCCGTTTTAAGCTTCGATCCACCAAGAACGAAATTTTCAGGCCGTTCGTCCGAGCGACTGCCTGTCCTGTTGGGAGTGCATCTTTATGAGTGAGAATCCGAGCACGATGGACCGCAACCTGGCGCTGGAGGCGGTTCGGGTGACCGAGGCGGCGGCGCTGTCGGCGTCGCGGTGGATGGGCCGCGGCGACGAGAAAGCGGCCGACCAAGCTGCCGTCGATTCCATGCGCGAGGCGCTGAACAGCTTGTCGATCGACGGTACGGTCGTCATCGGCGAAGGCGAGCGTGATGAGGCGCCGATGCTGTATATCGGTGAAAAGGTCGGCAAAGGCGACGGCCCGAAAGTCGATATCGCGCTGGACCCGTTGGAAGGGACGACGATTACGGCGAAGGGCGGCACCAACGCGCTGGCGGTAATCGCCATGGCGGATGAGGGCAACTTCCTGAACGCGCCGGATGTCTACATGGATAAGATCGCGGTCGGGGGCGGCTTGCCCGATGGTGTGGTCGATATCGACGCCGAGCCGATCGAGAACCTGACCAATCTGGCCAAGGCAAAAGATAAAAGTATTTCCGACCTGGTCGTCTGTATCCTCGACCGGCCGCGGCACGCCGACCTGATCAAGGCGGTGCGCGATTCCGGGGCACGGATCATGCTGATTTCCGATGGCGATGTTTCCGGTGTGATCGCGACTTCCAGTGTTAGCAGCGGTGTGGACATCTATGTCGGCAGCGGTGGCGCACCGGAAGGTGTTTTGGCTGCGGCGGCGTTGCGTTGCATTGGCGGGCAGATGCAGGGCCGGCTGTTGTTCCGCAACGATGACGAGCGGGCGCGGGCCGCGAAATGGGGAATCACCGATCTCGACCGGGTCTACAATATGCTCGACTTGGCATCGGGTGATGTGATGTTTGCGGCGACCGGCGTAACCGACGGCACAATGGTGCAAGGCGTGCGGCGCCGGGGCGGCGGTGCCTTTACCGAATCCATCGTCATGCGGTCCAAGAGCGGTACCGTACGGAAGATCAGTTCGGAACATGACTTTACCCGTAAGACCGGCTTCCGCTTCGCCGAGGAATGACCGAAACCGCCTTTCTCGGTGTAACGCGCTCGCTGGGCGGTAAGCGCTGGCGGACACGGGGCGAGGATGACCGCCTCGCGCTGGCCTTGTCGCAGCGCTTCGACCTGCCGGAAGCGGTGGGCCGGGTTATGGCCGCACGCGGCATATCCCTGGACGACGCCGCCGGGTTTTTGAACCCGGCGCTGAAGGAACTGCTGCCCGACCCCTCGCACCTGAACGATATGGACGCGGCGGTGGATAGGCTGGTTGCGGCCGTCCAGCAAGGCGAGACGGTTGGAATCTTCGGCGACTATGATGTCGATGGCGCGACATCCTCCGCATTGCTGTCTCGGTTTTTCGCGGCCGTTGGCGGGCGTACTCGAATCTATATTCCGGATCGTTTGAAGGAAGGCTATGGCCCGAACGCCGCCGCGCTCGCCACGCTTGCAGCGGAGGGGATCCCGGTCGTCATCACCGTGGATTGCGGGATCACCGCCTTCGAGCCCTTGGAAGCCGCGGCGAAAACGGGTCTCGAAGTGATCGTCGTCGACCATCACGTCGCCGAACCGCGATTGCCGCGGGCGCGTGCCGTCATCAATCCCAACCGGTTGGACGACGATAGTGCGTACGGCCAACTCGCCGCGGTGGGGGTCTCGTTTCTGTTGGCGGTCGCGGTCAATCGCGGCTTGCGGCAGGCGGGTTGGTATGAGGGGGCGCGGGATGAACCCAACCTGCTGGCATTGCTGGACCTCGTCGCGCTGGGGACGGTGTGCGATGTGGTGCCGCTGACGGGGGTAAACCGCGCGTTCGTGCGGCAAGGTCTTACGGTGATGGCGCGCCGGCGCAATCTCGGCCTTGCCGCGCTGGCCGATGTCGCGGGCGTCAGCGAGGCGCTCAAGGCCTATCACGCGGGTTTCGTGCTGGGGCCGCGTGTCAATGCGGGAGGCCGGGTCGGCGAGGCGGGCCTCGGCGCGATATTGCTGACGACCAATGATGCGGACGGGTGATTGGAAAATGACGAAAATGGAAGTCTAGAAGCAATGTTTCGAGTCAACTGAAACTCCCTAAACGTAGGGTAATACAACAAACACTAGTAAGTTATTCGACGTCATGGCAGTGTCCCCTACATGGCTTCCTAGATGTTAAAAATATTCCCCTCATCCTACTGCTCAATGACAGTATTATTGCTAACATGTGTACTATTGCGTCTTCACACTTCTTCAAGCCTCGTAAAAGGCCACTGTCATCTTCTAATGTATGATTTTCATATTTTGATAAAGACATTTTCCACTTGCCGGCCAAAGTACCTCCTCAAAAAATTGTCATTGATGGAAGATTACGTAAAAATTAATAGGCATGGGGTTGGAATAAGAATGTCCTTTGTGGAAAATTTTTGAAAAAATAATTAGCGGGGGGGGGGGGGAGACGTTTCTTAGGCACCCAAGAGAATAGCCACAAAACCTGCCTGTTACGAAGTCGCTATCGGAAGATTTATATTAAATTATCAAGACAATGGGACATTGCCAAATATTATGTGACTGGAAACCTGCTACAAAATGCTGTTTTGTCATATTGTCCAGACACATCGATTTTATATTGCTACGAACATATCTTCTATTAAGAGTTATCCAGAACTATTCAGAGGGTGCTGTAGAAAGGCCCCTGTGATATTGGATAGGAGTATTTTGCCGGTCGAAAGCATATGCGGTGTTTGTGGAGGGAGTCAGACAGTGATGTAATGTTACTATACTTCTTGGTGACGTTTGGTTTAACATAGAAAACTTAACAATTGAAAAGGGAGTAGGGCTTGCGTCACGAAGCAAGAAAAAAATCTTTTAAAGACAATAAATGAAATCATTATTTCAAGGACAATATATAACATGATTCTTTCAAATTTCTATCGCAGAATATATCGCAAATGTAGCAAAACATAAACGGAAGGCGAGAGAAAATGGCAGTTTGAACTCTGAAAAGTTTGAGAAAAAGCGCAGTACCATAAACAATTACCTCTAAGCTCTGTATGTTAAAAAGATACTTTAAAAAGATCAGACACTGAATTTACAATGATTTTATTATTTCCATCAATACTAATTACATAAAAATGTTTCATGGTTCACAATTTGTTTCCTTGCTACCTCAAACGCATCAATCTTCAACATCGTAGACAACGTTATTACGGCGCAATTAATTCCATCAAACGTCAAGTTTACATTTACCCTGACGTATAAATTATAAATTTTCATTCTCTTAATTTTTTGTTATCACTGAGAAAAGAGCATGATTTCTGCAAATGACCTTTGGCGACCGAATTACTGTAATTGCTTCCCTGGTGATATTCCGTAATTAAGGGTTAGTCAGTTTACCCTATCAACAAAATAATAGTAAATGATTTAAATGATAACGAAATAAGAGTTGAAGAAACAGAACTAAATAGTGATATGATGAAAAACATTTACAGGATATAATTATACCAGATTATAGTTTGGGATCTATCGACGATTACCGCGCATGCTCAATTAAGCACTGATATTCGATGGAGTACATTCGAAAATTGAATAGGGAATATGATAGCATTCGATTTATATGTAAGCAATTTAATAAATCTCTGAGGGGATCTTAGATTTTAGATTGATAATAATTGACACACGGAAACATTGAGATATGATTTTCTTCCCGGACGTTACATAATTCGTTGCTTCAGACCCCACCCACCCATGCTGAAATGTGTAACGGTACGTAATAAAATCAGCTACCCCACCCACCCATATGACCGTTATGTAATTATTGAATGGCCCCTTAAAGGTTACATCTTCTCCATATCTGAGCTTGACAGAACGGCCACCCCTCAAAAACGACCCTTATTGGTTAGTTCCTTGGGTGACCATTATGAGCATATATTGTGATGTTTTTTGGATATGTGATACCTACATTGTCAGCAACTAACGTAAAGCAGGGGTCGAAATAACCGTCCGGCTCCGGCTAAAGTAGGCTCAAATTGTCGTTTAGCCGGTTTGACAACGTATTAAATTTCAGAAAAAAGCCGGCTCGAAATTATATTGGGTACGAAAATAAATCTCTGATGCGGTTGTTTACTAAAAGATAGCTTATCTTGATTTACATCGCACCTCGATAAACAGCAGAAAAACCTCTTTATAAACAGGAAATCTTCTATGAAGCAATGTTAGGCATTAAGTCATAGCGAATGCATTGACTCTTGAGTTGCAGAGTGTGTTAGTTTGTTTGATTAGTTGAATTATTTCGATATGGATAAACAAATGAAATCAGGACGAAAACGACAGAAAAATATAGCTGAACTTTTTAAGAAGCCATCTAAAAGCACAAAGACGTCCGGAGATGTCACAGATTCGTCTGCTGGCGTTACATCAGTTACATAAGTTCTCTCCATAATGCATTGGTTAAGAGGCAATGAAATCGCTGAAAATAGCCCGGGAAATAGGCATTTTGGGCTAAATAATCCACAATAAACCAAAACATTTTCAGGGCTCCGCCCCCACCCCGCTGGGGGGACTACGCGCCCTCTACTCGCATCAAAACAGCCGGGACGATTAAATTCCCTTATTTCGACCCCTGCAAAGGATAAAAATGTACCATGTACCAAGTGTAAGCTCTCAGACTCAGACATTTAAGCCATTCTGAGCAAACATAAATATTTTTGAAGATGTGAATATATATTATGACCTACTTACCCTGGCACTGCAATTTGACATCAAGCGCGATGCTGCCATTTAAGTGGGTCTTGAGGCTGGAGATTATATGAAAAACCTCGAAAATTAATATTTTCTTTTCATCAGAAGGAAGCTTAGGCCTTGCTATGCTTAGACTGGATCACATCGTCACTAGGCTAGGGCATCAGAAGTGGTAACAAAAGGGGCTATAGCCCTCGCAATAACGTTGAAAGCAATGTGTTTAACAATGCGAGTTAGGAACGTTGTGAGTTCTGAGGAAAAAGTGAAGCAATGCATGTGGCTCCCAAAGCGCTCCCTAGGTATTCACATAAAAAAGCCTTTCACCAGCGCGCCCATCAGGGATGGTGGGGGCATGATGAGCTATTACCAGGACCATAAACAGGACCGTTAACAATTCCATACCCTAGGCCATAACCAAGGCCATAAACAAATCTATAACCAAGGCAATAACCGAGGCCATAACCAAGGGCATGAACAAGGGCATAAACAAGGCTATGACCAAGGCCATAACCATGGCCATAACCAAGGCCATAACCAAGAATAGAGACAGGACTATAAACAGGACTATAAAAAAGGATTATAAACATGACTGCCAACAGAAATGTAAACGGGACCATAACCTAGACTACAAACATGACTACTTACAGGACTATAGAAAGGACTATAAAAAGAACTGTAAAAAAGACTATAAAAAAACTGTAAAAAGAACAATAAATAGAAATATAAAGATGGATCACTATGGATAAGCAAACAATGAACAGAGAAACTGTAGGGAAACCTGACAATAAAATATCAGGGCTTTTGAAAGACCATAATCGAGCTGTACTATAAATATGCAAGACGTCGTGAAACACGTCATGCAAAATGCCAACTGGTACATTTTCAACAATTCTTATACCAAAAGCAATGGAAAATTTATGAGGGAGATGACAAAACTGTTAAAGGTTGTCACAAAGAGATATACATTGCTATTAAATTCTATCATACATGTTTAGGCAGAGATAACAAATACTTACGTTTGCAGGTTTTCTTCCCATATAAGTACGCCTTTTGGAATCTTCGCGAGCAAACTAAGAGAAATATTTTTTCAGAAATTTGAGATAAATCAACTGTAGCTTAAGAAATTATTGGTTTCCGTGTATCGCTAGAAATATTCGACTAAATACTCTCCCGAAGTTACCACAATCTCTGTAAACATTCTCCACGACTGGCGGCATTTTGTCCTTCTATGCAACGATGAACCCCTTTGTCCGACGCAGCAGCGCCAAAAGCATTGTGTTTGGGGATACCACTTGTTTATCGTTTTATGTAAATAACAATGGTTAATTTCTCTTACACACGATGCCATTTTAATTCTGCCATGAAACGCTACATGAAAGGCCGGTTAGGCACCTAAACAGTTGTATCTGCGCATGCTTTGCCTCGTTTAAAGCTAAATTACGTTAACTAATAATTTATGCAATAAGTTCGGCACATTAGGAACAAGGTTTAACTTTAAGTCGCTCCATTGCCGCATATTTCGACTGAAGTCGCTCCTAAAACATTCTGCTGCATCTAAAACCTTTTGCTGAATTTAACTACTAGGTTCAGTGCCAGAGAAGAGCGATGTTTGACTTGGGCCTTACAGTAGCCTGTTAACCTACGCTGCCCTCTGATAATCACCGCCTCCTTTAAAGGCGCCAATTCTATTAAGCGCCGCAATTCTATTAAGCGCCACACTTCTTTTAACCGCTGCACTTCTGTTAAGCGCTGCACTTCTATTAAGCGCCACACTTCTATTAAGCGCCACACTTTTATTAAGCGCCACACTTCTATTAAGCGGCACACTTCTATTAAGTACCACACTTCTATTAAGCGCTGAAATTCTATTAAGCGCAACACTTCTATTAAGCGCCACACTTCTATTAAACGCCACACTTCTATTAGGCGCCGCACTTCTATTAAACAGTTTAATGTGAATGTCATAGAACAGTAGGTTGAGTGAGTCACATTACGAAGATCTTGCTAAGGGTGCTCATGTCAAGGAGCCGAAAGCCAATTCGAAAGAATATTTCTGAAGAACAGTTTGGTTTCATGGAAGGGAAAAGAACCAAGAAAGCTCAGTTTTGCATAAGAATGCTAATCGAGAAAAGTGTTGCAGTACTGAAGGACCTGTTTATATGCTTTATTGACCATGAAAGGCAATTCATAGGGGAACGTATAGAAATGCCCAAACAATTAGAAGTAAACGGAAAAGATATGAGAGTTATAACAAATCTATACTGTAATCAGAAGGCGGCAATCAGGAGTGAAAACGAGCAGTGACTGGGTATCTATAAATAGGGAGTGCGACAAGGATGTGTGTTTTCACCAGAATTGTTTTTTTTAGTAAAGTGAGAAGATCATGGAGAATGTTTATCACACGGAAGGGCTTAAAATTGGAAGAGAGAATCTAAATTACCTAAGATATGCTGATGACACTGCGCTTATAGCAGACTCAGCAGAAAAATTACAAGCCATTTTACACAAAGTAGTTGAAGAAAGTGCAACATTGGGACTTAAAATACACTGCAAGTCCTTTATTTAACAATAAGCAAAATGCTAGCCCCGTATGTCAGGTGAAAGTATATGATAAGAAGATAGGAAAGGTTACCAGTTTTGAATAATTAGGTCGCATCATAACATCGGATGAAAACTGTGAGTGCGAAATAGAAAGCAGAATTGCCCGGGTAAAGAAGACATTTACTAAAATGAAAAAGTTCTTTGTAAGATAAGATTTGAAATCTAATATGTCCGATGGAACAACTCGAACCACATGCTTCGCACCTACTTACCGACACTTTCCAACAAGCCTACGCGTCACGACCTAAAAAGATGGCACTGGGTCCTTCTTAACCGCATTAGATCTGGCTATGGGCGACATGCAAGCCACATGCATAAGATTGGCCTAGCTGATAGTCCAAACTGCGCATGCGGTGACGTGCAAACACCACAACACGTTCTGAATTGTCGCACGATAGGCATCAGACGTGATATTAGAACAGTTGATGACGAATTTAGAACACTGGCTCAATCAAAACAAGCTGCTAGATATATGATTTTATTTTGTCCTTACTAGTTCATACGAACATATATATATATATATATATAAATAAATAGTTCTTTGTAACGCATGAGGGGCGGGGGCCTAGTAGGCCTCCAGGTTATGAAGCAATATAAAAATAAGAAGTGAACAGGAGTTAATAAAGTTAACATCACACCGGAAGATGTGGCCAGTCATAAGAGCTAACGTGTGTGAGGACATGGCGTTCTGCAGAAGCAGAAGCAGAAGCAGAAGCAGAAGCAGAAGCAGAAGCAGAAGCAGAAGCAGAAGCAGAAGCAGAAGCAGTATCATCATCATCATCATCATCATCATCATCATCATCATCATCATCATCATCATCATCATCATCATCACCATCATCATGCTGAGCGTGTCCACAGTAGTCTGCTGAATGTTTTTCAAGTGACGTAACCTGTATCTGCCTCGTCTGTTCCTCCGATGGGTTGGCCTCGTACAAGGCATACTGCTAATTTGTGTCCTAAGAAAGAAAGCTGACCTTAGAGCACGCGCAATTTCCAATTAAAAGGTGTTGTATCGTTAACCCTTTCATTGAAATGCTCCGTTCGCTACCATTTCGTTACAAGAACGTTTCTTGACCAAAACAACTTTTCAGCTACTAAGGAGACTTTCTTGAAAGGAAATAAGATTTTTAGTGGAAGAAAAATCGTGCTGTTATTTTAAGCCTTCACTTGATGTTTTCATTTAGAGTCTGCCTAAAGGTGACCGGAAACGTGACATTTGACCTTTCGCTATATTTCACATTAGAATATACTCTAGGCGTGTAATGTTACTTTTGTCAGTTGTATCCAGTTATACAAATATTTTCAAGGATCTTCATAAACACATTTCACAGAACTCCAGGCACTACAGTAAGCAGAAACTATTAAAAATGGTGGATTTTACTTACATTTTCAGTGGAGGTTCGTTGAAAATCGCCACATTTGCGATCTAATGTGCTCTTTACAATCCGCTAGTACGATACTTTTGTTATCCTCTCCCGCCTGAAGACACAACCCACTCGACAAATGTCGGATGCGGTCACGAATCATCTTTTCCCAACTCTACAAATTCAGAAAATGCGACAGTTAATGATGATAGATTAAAAACATCGTGATTTCTAGAATTGTTCTCCGGGTCATGCGCATATTCTTGGACAAGACATGTTAAATGTCCTGGGTCACGTCACATAGCAAATACAGCCACACTTCTCATTGCCTACAGCTGGCTATCATTGTCCACCGGCGGCAGGTTGAAAGTAGCAGTGAGGGACAGGCGGGGTGCATACCGTTAGAGTATGGGTGCTGGCGTAGAGTCTAGACTGGGGTAGCGACGGCTCGACTTGACGAGCAAAACAACGCGAGAGCGTGGGTGCCAGGACAGCGCCTGACATACGGTCTTCAAAGCTTAAATGGATCCAACATACTGCGATAGCGTGGTTAAAAGGATGGTTTCGGGCATGGGGGCGCTACGGTTCAAGTACAACAGCAACTCGATGAGAGAGCGTAGGTGCCAGGGTGGTGTTTGCCATTCGGTCACAACAACTCAACTCAAGGAGAAATGCACTGAGAGTCTGGATGCCGGGGTGCTTTCCATTTGGCGGTATTTTCATCGCATGAAAAAGCAACTTACGATATCTATCGCAAAAAGTTAAATGATTTTAAAGGCAGCGATTGGCACTTTCCGACAAACCTTCCATCCCAACAATTAATTGTTAATGTGTCAATACCCTTCACCACAGCTTTGTTAGCAGCATCATAACGCCGGAGATGGAATACAAACTTAACTAGACTGCAACGTTACACTACGCATAAATTAACAATACCAAATATCGCATTGATAATTCCTTTTTTGGTAAGAGATAAAAAAAGTCGAGCCGTCTTAGATGACAAGGGTTCTAAAATTAATTCTTAAAACATTCTCACCAAGAAATGTCATTATATAACGTACTATAAAATCAAATAAGATAACGAACTACCCCACAATGTCTGAGCAATGAAATAATATTTAAGTGAAATTGAGCAGCGATAAATCAACGAACGAGTGAAGGCAAGTCATATGCTATTCAATGTCTGATTAAGAAGGGAAACACATATACCTGTGCCATATCGTTATCTGTACAATCAGATAGACTTATCGTATCATCTCCAGGTTGAGCAGACAGACAGAAACCATCACTGCTGATTATTCTTCCGGTGCGTTTCATTGTCCATTCCTGAGAAAAGGGTATACATTCAGAGATTATACAAAATCAGATTCCTACGTTAACTACGTATCTACAAAATACGGATGTACGCATACCTGTACTGCAGCAGGATAAAAATTTGTGCCATAGAATATTAAAACAATGATATTTTTTGAAATATTACTAGAAGAACTGTATGCACCAAAGGTGCACTCAGATCAAGAAACTGATCTACAAAATATACTGCTAGCAATTTAACGATTGACTGATTGCAAATACTATGGTATTTTCTGAGTAGTAGCTAGCTTCCTTCCTTTAAAAGCACCAAATCTCTTAAAGTAAACACATGCAGCACCAAAGGACTTATTCAGGAAAGTAAACATCGATAACACCTCGAACGATCACTACTCATAACATGATTTGAAACATGATATTCGAACCTCGAAACCCCTCAAGAACCAACAGGGATTAATACGGTCCAACGTGCCAATTATTTTTCCATTTAATTTCATGGTTGCCAATCTCTCGCGTGGGAGCATCCCGTATTTTGACTACCAACAATAAACGGATATGTTTTGGTTGAGCTGATTGAGCCTGTAGGACCCCTACGACAAGTAAAACAATATATGCTTTTTTAGAATATATGAGTGTGACAGAAAATTGAACCAGCGGAGTTATCCCACTGCCTTTTAAAAAATATAAAAAGGCTCGTAGATATTTTCCCATATTGCTAGAAGCTACCCTTCCAAATCTTCTAAGTACCAGTGGTAACTGATCCTCCACTTCCAACCGCTACTATGCCCTTATTCAATTGCACACTGGAACCACGTCAAAGCTGAGAGAAATTAAATATGTGCATCTACAAGTTGCACCTTTAAAGCTTATGGTCAACGCAGCTATACAAACACTCGTAAGACAAGGTAAAGAGTGGTTTGACTCATGAAACCACTGCAATAGTGCCGTTAATATTATGTCCTGTTGTCTATTACTGATACTAGTATTGATACTGATAATTAGCATGCAGAGGAGGGTGTGGTGAGGTGTTATTTAGGCACAGCTCCACCACCAGATCATTATGGTACAAGGATTTAAGTTGAGGCATTAAATGACATTATGTCTGTTGAAGAAAAACTAGGGGAGGAATCCACAAATGTAAATGAGGCACTTTCAGGCCGTGAAAAAGAAAGGTGGAGAAAAAGCAATGACTGCTGATGTTGTATGACTCTTTGCAAAAGAATAAAAGGTGATGCTTAGTAGAGTTGCCAAAGGATCGGCGATTGGTTGTAATTGGGTGTGTAAAACAAAAAGAAAAACAAATGGTTCTGTAGATCGGTATAAGGCACGGTAAGTGTCACAAGGCTTCTCACAACAACGGGGTGTAGACTTTGACGAGACTTTTCCCATCTGTGGCAAGGTTCACTTCTATCAGAACTATTTTGGTTATAGTAAATGAGCTTGATCTGGAACTTCACCAAATAGATGTCCAGACTGCGTTTTTAAACTGTTGTACTCTTTTACTCTCCTTCATTCCTTGCTGGCTAAAGATTTAAACAGACATCGATCGCCATCCGAACAGGGGTGAGCCACTGCTACCCTCGTAGCTAAGCCCCTGAATCAGCGAACTACTGGGATCCCTACGTGACCTACAGATCCGTTACTTTCACAAAGTCATGTTGAAGAGCACAGGGCACGTCTCTCGGATCCACTCACACCATAGTACCTCATGACTCTGACGTTTTCAGGACATCTGCTGAGTTTTCTGAATATATGGGAGTCGAGGTACAGCGACCTTAGGCTCCAGCAAAGGCATTAAGCGTAAACCACATCCTTCACTTGCGCTAATTTCAAACTCGAAGTTAAAGATACACAACAAAACGTTTGAAAGAATGTCCTTTACCTGATTCCCACCACCACTATGGCAAGTTTCAATCTTCGGATACCCTGGTCCATGCCTCCCTAAACTATCAAGACATGTAAAGGAGCTTAGCCTCCGTAACTCACCAAATGCTAGTTCGTCTGTCTTTGGAATTCTAAAGCAGAAAACAAAAAGGGAAGGAATTAGTTTTAATAGTCACTAAATATATTTGACGCAGATGTCTTAACTTGATAAATGTTTCAACAAATACTGGATTTGTAGGCACCTCTTTTTCGAAACAGCTCACAGCTTTAGTTGGGCACGCCAACGGCGGATGTTAGTGTTCACAATGGCATGAAACATTAAGCTGAAGCATGTTACCCTCATTGAAACCAAGACTGATGTCCCGAACGTGAAATACGAAGGTCCGCTTCACAAACTAATAAAAGATCAGAAAGGCTGATTGAAATTGTCAGTGGACGTGACGATATTAAAGTTTGGAATGCAGAATGTTTAATGTAGATGTCATTTCTTGGTACAAGAAATATTTAAACTTGGATTTGCTGCGAACTTGGTATGGAAGGCCTTACACCTATACAGACGGTTTCACTGCTACACTCCTTATTTCTTAAAGTAACTCCAGAAAGTGTCATTATCGCTTGCTGTAATACACCCTCTTACAATTGAATTTTCTATTAAATACAAAACAACGCAGTTAAACAATGCCTTTGGTTTTCAGTATTTTGTTAAACATATTAAAGCGGGTTAAGTGACAAAATAACTATTTACATGTTTACTAAAACATTAAGGAGATAATGCGCCTCAGTCCCCTGTGATCAAAGTCAAGCCTGTAAGCCAGTTTATAGCTAAAGTACATAAAACGAATTCTATCCATTCTTTCGACAACGGGCAATTACGTCAAGTTTCAGTTTTGTGGGCAGTTGCCTGTACCGGCAAACAAAATTCATACATTATCGGCCCATTAACGCTATAAATTTCCATACATTAACTCCTGCTGCGGTGTCCACGGGTAACGTTCCACAATTTAGGCTACGAGGAAGCAAACCACGAGGCAGTCTCAAACGCCCAGTGGGAAGGCCTCTCGAGGATCATGGAAAGAATCTATGAAAAGTTAGACTAGACACTACATCTATTCCTTGCCAAAAGGCTGAGAAGCGATTGTACTTATTTAGAGCTTTTACCTTAGTTCTGGGTAGACGTTGTCCAGATACCATTTAAACGACTTGCATTTCAGTCTTTCGCGCAAGGCTTTTCTCTTGGCTATGCTGAAGGAGGGAAACATTGACGTTTAAAACCAAAAATGAAGCAGCGGTAATAAGGCAACAGATGCGTTTACACGACCAACAGTTCTTGACCTTTCACTTCGAAACATAAAATGGATTCTGCTCGCATGATCTATCAAAATAGCAGTATCCCAAAATAAATTTTGGCCTCTGAAAAACAGAGGGTAACACTCAAAGAACTCAAACAGGGATGTCGACTTGTAATCAATCTTTTTCTAATATATCCGTCATTCCCGAATCTTAATAGTATAACCGCCAGAACGATCAGCCTCATCCTCCAAAGAGTAATTTTACCCTAGTCTATTTACAACGTCGGTTGCTTCATTTAGAAATAGTTAACCTTATATTCCAAATCTGGGTTCCTTTTGAAAAAGTGATTGTACGGTTAAGCATTCTATCAAATACACATAAAGTCAATCAAATCATTATCATCAAATCAGTATTGCATGTGGTGTCCCATTACACTTCATAGGCCGCGGCGTAGAAGTCTTCCCGGTTGTTTTTTTTCGGGGGGAGGCAGTGTCGAAAATGAAAGTAATTTGATTGACAATTAGAAGCCGTTTCTAAAGTAAGGTAGTAACAACAAATATTTTGAAATGAAAGCAAGGTAAGTAATGACAACTGTCAAAATTGCAGGGTCTAAGCTTTTTAGTACTTGGAATTCTTCTTTTATTCTTCCAAGCAGCAATTATTAGAAATTTGCAGAATACGAAGAAGAGCTATTTAACAATATTAGTCACGTTTTTAACAAAAACACAAAAATACGTCTCTTCAAAACTTTCCGTGGGCCAAGCGCGCCTGCCCCCGTCTCTAACGGCCCGTATATATGATAGCTTCTCTCTGCTGCACGCCACTTCAAGTAAATATTTCAGAGACCATGTGAGGAATATAATCACCCGTCCTATCCCTCTCTCCACATTGTAACTGGACGTAGCACATGGAAGGGACTACACTCGACAATTTTTTATCATTGCAACCTACGTACCATGAAAGGAGATGTCGGATTATATCAGTTATCGACTACTACTACTACTACTACTACTACTACTACTACTTCTACTACTACTACTACTACTACTACTACTACTACTACTACCACTACCACTACTACTACTACTACTAGCTACCATGACCACTATTTTACACTTGGTAATTTACTATTGTAATAATTTTCCTTGAATAAAAACCTAGGGGGTCGATGGAAATCTTAAAATCTCATTAAGGGGTCGACGAGCCAAAAAGTTTGAGAACCCCTGTCCTAGGGTCACAAGTTGAGATATTTAAGGCTTGTATAACGAGGCTAGTGCACTGTAAAAAATGTCGTCTTGGTAGAAAGAGAAAAATCATAGAGGTGCCATTTATATGGCGTATGTTGACTTTCATACAGATTTACACAGCTTCCAGCTTGCGAAGCCAGTTTGATCGACAGAGAACTGCGGACGTTTCTTCTGTGGTCACCAAGTATGGCCTTTTGAGCTTTCATAACTTTATTGTGGTAAATTTCTCAACATGAAATTATTATTCCAAAGCAATAGTCCTTGTATAGCGAGCCACAATGGAATTTGAATTCAGGGGAGATTTTATTTCTGGAAGGCACTGTACTTCATCTTGATATTAGAACCTAAAATTACGGAGAAAGAAGGTAGGTAGATGTTATTGTCAAATGAAATTCTTTGTCTAGTTCTAAAGGGAAACGTCGGGCGAATTATTAGCGGAAAGTTACCCTTTGGGTCCCGGTTCGATAAAATGAACTGATTAGACAGTTTTTTGTTTTCTTCCCCTTTATAGCAATAAATTACTTACTGATATGCTTTGGTAGATAATATCTACGTAATGCTGTTGCGAGACTTTCAACTGCCCACTTGCCCTGGCTGGCTTGCTACCCCGTGCACTTATATAGCTGCTGCCAGTTTGCGCACGAGCGTGTAGATCCATCTTTTTGTAGGCCTTGTTTTCTTCCGTTTGCTCATCGGTTCCCCAGCAAAACGTTCCTTCAGAGATTCGGTATGATGCATTGCGGAATACATGTTCAAGCAAGGTCGGCTATTGCGGTATTTGATTGCCTCAATGTTAGGACGTTTCAAGGCCTCCAACGATCTTTCCTGCACAAAACTGCCTCCCCATTTAATGTTCAAATGTCTTACAAAGCGATTGCAGGATATCACCACTCTGTCAGGCCGTATCTGTACACGCGTAAGAAAGGGGGAGCCTTCTTAATCACCAGCCACTCTGCCTTGCCATTTCTATGTGCGTCTTTAGACGAAGATAGTCTTATTAAGGCCCAGCCACACTCCCATGCCATATCTATGCAGGTGGCAAGAGAGGTTAACCTTCTTAAGCTCAACTATTTTGCTATGCCTTAAACTCTGGGCAGCATAGCGGACAGTTGTCATATCCTAGAAATCATTTCATGTAGGGATGCATCCGTTGGGAAGTGTAAGAGAGCTGTTATCACTTTTTCGGAATTATTTCGCAGCTGGAGAAAGCAAGTTTCAAAATAAACTTCAGTTAGGATAACTCTATCCACGACTAAACTCATGACCAGTCGATTCTCATGACCTTTTTACGTTTTTTTCAAACATTTGGGAACCAGGAAGAACATCGTTTCCCCCTTTAGTTAAAACATTTTCCATTACTCCAACACGTTGATAGGTAAGTTGAAACTACCGTAACGGAACTATACGGCGTTTCCATTTTTCTTATACATTTTAGCTAACTCGATAAGGCAAAAATTCAACGTCTAAACTCCCTCTGCATGGACACATGTGCACCATCTTAGACATAAATTATGACATCACGTCACGTGTCTAATAGAGCCGCAAACTAGGTCTCAGACTACCTCCAGATTACACATCCTCAGAAATGTTTGACTGCCTTTTGCTGGTAGTGTCTCTCCTCTCCAACACTTATTTGTGTCGAAGATTTATCTTCTCAGTAAGTAAAATAGGATATGAGGATATAAAGCCCGTTAGGAGATAATAGTTTTCTTCAGTTTCAAAATAATTGTTTCAATTTTGCACTAAAAAGATGCATTATGTTTTAGGGATTATTTCCGTTTCTCTTTCCGGAGTAGGAAATAGGGAATACGTAATCAGGGATTATAAATCCACATTAACGTTGGATATGGATATAAATCCAAGGAATAAAGAAAAGCCCGTAGAACTGCAACTTAATTACTTGGCGTTCAGGAAATTGGTGGAAATTTGGGGATGTTTTATGAGCTTGAGGGAAGGCAGGGAAAATCTTGTACTATGTGACAATAGATGTGTATGACATGGGTGACTGATAAAATGGGATGAAAAGCTCAGTGGTGAAAACGTAGGACCACGAGGAATCAAACCCCGTCCTTCAATGTTGCAACGTGATGTGCTACCATTACACCATGGTCCCTTACCATTGACACGTGGAAATTTGGGATGTCATTGGTTTTGATTGACGTCACTACACAGCCTCCATGCTAGAGGTGAAGGCATGAGGCTCGATTGTTGTGTTGTCTCTATTAGCTAACCAGACTCCAGTGAAGTGTGAGTTGAGTTGCGATACTGGCGTCGTGGGTTAGAGAGAGTGAGAGAGAGAGAGAGTGTGTGTGTTGCTAAGCCGATGCTAGGCGCTGTAAGCTGAGGAGCGTGTTCAGATTTCGGGTAACCATATCAGGATGAAAAGCTCAATGGTGAAAACGTAGGACCACGAGGAATCGAATCCCGTCCTTCAATGTTGCAACGTGATGTGCTACCATTACACCATGGCCCCTTACCATTGGCACGTGGAAATTTGGGATGCCATTGGTTTCGATTGACGTCACTACATGTATGAGTGCATTCCTCAAGTTAAAATATCAGGGAGAGAGATTGTGTGTTATCAAACAGTAATGAAAATGGTGTCTGTGCCAACGCACTCCTTTAATTTTCGAAAGCATTTTAAATTTGTTAAGGATAAGTTAAGTAATATTTAATATGTCGATACTCCTTGAAACACATTGAAACCTTTTTAAAGTGTTTTTTTGAAAGCGGGCCCCCCCCCCTTTTAAAAATTTTAAAAATTTTGTGGGGGGGGGGGGGGGGGGGGGGCTGAGCCTTCTTTTAACATTTAGATTTTGGTTAATGTTGCTGGAAATTTTATTCATTTTGTGAATTGTTTGATAAAGGTTATAATAATATTTGGTTGGACATTTTCAGCTGAATGAATATTTAAATATTTGCACTTAATTCAGAATTATATCTTGCGTAGCAGCGTAGAGGAGAATAATAGTTGGCGTGACATATGCTGCTCGTCACACAGCCCCACTCTTAACTTTTTAGGACGGCACCTCTGAGGTTGATGACTCACAGTTGGAAAGTTATATAGAGGAGGTGCGGGCTTAGGAAGCTCCCCACGCAGAGTCTTATTTGGAAAATACCAAGAAGAATAGGGTAAATGCAACCAGCGCCCTACCCCCTAGAGTCACTGGTGGAAGACAGACCCGAATGTATTGCTACGTGTTCCTGGACCGCAATAGCAATTTCATCTCGTTACTAGGTCGAGGTTATAGCTTTACTTATCTGTTAGAAAATGTGGCCTGAAAGTATCATACATAATAAACAAGGAAGAGAGAATGGACTACTGGCGCCAGTATTTCATAAGCGCAAAGAGAATATTGTAAATGAGACATCAGCTAGGAACATAGACTTCCCTTATCTGCATAGCATTAGTCTGTTCACATAAGTAAAGGATTCTTGACTATCCTCGAGTGAGTCAATGTTGCCAGGTATAACTCTATCCTTCAAAACTGAACGGACGTTGGCAGGTCATAGTCTAGCTCCGTGATTACATTTAATATCGCTGACTTAGTCAGTGATTGTCTGCCTTCCTTTACTCAAATCTACGTTAATCCGTAAATGGCTGGAGCTGCTAGAAACAAACAGTCTAAGAAACGTTCCTCTACAAAAGTACTACTTATCAATTCTAAAGACATGCTATCCGTGTATTAAAGGCTATATACGCCCAGGTGCATTCCGCAAATATCAATAGGTAGACCTTAGTAGTGCCTCGTATTGAAAACCAATACTGCCAAGCATTCCGTTGCGTCCAGTTTTTCATCTCTGGGTACAGAGCAAAGAGATCACAGAGTTTCTTCTTCTCAAGCTGTACTACGGAAGGCTGTTTAACTGTACAACATTGGTTGCAACGTTCACTAGATTATCTGAGTGTGTTCTTTGTCACTTAGTGTGCAAGCGGTCGCTTGACCCGATTTAGCGCCATTTCTCACGTTTTCACCTAACGGTATACCAACTGCATTTTGGGGGTAGTTTTGACATTGAAAGTGGGCAAGGTAAGGTCATAATTTTGCTTTTCTATAAAACTTTTAGATTCCTAAAAAGCTTTTTATGTTATGTATTGTAAATTTAGAAAGACCCCGGCGATGCTTCGAATACTTTATAGATACGTTATCAGCCGGGGCGCTCTGAAAGGCCAAACAGCAGCTGTTGTCCAGTAGATAGTGTATTTGGCGTTAATACCACCGGGTACCGGTTCGATTCCTAGAGAGACCATTAGTAAGGTGAGGAAGGGCCTCTGGTCCTTTAGTGCTCGTAGATAAAACAAAAGTTCCATCTATGTGTGCATTGCATGAGCCTCTGTTAGTGGGGAGTGCAAGGATTAAAACCATCAAAGCATCGTCAAAGCTATGTTGTTTAGAGTCTGGACGTATGACGTCGCGTCAAATTTCAAATACAATGAACCACCTACACCAATTCAACGTAAGACGGGACGTCGATGCGATGGGTCCGAATGTCGTTCGTGTAGCTTTTCAGTACGTAGGTGTAGTTTTGGTTTATTATTTCTTGAGGGATTCACAGGAAGCGAAACTTTGTAGTTATTGCTTAAAATGTAAGCTCTGATTCACCTAGCACCTCGACGTCAGATCTATGCACGCCCTTTCATCCCTCTGTTATGAATTAAAGGGCACAATCTACTACTCATGCCCATCACTTCTGCTCTTTCTGCGACAACCGTAACTGATGTGGGTTTTAATTGTTTTCCATCATTAATCTTGCTTTGACGCCGGCGCTATGGGGAGGGGGGGGGCTTGTTTTAAAACATATTTACTCTGGTAAAGAGAACAACGAAAAACGAAATGGAAAACGAAAAATTTAAGCAAGAACAAAGAGAGGAAAATAAAGTCATTTGTCAAATGAGTGTCAAAATTGCCTCTGATCATCGATTGAAGTAGAAACCCCGAAACCTTTGTTACATTTCGGCCTCGACTTTTGCACTTTGGCATCTCTTCTGCATTTGAATTAAAAATTATTATGAAAACCAATGTAACAACATTTCTGCCTCTTTCTGCTGCTCAACTCTAACGTAAAACTTTCTTTATAAACTTATTGGATAATGCAAGGTCATCTATTACTTGTTTTTTCTCGCGCCAGCCCTCCTTACTCTGCTACGAAAGAGACATAGGGAGGGCTAGTAGGCCCGCAGCACTTTGACACACTATAACTTTATATCGGCAAATGCTATTACAAAGATATTTACCACGTTTATAGTTTAACTCTTTTCCAACAAATTGAAAAAGAAAAATTAATTTGGTGTATATGACGTCATCTATGGCTATGAAATGTTGCGCAATAATCAAAAATTTCACAAATTTTGTAAAAAAGCCTTAAAACGTACTTTTTGAATTACATTTTGATTTTTTAAGGGTCTTTAGTATCTCTAAAGTATTTCTACATGTATGCGGTGTATTTAGGCAAGATATTTTAGATTTTGAGAAAATTATTTTCCAAAATGTATGAGATTTAAAACGACCAAAATGGTTGCTCACTTGTAATCAACCGGTTTTCACTATTTTTGAGCATTATGACTAAAAAATATCCTCCAAACATCAAAAATGTAACTCTGTTGGTACAAAATTCATCTAAAGATATACTTCTTATACTCATTTTGCATATATTGTTATAGAAGGTTCTCTAGCGAACTTCACCTTATTGCACAACATATTTTTCATTTTTAGCGGAATTTTAACAAAATTTGCATTATTCACTTTAAATTTTGATAATACGAAATCGTCAGTACATATTCATGAAAGAAAATCTAAGTTTAAAGATATAATAATCAAATAGCGAAAACATTGTGTACTTAAAAGCTTTTTTCGTCTGACACTCCTCAGAGTACTAACGTCAGAATGACTGAAGAACAATAATGATGATGATGATGATGATGATGATAATGGTGATGATGGTGATGATAATGATGATAATGGTGATGATGGTGATGATAATGATGATGATGACGATGATGATGATGATGATGATGATAATGATAATGATGTTGGTGATGGTGGTGATGGTAATGATGATGACGATTATGATAATGATGACAATTATGATAATGATGATGATGATGATGATAATGATAATGATTATGATATTAATAATAAATGATAACAAAGACACAGATTATGATGACTGTAAGGTAATACGGTTAACTGGGTGGTTGCACTGATGGATATCTAGACAAATGGACAGACTGTCAATAAAATCAATGGAAAGAAAACGAAGAGATTAGATTGACAAAAAAACAATAATTCATTCCAATAACCACAATTTTAATGGTTGTGTGGTTGTCTTGTTATAACACAATATTTTATGTTCATACATCCTCCGTGGGGTCTTCTACATGATTTCAATTAGTTATACTTGATAATTACAAGTCTTGGAATTGAAATCCTCAAATTACCTCAATGCTTAAGAAATCTGTTTTGAAAACGGCTACCAATGCAAATGCAGCGCAACACAGCAATTGAACCTCAGTTACATCAAACCTAGAGCAAAGGTAAAATACATCAAATTGTAGGATGGAAGAAACACATTTTCTCACATTTTGTGCATATATGTGCCAATACCATAATCATCATCATCACCATGTCAATTACCATAATAATCATCATCATCATCATCATTTCCATTACCATAGTCAGTTCCATTCATCATGATCATCATAATCATCATCATCATAATTACAATCAGGCAGTTTAGAGGCCATCTTCCCGCTGCCCAGGGTGTTGGACTGTCTGGTGGCAGTTCTCAGACATTCTCTCCAGGTGTCCTCCTCTAGTTCTGGTTCCAGGTTCCAAGTCCACATGTCTTCTAAGATAGCATCACACCATGTCTTTCTGGGTATCCTCCTGCCCACTCTACTCTCCACAGTCAGAGACAGGCACTTATTTTTCCAAACTCCACTACTATGTATGTGGGCAAACCAGCAAAGTCTGGCGAATCTAAGAGTGGCATCAAGGTGGATAACGTTCACTCTCCCATAAAGTGTTGTTGTGTCCACTACATCATCTGCATTCACTCCATATATCCATCAGAGCATTGCATGCTCATTTCAATACAAGTGTGTATGTTCCTGGTTTTGTAGTGGCCAGTGTTCGCTTGCATACAGCATGACACTACATATGTATGAAGCATATATCCTTCCTTTTGTGTGAAGGTTGAGAGAATGAGAGGTAAGGGTGGGCACATCCAAAGTAGTAAATACAGTTTCTACCAACACCTGACCTGCATACACTGCAGGGCTACTTGCCAGTGTCCTACAGAATGTTCATGCCCATAATCATTTCCACCACCATCACCACCACCACCACCACCATCATTTCCATTACATATATACTATAACCATCATCAATATCATCATCATTGTTGCCATCATTAAAAACATCTACAGCAACAGCCATTTATTTAGAAGCATAATCATTATTGTTATGATCATAATCATCATGGTCATGATCATCACTAATATCATCATCATCATCATGTTGTTATTGTTACCATCACAGTCTTCATTTTTATCTTTATTAACATCATCTGCCTTCATCATCATCATCATCATCATCATCATCATCATTCTATCATAACCATAACAACAACAAAGACATTTACCATTTATATTTGTATCACCACAATATCCAAAGCATATTTTCACAACTACTTGACTGCCATCATTTTAAAAGAAAGAAAAAAAATTAAAAAATGCAACTTACTTCCCAAATTTCAATTTTCCACTCACATAGCTTTGCCAGTGTGCAAGATAAAATGTTAGCAAACTATTGAACACAAAGAGAAAGAAAAAGACAGGGTGCTTGCCTAACTTAAGGCAACAAGCACATGCCAAAGTAACAATGAACGATGATACTGCATCACAGCCATGATCAACTACTTCCCCCAATGGTGAACTTTGGTTGAGTCGCTTAGCTTGCTTTCCATCAATAGCATCCAGAGATTGGTAAACAAAAAGAAAGATTGCACACAAGAGAAGTGCCCAGCTGGGAGGCTAAAGAAAAGAAGAGAGATTCTCTGTTAGTTACTTAAGTTAAAACACAGGGTACCGTGTGGGCAGATTTCCATGCTTTAGCAGTGGGTCTTTGAGAGCCCTCCTTTTGGGAGGGTATACATACTTTATTTGGAACAATACAACAAGGAATGTTCCTTGTCTTTCCTCATATTATTTTGAATGAATGCCTGCCAAATATATGAAGCCAGATATGGTCCATTTCTTATTGTAACATAAATATTAGGGGCTGTTTTCTGATTTAAGACAAATAAAGGGGAAAGTATCATAAAAGTCATGTTAATGAATAATAAGAAAATGAACTGTGGCAGGCCCAGGGCGCTACCATGCCCCCTATCAAGAATTCTCCATAAATGCTCAATAATGACAATTACAGTGTGGATGTCAGTGACTGAAAGGGTATTGAAGAGTAAAGTCTATAGAATTCATACCCTGTGGAGTATTACAAATGACACCTTTGCAGTCTTGCGATTTGGAAATTCAAGACAATTTCAGTCTGCTTTAAGCTGTCAAGTCATTCCAGGTGGTACTTGACAATGTTAACATGGCTTTTGTTGCCTTTTGTCACTTCATCACATGATACCCAGATCAAATATACACGCACGTACACATAGACCTATATCTCGTTGCAATTCACAGTAAGATTTAAATATACTACTAAAAGTGTCCCTGTTTGTCCTTGATTTGTAACGTCACCTTTTTCCTTTGGACGATGTTACAATAAAAATCTTTAATTCAGAGCACGCAAGATCAGGCAATGTCAAAGTTGCAACAACAAAGCCCTGATCAGAACGAAACATACAATATCTCGAATAACAACATGAACTCTATGTCTACTGATCCGTTTCGATATAGTGTGTATATACCACAAACCATTGTAAAGACTGGTAAAATTAGTGCAACAAAAATGTACGTATTTTCCAAACAAATGTCAGTAGTCAGTTGTCTGAAGCCAATTGCCACATTGGGCAGATGTCCCAATACATTTCGTCATACTGCTTCTACAAACTTACCTCTTCCATAGCTGTAGGGCAATGGTATATCAAAATACCCGAGGTGACCACATTTACGAACAAACCACTAAACGTGATCATATTTGGAGCTAACCACTCTGGCATTTGTGAAGTTAACCAAATCCAAAAAGGTTGCAAAAATGGCTCAATGAGGGACTTTCCTTCCACATTGTACTTGTGTTCCTTCAGTTTCTCGCACTGAGAGGGCGATAAAATACTTCCCACCATGGTAACTGATATTCCTTCCTTCTAGTTGAATTAAAATGTGGCTTAAAAGGGTCGTAAATCTTTAAAAAAGCCCTGGAAGGACGAGGTAAAAGAAACAAACGACAGATCTCTTGAAGTTGGCAATGTGAACAATCCACTTTGTGATCGCGAGCCTTCAATTGATAAATGAAAACGAGGCTATCTCAGGTGGTTGAAGAAAGGGGAGAAGGGGAGATATCAAGCATTTGGGTGGGAGTAAGCTGCATGAAGTACTGTCATTGAAAGAGGCAGGGAGGAGGGAATGGATTAAACGTAGACATAATCCTTTCTTGTGGCATGAAAAAAATTTTCCGTATATATTTTAGAGCAGTTTCGTCTTTCAAGTAAATGCTGTCCTATTGTGGAGTCACATTACTCAACATTGTTTAGGGTTTTGAAACACAAAGTGGCTGTTTCCTTTCAGCAGTTGTTCTCTGGCGAATCAAAGACAGAATATGTTACTTCATCCCTATTGATTTATCAGATCGAACTAACAAATCTATGCTCATGCTATGGAGCCCATAAATAGCTATTTATAGAACTCAATACTCCATCCTGTCAACTTACATCAGAAACTCATTGTGAAAACGTGACTAGAAATGACGTGTTCTTAATTCCACATGTCCATCTATCTGAGTAATCCGTCAGTAAATTTTGCAGATGACATTCCTTCTAAAGAAACTGGCAATACATACCATCAGTACCATAACTCCTCAAATTAACATGGCCTTTGAATAAAAAGTGCAAACGTTTAGCAGGTAAAGCATAGTTCGACGTGTCAGTGAACACAAGGCACATTTCAAACAAAACATAAGCTGAAAGAATTAACGACAATCACAGTGTGAATACCGACGACTGAGAGGCCACTGGATGTTACAGCTGAGCAAAATCCTTGCCATCCACCTTGTCGAGTTTAGGATGTAGGCCCTGTACAACCCTTCTTACGCTCAATTGCTAAATCCACCATTGGCAGTGATTCGCCATAATATAGACCCTTTTATTCTATGCGAATCTGAAACTTTTGCATGGGACACCGAAAAGATACGTGTAACCATGAGATCTTGCACATGCTCCGAGTCTCTCTTAAAAGATGCACGCAACAAAAAAATTGCGTCTTGAAGCGCCATAAAAAAACTCAGTTCCTAGGGGCACTTAGTTCCCCCATTACCTAAAACTCGACCTTCCTGCACCAAGGGTAAAATTAGGGGGGTCTCAAAGTGAGTTTTGCGGCGTTGCAGTTGTCAAGGGAAGCCATTAATCCATCATCGATACTACTAACCTTACGTCAATCTAAAATGTCAACAGAAGACATTTAAATATCTTGTTGCGATTGAAGAGAATTGGCTTATATGATAATTGGGCAGAACAACCCCCTCCCACTTTAAAAGGCTCTGTTTAGTGAGTTATGTTTAGAATTCTACTAAAGATAAACTTAGCACACAACTTATCTAGGCTGAGTACACACCTTTGTGTTCGTTCGTCCTTCAAGTAGAAAGAACAACGCTGAGAGTTATGTCAAGTGATCACAAATAGCTCTAAGATCCCGGTGATAACATTCTTCGTTTCTTTGGCTCCTTTAAGAACTTTTAACGTTTAACCTCCAAAACCTACGGAGAGATGTAAGACTCATTCTCTGCAAGCCAAGACAACAGATGCAGAGAACCTGACCTTCAAAATTGCATATAGAGCTAGATGTCGATGACGATCAATGGAGGTCTGGGAGCTAATGTTGTGACTAAGGGACATTACGTGCTCTGTCACTAAGGTCATCAAAGCCAAGTCGGTAGCACAATGCGTCGCAAAATCGTAGATGCACTCATTCAACCTACTTATTCCGTTATACAGGCTGATTTTGTCTGGTAACTGGACTGATACCCAGTTGCGAAGGACGGGATTCGGATTCGCGTGGTCCTACTCTTTCATCATTCAGATTTTCTTGCTATGTCATAATCCTATCACGTGATATATACACCAAGGCGTCTTATAGTGACCGGTGGTAGTACAACAATGCATGTCGGGTATAGTAAACTTTACAAACATATCCTTAGTGCAATCTGATTTTTAAAGTTTGGAATTCTGACGTCATAGAGTTCCTTACAAAATTACAACCTTTGTACTTGTAGACCAAAACCACTTCTGGCTGTCCACAAACGTAGAGGCATGTCCTTCCCTTTTCAAAGCGGGGGCGACGTATTCCCAGCGTCCCCCACTGACTGATACACATGTGAACAAACTGACCAATAGTTGATGAGCCAAGCAGTAAAGGGTTTGAAAAAACTAGATGCGATACGCAGTTAAACAAAGAAAATTTTCCTGGGTATTTCGCATTGTATTTATACAAAATAATCCACCAATTACAGGACACTCTGTAGGATGATGATAAGGATGACGATGATGTTAATGATAATAATGATTATCTTGATACTGGTAATGATGATTATGATGATGTTAATGATAATAATGACGATGAGAATGAAGATGGTGATGTTGTTGATGATCATGATCACGATCATGATGATCATGATGATCATGAGAATTATGATGATCATGATGATCATGATGATCATGATGACGATGATGGCAAATGCAATAGAGATACATATCCGTCATCCGATAAAAATCGCTCAGTGATCGATTTTCATTTTCGGATGACGGATGACGGATGACGGATTCGTACACATGGAAACAGAACCGAGGTAATGACCATGAATGAAAATTTCGGACGACGGATGACGGATGACGGACGTCGGATGACGGATACATGGAAACACCGCTTTAACCATTGAGCCTCGATATTGTTTCTTAAACCCATTGATGCTCCTGTCTTTCCAAAAGTGTCTGGATGTTGATAATCCAATTTGTTGCAGACCTGCCCTTACCTCCTTTTCCTTTAATCTTTCCTAAACAAGTTTTCTAAACTTTCCTATAACTACAATTTTTCCAGTTATACAAGCATTCAAATTTATCATAAACATAAAATATACATGCAAACTTGTCACTGAAGAGGTTCGACGATAACGCCAAATAGTTAATGAAAGTAAAACATAGTAACTCAGATTTTTAGAATTACCAGCCAACAGTTTTTATCCAGAGGGAAATAAATGTCATGCGTAGTTTAAAGTAGAGCCATACAACTTTAAGTGCCAGTAAATAAGGTCAACAAGAGTAGATAAAGCATTGTTGACGCTCTATAGTGATACTACAGAGCCTCAGGCCCCACTTTTTATCAATCGATTTTATCTCTGGCAAAGAAAACAGGAAACACTGAAACAAGAAAAAAAGAGGAAAGAAGAAGCTCATGTCAAATCAAAAATCTCAAATGATGCGGTATCTTCTCTGAAGGTTAAGTGGACTGAGAGAAACGAAGCAACATTTTGTTAGCCTTTGCCTCCTTCCCCCAACTATTTAATTGGTAGTGCTGCTCCTATAAAAGGGGAGCATAATTCACAAGATACAAAGATTATGATACATTTCAAAATACAATAGCAAAAACTATATACTTATGCGAGGGGTCAAATACTAGCTGCAAAGCAGTTAGAGATCACGAGAGTGATTTGAAAAATTGTACTCAACTCGGATGTAGTTTTGTTACCAAATGTTTAAGTATCTTTTGAATAAGACTTGTACGTGATAAATAGAATTTTTATCTTAATCTTTGCTAATAGTTGTCAATGCATGTATTTTTAATTTTGTAAATGGAAATAAAGCGACGAGTCAGCTGCAAAATTTGAGTAAGTCAAAGCAGGGGCAAGTAACCAGGGGGGTCCACGAGGCTTTAGTGGTGCATGATTCATTCTTAGAAGTTCAGATTAAATTCTAATATTTATGATGTACAGATGTTGTATCTAAACTGCTATATACTAAATAATGTAAAAAATGTCGTGATATGATGTCGCTGTTTTTATTACTATTGCAAACTCTTGTAAGGTGACATAATATTTATCATGTTTTCAGTTGATATTTCTTGTCCATTATTTTGTGTTTATTAACTCAGTGGCGGCTCTCAGAAAGTACGGAGACAACTTCTGATACGTTATTACTAATCCTAATACGTTATTACTAATCCTAATCGATTAAATTCGCGTATTATTACAACAAATGGACAAAAGTATTTCAAATAATTTGGTATTAAGGACTTAATTTAAGACATGGTTAACCCGGAGAATAGTTTTGAAAAGAAGTAGGTGATTCTGAATACTCTGGAAGTTTGAAATAAACCGAGTAGACTTAAGGACTTTAATGATGACCGTTATTCTAAATGAATCTGCCAATATTAATGTTTATTTACATTGTCATACACCACTTATAAAAACAATAATAAATTAGTTAGCTAACTTGTTAAATTTTAATTGACTTTTTAATTGCCCAGACAATGATAAAAAGTATGGGAAAGTTTTGCTCTAAAATCTATGATTCTATTTCAAGCAGCGATATCTCTGGAAGATAATACTCGTAGCTGTGGGTACTCAGGATTTCTCTGTAGTAAGGTTGATTTGAATACACTGTATTTTAACCAATGTAGAATTAAATCAAATTTTCTCTATGTTCCGAGAATGATTTATCAATTAGGTGAAGTAGGATACAATATAAGAATTTTGGACTTCTATAAGCATCTGATTAGGAATTTGAAATCACTGCTGAACTATACTCAAAAAATAAGACCGAGCTTCCTGTACTCTATATATTTGTTAACCCCAATGAAATAATAATAACTCTTAAGCACATTCGATTAGATATCGATCGTCTTTACTCTGAACTCCAAACTCTTTACTCTAAAACCGAACTCTATTCTACTCATATAATTCATAAAAGGTATCATTAGGGAGTGGTTTCTAGATTAATCACCTGACTAGATCCAGTCTATTTCCTATCAGCATCTATTACTTTCCCTGGTTGGGGGTTGTTGAGGCTTAACATTTTCAGACGCTGAAGAATAGAACCAGTATAGTCAATTTCCTAAAGATGCTACATGAAACACCAATACAGAACAGAAGTTCAGCACCGAGTGCTTCCAGTGTAACAAAAATAAGATGACTCAAAGCCTGAATAGTATGACACAGCTCCATCAGCAGGGGCCTCTGCTATAAAAATACAAATGGCCATATTAGGATTAGGAATAGGGTTTAAGGGTAAAATTCACTGCTATAACAAAAGCCGTGAAATAGGAATAGGACTTATAGGAATAGCCGCCTCAGCTCTAAAACAATGTTGAGGGATGACTTAGGTCAACCAAATCCTAAATTCTTGCGCTCTTGAAATAGACTGGTCCGCTGTTGCCTATTTAAAGCAACTGTCTCTTGCAAAAGCCACCACGTAATTTTAACTCTGCTAGCAAAGCTATTGACAGGGAATTATTTAAAGAGGCACACTTATGCATAATAATTGTTACATTTACGATATTTAGAGATTGCAGTTCCGTTTACGCCAACTGAACAAAGTTTACTGCTTCGATTACTGTTTTTTCGCTGATAAGAAATCCTGACAACTCTTTACATGTTAAATGACCAAAGTAATCCAGTTTACATCAATCAACATGCAAACATGCAATCAACAGTAGACTCATTTGACATGACATGTTCTAAATATGTCATTTCGACAACATTATTTATTTAAGAGAAAGAGAGAGTAGGGTCTTAACTTTGGTTATGATGGTGCAGAGCGTAGGAACCTCCAGGAAAGTGTCAAGGTGTTCGTGAAATAATTGATACGTTTGACCCCATTTTGTCTCATTATATCAAAGAAATGAACGTTTCCATTGAAACTATTCCAGAGAATGCAATATATTCAAACAACTCTCAGTGTATGAAATGGTATAATTTATTTTGTCTACTTAGTCAGGAGTAACGAGAAGCAACATTTTGGCAACTCAAGGTCCCTTCGTCAATGGCTTCTTTCCTGAGCATAGTCACATTACTCAGTGCAACCTAAATATATAAAAGTTCAGCTTCTAATTACTCCTTCCATTCCTCCCAGAAATATAATACGTCACTTCATATTGTATCATTCAGCTCTTTAAGGTTAAGCGCGGTCAAGTGCATTTTTCAATACAATTTTTCGAAATTTTCTACTTGCTGTCCGTCTAAAATGCTCGCTACCCCCAACTAAAAGGTTCACTTGCGTTGTTTAGCATTTTATGCCACTCCCCCCTCTTTCTGAATTCAAAACTAGAGCTAGTATTATAAATTTCCAAACCAATTCATAATCTATACTAAATTTCTCTTAAACGACGGATATCTTGGCTACTGCTATTTCACTTTTACAGTAGAGAAAACAGACACTCTCATCATTCATCCCCAAAATTCAGTTATGTCCTCTCCCGAATCAAACTAAAACTATGAATGTAAATGCTAAACGAATCCTTCTACATGAATTTACATGACAGGAATGCTATCAAAACGTGTGCTCATTTAAATGTCATCCGACAGTCCAATTCGTGTTACATAAAATTTCCTGGAGGAAGGCGATATCTCTCAGGGATTAGGTCAGAGTAACTCGTTCAGCGGGGTTGTTTTATGATCATTATCGAATTTCAATGATGTCAAGTTTCTATAGCTAATGTCATTTTGCGAGTCCAAGATGAAAAGAAACCTTTGGAGACTATCTTTTCATAGAATCACTTGTGGTCAAGTATCGACTTTTTCTCGAAATCATCTCACTAGTTGAATGGAAGCAAAGACCACACATTTTGTTAGAATCAGCAATCTCATTCGAATGTCTGACATTTGAAGGTTGTTTGTACACAGGAGCTATATTTTGCAAACGATGTCATGAAGAAAAGAGAACTCTGTGAGCGGAATGTCACAATGTTGATCTGAGACTTCTTTCTTATTGTACAATATCACATCCATCGCTACAGAGACAGAATAGTTTGGGCTATTGAAGGCAAGTCATACATCTTTTGAATGAACTGGTTGATATAACAGTAAACTCCATGGGTGTTTAAACAGATTAAACGATAATGAAAGAGAATCACTTTTTAAGAGTTTGTAATATAACCTGGTGAGCGCCTGTTTCGTTACTTAGGATTTCAATCGAGTGCTGTTTCTTCAAACTTCTGTTAAGTAAGTATACATTATACAATATAGGAATCGGGTTGAATGTTCTGTTGTGTGGATTTGAGAAGTTGTTGAGAGACATGCTTCCAAAACAAAATACTTGAGCAATGCAAAGTTCATGAATGACACTTTAAATGACTGAGACGAGTTGTGGCTGTTTACCTATATTGAACCTCGATGTTGTCCGGCAGGTACTTCATGGGAATCAAGGCCGGAGAGAAATGACAAGGTAAGTAAATATTAAAATATTTCTAGTTTGCTAATTACAACGAGCAACTTTCCCTAGCTGGCTTTCAACTTCACGCATCTATCATGGCTTTTGGAGAGATTGGTACAGTATTTCTCTGACATTCATACCTTGCTAATACACTCTGCGCGAAAATTTAGGCTGAATGCCAATAACTACTCATGGGTATGAAAAGATCATCGTTTTGGAGAATCGATCTGTATGTTTTTGCGATTTCAAGTGCAGATGGCTTATATCCAGGTTTATTTCATAGGTTAATAGCTACACTCATATTTACGATGAAAGCCAATTATTTGACAATCATTGATTTATGTGAAACTAATGCTTTTCCGAAACGTAAATCTCAACAACCACCAGCGAGATTACCTCAAGGAGATTAACGATTTCTTTATCTGTAAAGAAAAGCAAAGCAAGCCGCTCCCAGGCTATAGTACCTAAAGCCAGCATATTTCGCTTTGTCACATTGAACTTCTATTTTACAATCAACACTCTGACATCAAACTTAACAATAGTAGTATTGCATAATTGATAAGAGTGGTCTGTGAACTGTCAGAAAAAGAAACGCACGCTCCGTGATGTCATCCATTATTCGCATACAAACACCCAGTTTGACAACCTTGCAGTGAATTCAACTGAAAAGTCTCGCATCGTACTCCTTGCCCGGCCTTAAATGCCGAAAATAACTTTCCTGTTTAATGCAATAAGACGTAGATTCTGTTGTCATGGGAACAAAATGAAACGGAAAACTTGAGCCTCGTGCTGACTCTCATAGGGAACCGATGCCAATATTTACTTTTTAGGAATTTGTATATTTTGGCCGTTGACACTAGCAGGAGTCAATTAACCCATTGATCAGTCGTGACATATTTTCCCTAGAACATTCTTAGAACTAACCCTTCTCTACTAAAAATCATTGCTAATAACATTAAACTGCGAAACATAACCGAATCCTTCAATTGTTCCAGGCTTTGAAGCTAGATCCTCGTGTTGGCGTTTGACTTCATCTATTTCTGTAGCTTTATTATAAGTTCTTAACCTATTAAGATTTCTTTTAAGGCAACGATCATCCCAACTTCAACTCATGCTCAAAGATACCAGATGGGACTCGTTTCGTGCACGGACGGTTAAGCTGTCACTTGTCGCCTGTCTTGCAAACCGAGCAAACAAGATCTGCTCACCTGAACGTCTTGCCGATGAACATGCGAAGTTGAAGAACATCCTTCGTACCAATGGGTATCCAGAACCTATTATTGCTCGAATCATTGAAAGATCCCAGCTAGGGCGTGAGCCGTTCGTTGGACCAAGACGCTGCCCGATTTATATTCGCCTACCATGGTTGGGACCAGTTTCTGAACCCCCCGTCAGGATTATATCAAGAGGTGTTAGTAATGCATGTAGTAGTGATCTGTTCAATATAATCATACTAGTTGGAATTTTATTGTATTAAACAATCTATCTAACTCATCATTCAGCGGCAAATTAATCCCCTAATCAATAAGAAGTGGAGAGGATCTAGGTGTTAACTGTACGCACGACGTAAACCTCTTGCAACTTGTTGGGCCTGGCATTCGTGACAGTTCTTTATAAGTTTATGTGTGTATAGTACATAATGTAATATATAGTGCATCAGGGGAAACAAAAGCAACCAGACAAATCATAAGACCCATCAACACCTTTGTATCGTAAGTTGCCGTTTTTGCTTCTGAATTTAATGTTATGATATTGTGCTGCTTCCCACAGTGTTCCCATTGATATCAAGACGCAGTTTTTGGCAGATTGATGTACTTGAAAATTTCAATGTCTTAGTGACAATCTCTGGTAAGATTATCTTCTATGCTCCACGATGAGAATAATTTTTGCAGTAGCAGAGGAATTTTGTGATTTTAATTCTGTGCACCCATGGATGCTTTATTCTACCACGTAAAAACTAAATTCCAATTTTCTGTTTATGCGAGCAGAGACGGTTGCAAATGATATAGCTAGGAATTGCCTTTAATATGTATAAGGTACCGGAAGGGTCTCCTTTGGCATTTAAGCAGCTTTAAGTCGAGGCCACTTACTGCATTCCATACAATATTGTTGGAATTGAGAACTCAGTTTGACTCCTTGAAGTCTAATGGATGATGTTTGCATAAAACCATATAAACCGTGTAAATTTTATTACTTCCCTATTTGAGTTCAATTTGTATTTTAAGTATGATTTCGGGAAATGCTTATCTGTCATACTGTTTGTACTTCTCTGTCATTTGTTTGTACTCCATACCGTTTCATTTCGAGTGAGTTGTAGATGTTTCCACTTGAGTGTAGAGTGGTTATGTCTACTGACATGATAACTCATGAGATTCTAGGAATGAAACATGGTCGCACTAGGACGTTGATTCTCAAATTTGATACTGATAGCCCTACGGACATCATAACAGCTTGTAGGAGCCCGTATCAGAGTAACTGTTTTGTACGAGACTTCTAGGTACAATTTTGCCACATGAATTCCTGTTCGTGTCTGTGTTAACGCACATTTACATGCTCGTTGATCTTACAGCAATTCAGAGTTAAGAGCACAGAGACAATTTCCGCAGCAGCACTACTAACCATTTTATTAATATTACTTTCTAGCCCATTTTTAAGTAGTAATGAATTATAGATAGGAAGAAGCACAGAAACAAATAGATCGGACACAGTGCTATTTTATAGGAGGTCAAGGAAGAAAAGTCGACGTAATTTGATAAGCAACGGATCGTTGTCATTCATAAACATCAGACATTCACTTGGGTCGAAACTTAACGAGTTGTATTTCTTTGCGTCTTTATTCACCACACAATCTGCCAAGACAGCCTACTGTCGTTTATCCGTGGATTTCTAAGTAGTACCATTTGCAGCACTCAAGCTCTGCATATGATGCACAGAAAAAGCATTACAGGTATTTTTAGCCCAAACATTTGATGTTTCAAACACCTCCACAGTAATACTGTATAGTAAACTAAAACCCATCCAGGCGTTAACGTAGTACCTTTGCCCGTTAAATTAATCAAATTTATATTTGCACATTTTTTTTGCCCGTCAGGAAAACATAAGAAGTTGAGAGTTTATTATTTATCATGGTTGAAATGTAAAATTGTAAAAGGAGAAGAGGTGAGTGAGGTAATTTTCCAACGAATCTTACCGTGTTGGGCGGATTATCTTGTTTGTTTGATGTATTGGTGCTCCACTGATCGTTTAACTAAGCAAATACCATAGGTAGTTAATCTGAAATTGGGTCACTTCCAAGAATGAAAACTTTCCAGGCGTAGTTAGCATGACATATGGGATACAGACTGTACCTTTCAAGCATAGGCAATTTCTTACTTTTCTCACATGGACCAGAAGCGCTCCACTTTCTGCTACTCTTAAGAGACATTGCTGGAAGTCTGGGATCGAACCCGCTACTTGCTGTTAAAGTGTACTCTTTAAACACTTGGTCTTGTGGCTGGCATGTGCTTTATAAGCAAACAAACATACCACTTTCTAATACTGAACGACACAGTAGAAATTGCTGTTGACTGTATCTTCAATGATGCATTTGATATTTCTTGACGCACAGCTTTAAGATCGATTTATATGCAGCATAATTTATGCAGAAAGTCACCAAAAATGTCGAACACTCTCAGTTAAGCACTTATGCAATACTACATATCAGAGGTAGACGTCTTCCGTGATAAATACATGCTAACATATTTTCACCTCATAGATAACAATGATATATTAAGCCGCTAACAAGTACCCGCCCAAAACGTAATCTCTTGCTTACCTCGGACCTTAGAAAAGGAGAATGATTTATTTAAAGTTGGGGAGATGTTGCCAAATTACTCAGCAGCTATAAACGGATATATGATGATGTGGTAACAATATATTTATTGTATTACTGGAAACGGGTCTACAAAGCACATGAATCTTTTGATGCTATGTTTGACAAAATATTTCATTGTCTACTTACTGTTAGGATAACACCTTTATGAGACTCGTAGGATCCTGTGATAGGATTATGACATTTTCCAAATCAGTCCATTTCTCTGCCCCGTCCCCTCTTTCACTGCTCAACTTTTCAAAATATGGGCGTTTACTCTTTTATGGGAAAATGTTGGTATTCTTATCTTTCAAGTATCAGTTTGGAAAATTACTTGTGTAAATTGCTGTCTACGTGTTTATTTTCAGTATCGATACATTGCCATCCTCTCACTCTTCTTCTTAGGCTGAGAAGCAGAGGCAGAAGGGCTACACCACAGTCGGCGATTTCGAAGGCTGTACTCACTATAAATTAGGTAAGGTAGCAGAGGGGACATCTATAAGATCAAGAATATTCTCTATTTTGCTAGGGAATAGCGTACATATTTAGCATTTATTATATACTTTAATTAAGCTATTACGAAACCCGAAGTTTCTGTGTTAGCTATTTTTGTTGTAATCGCTGAAACCGGAAGACACACTTGCGTTTCATCCCTTGTTTAAGCATTACGGGGTTACCTAGACACATTATCAGCAGAATCATTAGCAACAGGAATGCATACGATCTAGTCGAATCAAACTAGTTTCAAGACCAACGGTAGGAAAGTCGTTACCTTAGACCAGGATCGACTAACCGGGATACAAGTACCTCTTGGAGGAGCATGATAGCATTCCAGGGGATGTGAGTCTGGATTTGTACTCAGGTGTCAAGACAAAATCTCGTAATCGGTTAGGTGCACATTCAGACATACCCCAGCAATAAAGTGCACGTTTTTAGAAAGCCTTAAGCAAGAACAGTAACGAACGAGTCAGTAAAAAGAAGTTGGCTTTTAAACATTTAAATGTTAGGTACTTGCATTTTAAAAATATTTCATGTATAGGTGAAAACTCAAAGCTTTTGTCAGCGTGTTTTTTCTTTTCCATATTTTTTACTTTGGTTTATATGCTGTTAAAAATTGATTATACTAATTTATTGCAAAATATGTTAACACCTTAACCGTAAGGGGTGCAAGGTTGAAAGTGCTTAAAAACTAGAGTGTTGGGTTGTACGATGTTTTAGAAAGCTACAATCCTTTTCTATGTGCCGTGAAGTAGCATCGATAACCTACGTAAATTTTTACGGCATAGAAAGGGTATTTTATGAAAGAATGATATTATCGGCAAAGTGAACTTTTTGTTGGTCTTATGGACATAGGTATATTACGAGGTCTTTGCAAAGACTTTGGATTTAATAATTTGCCAGGTTCTTTGACAGTTCTTGAAGTTTGCCAGCCGACTTATGTACGTTGTGTGCTTCTCTTTATAGTTAATTTCCATCGAATAAAATTTTTGGCAATTGCTGTTGGGTATTCCATAGAAGTTTACGCGTGGGCGCCGAAACCTTACCACAAATTCATGGCTTTTAAGGTGAGTTTCCATTCGTCGGACGCCGTGTGAGCCATTATAGGTTAGAGATAATGATCTTGAGCGTTCCCTTTGAGAGTTCTATAATAAAGCGCAGTGGCTAGCTATTAAATCAGCGGTCGAGTCAACAAGTCATTAGCAAAAACGTGAAAATGGCAAGTACTGGAGAAAACTTGATTCGTATGTTAAACCAGGTTATTCATAACTTGTTAACTAAGCAATTATAAAACAACCGTAGGTGGCGTTATACGAATGTAAGCAATTAGTGATCAACGTTTATATTTAACATGCCCACCACCCAAAGCGAATTAAAGCCGAAGCCCAAAAATTGCTTATCTAAGACGAAAACCTACATAAAATTTGAAAGTTCCCCACGTTCCGTTGTCACGATTTTCTACCTTTCCGTTCTTATTTGCTGCCCTGTGTTACTTTGGATTCGAAATGCTCTTCCGTTCACAATCGATTTCCGTTCGCACTTGCGAAACAACTTTGGACGCCGCCTGCAAAAGATGTTATTACCACAGTTTTTGATCACATTTTCTTCGATCCGAGGGTTTCCATTTGCTGCAGTTAAGTGGGCAGTTATCTGTTCACTTTGTGATTTTTTTTTGGGGGGGGGGGCATTTGTAAAAAGTTACTGGTTATTTTTTAGCTCTTTGCAGTGATACGATTAAGGATCAGGTTTCGAGAATTTCAACTTTCTAGGGGCTTGTTAAGCCTTCTGCACAGTTGCTTTGTTTATCAAATGAGCATCAATACTTTGAAACTAACAAAAATCTTATTTGCCTGAGTCAGAAGATATTGCAGGGGAATTCTCTCAATTGCAAGCGCAGATATTCTTTTTTGTGTGTTGAACCTAGCAGGTAACTGCCCCCTTGTTGCCAGATTTTTTACTCGTCCTCGCCCAAAATGTGTCAGAAGTGGCCTAGAGATCGCCCACAATGTATTTACTGAGTGATGAGATTATGGGAAAGTAGATATTTATACATATATCTTATAGTGCGTTTTTAGAGCGTGGTGGCAGGAATTCGTATTATATAAAACTGTTTTCAACTCCCTCGCAAATTGCCAACAAGAGGTTTTCCGTCACCACATCGGTTTGAAAATCGCTCAGTCAGGTAATAATGGACAGCCCTAGAAAGCCAATATATCAATTGCCGCCTGTTAGGCTGAGGCAAACAGAGTTTGAGTAAATTGGTCATTAGGGCATGTAGACAGCGTTAGACGTGGCACAGCGAGGACATAAATATTATTAAGTACACCGGTCGCGATTGTCCGATTGATTAATGGTTTGTGTGCTATTTATTGAGGTAAAAAATTAAAATTTGTACGCCAGTTCAATAGTGTGGTGTTCAAGGGCGCCCTAAACGGTCGGCTCATTTCATTTTAGGTGGGTATATTAGTAAGGCATGGAAAATGAAAATTCTACATACCTTTCTGTATCTTCAATTATTTTGTAGTACCTTGAGTAAGTGTGACTTTCCTCGATTAGTTTTGAACTTTCATAGGAACTTGGGTGGTTTTACGAAGTATAAGCTAACTGAGATAACTCCAATTAATGGCTGTCTGGTAATCGACCTTAACATTAGTTCTGGCGTGATAATGTAAAATTTGATAAGAAATGGCCCTTCGAAAAGGAGATGGGCAACGGAAGGAACGCGATTTTTGTGCTAAAATGCCAAGCATTGTAAAACTACCGAAGGCTTAATCAAGCCCGCTGAATATTTTCAACTGTCAATTTTCAACTTTTGACATTACTTTCATATGGTTAGACATCCATACCTGCCCCTCATAAGAACTGTCATCCCGCGTTACTTTCGTGAGAGGATATTAGAAAAGCGTGTCAGCTAAGTAACATTTCGCATATATATCGCATATTGTACAACTTCCATTTGTGCACCGTAAAAGAACTGTTTGATCTGCTTTACAAATGTAAGCTGACAATGGTATACTGTCTAAAGCGGACATACTCTGGAGTGCCGAGTAAACGGGGGGGTCTGAATAAACGGGGGGTCATCATCACGGTCTAAAGTTAATAAACGGAGTTTTGCATCAACATGTATTTCTGCAGGTTTTCCTAGCTGGAAGTAATTAAGTCTTATATGGGGTCAAATGGGCGCTGGTGCTCTGGGTGCCATTGGTATTAAACACTTATGTGAAGTAACTCACGAAAGGGACTTGTCAGCCTGCTGAGTTTGGGGAGGTATTCCCCCTGGTATATCATGCTCCAAGAAATGACTGTAGTTCTTGTACAGAAGTTGGTGACAGGAGCTCACGAATTGCTTTGACCTTTCCTGGGTCAGGCTTGACTCCAGCCTTACTATGCACATGCCCAAAGAAAGTAATTTAAAATTTGAAAATTAACTTTGTCTTTTGAAATCGGTTCATAAGGCGTATCAGATTTGTGGTCACGTTCTTCGTCGGTCTTCCATACACAGCAATGTCATCTGCTATGGAGGCTACACCCGTAATATTGTCTAAAACTTCATCTATGGATTTTTTGAAAATATCCTGGCTTGTCTTTAAGCCAAAGAGAAGACGTTTAAAACAGTGGCGTCAAAAAGGACTGTTGAAGGTGGTCAATAATTGGTTTATCAAGGAGAATTGACCAATAGCCTGACTTGGCATCTAACTTGCTAAAAATAGTTGCACCGGCAAACTTGTATGTCAGCTCTTCCAGAGTGGATTTATGGTGTTTACTGTGTTTAAGGATCTTGTTGAGGTCCTTAGGGTCGAGGCATATATTAATTGAGTTATCTGGTTTGTAAGCATATGTTATACTAGACACCCAATCAGAAGGTTCTGTGACTGGTCTAATTACATCCAAATTAATCATACCTTGCAGCTCTGATTTGATTTGATCTCGAAGCTGTATGGGGGCACAATGGGGTGCATGAATAACAGGACGGACATTCTTATCCCAAAAAATGGTGTGCTGCCCTAGAAATATACCCAGACACTTACATTTGCTATTTTTGGTACAGTAGCTGTAGGTTGAGTAGCTATCTGGTAGTTCAGGTTTACTAAACCTAAATCTTTGCATATGGGTAAACCAAAAATGACTGGGCCAGTCATCTGAGCAACAAAAACTTTTGTAGTCTGGGGCATACCATCCTGATACTGGCATTTGAGATTTAAAGTACCAAACTGTTTAATTGGCAAATTATTGCAGGCTAGTAAACCAGATTTGCTAATTGCATTAGGAAACGTCTGTTTACATGTCCACAGGGGTAAAATGTTCCCTTGGGCACCGGTGTTGACTTTACGGCGCACATTGGCACTGAAGCCGGCCCATGGTTCAGTTTGCACCGTGGCAAAAGCTTCATTATCAGACTTTCGTTTGTACATCGGCATGGACAGTAATGGTATAAAATGTAAAGAATTCAAGGTCTGCAGGGTTCATATTAAAACATGATTGAATAGTAATAGAGTTCAAGTCACGCA
>JAAAKM020006971.1:138545353-138577528 GCA_010016025.2 Alatinidae sp. Z8VKAUB7J3 | reverse complement strand
GTCCGATACCCCACCCCCATGACGTGAAGGGTAGTAATTCTTATACAACGTATTCACTAAATACCACATTCACTCCAATAACCCGCCTCTCTAGCTATCCCACACAATTTATCATAGTTAAAGAAAGGAAATACCGTCTTAAGTATTCAGGCATTCGATAATACTGCGTAAAATGGAAGAGAAGGATATTGCCAATTATGATAGTAAAATTGATGAGTAATTGGTGAATGTTTTATGCACGCACCATACTACTAAGTAGAACTGAACGTAAAGTTTCGGATAACTTTTGACATGAAACTGTATTGATTTCACTGTTTATTTTGTCGAAATATATCACCTCACAAATTGTTGCAAACATAATACCGCCTCTCCAGTATTCTCACCTCTTCAATAATTTTGCGCAAATTTTTAATGTTAAAATGCTAACGTCTCGGCGAGTTTGTTAAAGTAAATGCGCTATCCGTAAGTAGGCAGAAGTGGTGCATTGATTACCTTTGTAAGATGTAACTCAATGCGTTACTTTTTTAAGGTCTTTGTCATAGAGTGTGAGACTTCCATTTTTCATCGTTTTCAGTCGATGGTACTAAAGGAAGCAGAAATGTTTGATAAGAAATTACAAGCAAAGATCTGTGGCAGTTACCGACGAGGTTTGTAGCCTTCGTGTAACAACAATTTCACATACATTTTCTGGTATATTTGGTTGATTCGTTTATATATTAATGCTGGTAGATCCAATATTCGATCATCCGTCCGCCCCTCAAGACGTCATTTTCCTTGGCAACACGTGTGCACTATTTTCAGGGGCGCACTGCTTCCCTCTTACTTGAATTATCTAAAGTATCAATAAATAAACATAACGGTAATAACCCTAGGAAATCGTCCTTCATCGATTTTGATATTCAAGTAATATCTAAACATTTATTTATAAAACCGTTCCTAGACTGCTTGATGCACCAAGGTCGCGCCAAAATCATATCAATAAGAAATTGCATCAAAGGGAAAGCAAATTGCATTATCTCAGGTTTCATGTCCTGCAATAATCTTCAATTATAATGGTATTTATAATTTATCTCACTATGCGCTGCCTTAGTATGTGATGCTTATGGTCGTGAACGACGTCAGGAAGCTCCTTTATTGTTGATCTCAAATTTCGGTTTACTTGCCCGATCTTTACGTTCACAATGCAAGTATTTAGGCATTTATTTTTATATCTCCATTTGTAATTGTACATTAAAGCACTGATATGTTTTCTTTTCACTCTACTATGGGTTAAGTAAACATTTATTGGTTTATTATATATTCATCCATTCACATAATATTACAATCTTGCACGGTTTTAACAGCTAGCTTGTTACTTTATTGTATTTAATCAGTTGTTTATTTGTTTGTTTGTTTACTTAGTTACATTTTGTATCTGATCAGTTTCATTTGTTTAGATTTTAAGTTTCTTTATACACATCTAGACATCGTGTTAATGGTTTTATTAATTTACTGACAACATTGACGCCATCGATGATTTTTTTAAAAGGTGCAGAATCAAGTGGCGATATCGACGTTCTAATTTGTCATCCCGACATGAAGTCAACATCAAAGTCGCCTGTTAAGGTAACTGATGTAGTTTTTGTGGTCTTGTAGCTTACAAATTGACTAACAAATGTACGCTTTTCGTTTTCGCTATATTGTTGTATATGTATATATATACATATACAACATACATTTATGTATTGTTGCGGCTATATTCTCAATTTGACTGCCTTTTGGACAATGATGTAGAATTTGGAGCAATTATTAACAAAAACATTTCACGATTGGACGACAAACGATCAAATACCCGTCCTATTTCACAAAATGTAACTTAAGATCTAACTTTTTGACATGGGTAGCGTGAAAAGTTTTTTGAGTTAAATCCATCTTGTCATATAAGTAAAATTAGTTTATTTTCGTTTTCTTTTGTACAAAATAAATTAGTTGGTTGACACCTGGCATGATTATTAAGGGAGCACTTGTTCCTTTTTTTATATTTTAGAAAGGAGTACTGAAGCGGTTTGTTGATGCATTGGAAACAAAAGGGTATATTACTGACACTATCTCACTTGGCGACTCCAAATTTATGGTAACTTATGGTGAAATTTGTTTCAATCGCCTTCCAAGTTTGTGCATCCTTTTTGTTGTAAATATTACTGGTTCTCTCGTCAAAGATTTCTACGTCGATTCGATCAGCTTTTCGATATTTTAATCGGATAAGAGAGTATTTGAAATATCAGTTTCAGAATATCGATGATAATACGTAACTTTTAATGGGCTTCAGATAGCATGATTGTCCGGTAGGAGTCCTTCCTTGGTCAAGTTACATAACTTTAATGCTGCCTGGTCATAGGAATTACGTTGTCTCACGTCGCACGTAAGCCGTGATACTTAATCTGTCACGCGTCATCAGTCGCACGTCACACATCATCCGTCCCAAGTCACATCAACCGTCTCAAGTCACATCATCCGTCCAAAGTCACATCATCCGTCCTAATTCACATCATCCGTCTCAAGTCACATCATCCGTCCCAAGTCACATCATCCGTCCCAATTCACATCATCCGTCCCAAGTCACATCATCCGTCCCAAGTCGCACCATCCGTCCCAAGTCACATCATCAGTCCCAAGTCACATCATCCACCATACATCTCTTATGTGTCATCCGTTATACCCTTAGATGGTTATCCCTGGCATCACTTTTTTAGATGGCAGTCACTTTGAGTCTGGATCTCCTAAGCACCGCCTCGCATGACACTTTGATGACCGATACAGATGCAGATTTTGCTATTATTACATCCTCAGGTGTCGTTCAGCGGGGGGAAATAGGCAGTTCTTTCTTGTAAACCTTGATTGCAAATCTCAGTAATTTTTAAATACGCATTTACCGAATGGAAGGTCAAAGTTAACGTATGTTGTTGTGTTCATAGGAGGAATATCTGCATAATGTTAAAATCAAGTCAGCCCACTGCAGTGCTATAAAATATTTTACCAAACTTATTTCCTTTGTACTTTATTTATATTACAAGTAATTACTATTGAGGATTCAACTAAAGAAGTGGACTTTTTCCCAGTATTAATATTTTCATGTACAATAAGGACAGATGACACATCGAACATATTCAGCTGTATACCCGTATCTGCAGCGTCTCTCTTTCATTTAACACAGGAAACAATTAGAATATAAACACTAAATCTACTATCTATGAAAATGCTTCAACCGAGCTCCTGTTGTGAATGAAAGGTGAATAGGCCACCGACAAGTTATGATAAGTAAAACAATAAAGTTTCCATATTTGGCGTTTTACGATCTCCTGTTCCTGATCCAAATAAGTGCTGAATCTGTTTAAAACTATCTTGGATGAGAAATGTGTCATGAAACTGTGAACAGCGCTAAGCAGCTGTAACTAATATTAATATTTGATAAGCGTAAAACCAGGACCTGATTACTCAACGCAAATCGTGTTTCCAACATTTTTAAATTAGTGAATGGTCACTTCACAAAAGTTTATTAATGTATCAATTTTCTTACCCTTACGGTTACTTCCTCACGGTTACTTCCTTACGATTATTTTATTCGTATTAAAAGTTTAAGAGGCATGCTTAAGAAGATCTACTTGCAGCTTATGCATGTGCATTGTAGGGCCATGATTTTCACTAGTTTTTGTTGCAAACTCAAATCTCTTGCAAATAACAGCGACTCAGCTGTCAGGCATCATTTAGGTGAAAACTCAGAGCTTGCCGATAAGTACCATCAATGTTCTTCTAGTGAATTAGCAGAAGCACTTTGCTTTTGCACATCGCTTCGTTGAATGCTGCATTCGTTTAAATTGAAAAAGCGAGTTCCTTGGCTACAACGGTACTTTGTATAATTTATGCGCCTTCAAATGATCACACGTTTTTGAACAATGTTAAAATTTAACAGCCCAGTGACCCCCCCTTCCCCCCCCCCGTTTTGTTATTCGCTTCAGTGAATTTGCTGCAACCAGTGTCTGTTGAGATGTTTAGGCATAACAAGTCCAGTAATGTGTTTTCCTTCACAAACTAACTTGTTGGACGGACATAAGTGTTCAGTCTACGTTATTGCTAACTACAGTGGACTCTCTCTATCTCGAACTCACGAGGGACCAAAAGATTTGTTCGAGATAGAGAAAGTTCGAGATAAAGAAAATTACTCGGAAAATCAAAATTTTTACTTAAAGCTTGTGAGCTGGCCTCTAGGCATTTTTTAGTTTTTATATAGTTTTATTGCCTAATAACCGCAGTTTTTAGCATTATATAGATATATAAATAGAGGTATATATTGAGATTGTTAGTTCCCATGATACCAGTACTCTTTAGTACGTTTTCAAATGCACCTTACCTATAGTCTTGGCTTGCTAACCAAGATTCATACCTAGCCTTCTGTTCACTGTAGATGTCCTCTGTCAACAAATTTCAGAAATTCTACCGTATTCAGTGCGTTTCTCACTGAAGAAGCCATCTTTTTTAAAGCTTGTTCTCTTTAAAATTGATCATGTCGGTAAGTTAAATTGGTAAAACCTATAAATCCCTAATAATATAATACATAGATCATTTCCTGATAAGCATATGTTTAGGCTCTGAAGTTATTATGTATCTAAGGATGGAACAACTTAGTTGTTGTTTTGTTTCGAGCCATTAGGGATTGCCGGATTTTCATGATCTAAAGCTGGTCTCCCCAGCAGTTCAGGTTGTTTAGATTACGATATAAGCCTAACTTCAAAGAATTAAAAGACGATGGCCATGGCAACTGATTAGGGAAAGATATTGGACTGTAACCAACATTAAAGCCACTTGTCTAACTCTGAGACTTCTTGCATATTACTTGCTACGTGTGAAATTTTTAGTGCAGTTTGATGTGCAATTTCAAACGCAAAGGCGACATAGTAAAATCCTAAAACACTACTATTCCTGGGGACCTTCTTTCTATTATGTAAGGTGTTTATGAATTCTTTGAAAGACTTACAATATTGCTTTTAAAAAGAGCTTTTCTATGCCTTATTGAACGTTTAAATATTCTATAGGATGTAATCAGCTTCAAACGTTAACAAGCTGTTCTTCTTAGAGAGTAAGTTATACCAGAGCGAATATTGAAGAATGATTTGGCAAGAAAATAGAATGATTTACAAGATTTTCTTTCTTATTACTGGGCGTCTTAATCAGGAAAGTTCATTGAACAGAACTAACCTTTTTGTTGTTGGGATAACACATGAGCGTTGCTGAGAAAAGTTCCAATACAGAAGACAGACTTTAAAACCCTCGAAAAATCCTTTCCTCGATATGTTTTACACAGATACGTAGCTACCTAAACTCATTCCTTGCATTTAAGATTCTCTTCAACTTTCAGCGCAAATATAAGTATAGAAATGAGGTGATGTATATCTCAAGAGGCATAAGACTTGTAGAAGAGATCATATCAAAATTGATCTTAAGGGATCTTGTTAAAGAGACAATATAAAATCTGTGGCTATAGGAATCTACTATAAGTACAGCTAATAAGTAGGCTTGGTAAAAAAATAAGGTTAAAGATTGCCATTATTTAAGTACACTCTAAAAGATACTTGGTCCTTTCAAGGTAAAAGATAGCGAGATAAGAGTTCCTGTGAATAAAGCTATTATCAATATCGTAGCCAAATCTTCATGTGTGACGCAAGCAAGGCATGCTTCCAATATTCTGATCAATGATTGTAGACGACATCCGCTAAAACATTGTAAAGGAACTGAAATATTGATGTCAAACTCGGATTCTATATATAAATTAAAAAGTTCAGAAGTGGGAAGGAGAAAAAAAATACAGGGCACCAAGAAGGAAAGCGATGGATAAATGGGTGTTGATGTGTTTCCTGGCTTCTTAAAATCCACAAATGTATAGAGGCAGAACAAAACTTGCTTTGTAGCTAACACAAGAATAACAAAGTATTATGGGAAAATCGTGGCTCGAGATGAAAGATATTGCATCTGGAGAAAAATTACTTCCGAAATTGAATATGTATTTCTTCGATCGTTCTATTCGCATCCTTGTCGTCTTAATACTCTTAGAGGGCAATCAACAAATAAACATAGTCCTCGATGTTGAAAAAGAAAGTCGAAGAGCTTTTTGAATAATACATTTGGCAAAAACAGATAGTACACGATATATAGTATGAGACAAACGTGCGTTTCAATCCAATTTTTGCATTAGATTCTATACTTACGTGCAGAAATGAAAGCTATAACAATAATTGCAAATAGTCAAAAACTTAGCAACCAAGTGAAATAATGCTCAGATAGAACAGCTGAAGTCAGAGTATCATCGTTCCCTCAACTCTGGGTATTTTTAGAGGCTAATTTTAGAAACTTCGTCTGAAGATATGTATTGTATATCCTACGTAACATAACATTACTACTTACAATTATGTTTATAATTATTGTTATGGTTATATTAAGGTTATGGTTACATTTATAGCTATGGGCATGGTTTTGCCTGACGGGAGCTTAGGAGGTTGCCAGTGTAAGATTGGATCCAGGGCACTATACTGATTACTTAGCAAGTTGCACAATTACCATATCAAAGAGATCCTAAGATCATTATGGTTGAGATTGTTTAGTCACTGATACCTTCAAGAAGATATCACATGGACAAAACTTCATAAATTACCATGTGGAAGATCAAGATATTGGTAAAAGAGAAAGACTTTGATGTAGTAATGTAGTAAATAATAATGTATTGGAAAAGGTAGCAACATCAAAGTGGCAAGCCAAAGATCCTAGTTTAGAGATGACATCAAGCCTCAAATGACAAGAATGTTGCACTACTTTCTAAGTATTTTAAGATATAAATTATTATGCTTCAAAACTCTCCTTAAAACTAACACTAAGGTTGGTGCAGTACTTAAAGTTCTAGAAAAAACTATGCCAGTATCCATTACAATACACCTTGAAAGGTTGAACGGAGGAACGTCTTGCAAATTTCAGAATGAAAGATATAATTTAAATTGGTTTTGATACAAAATCAAATTGAACTAAAGTCAAAGTCTGAAGCATCAGACTAAGATAAAAACAATATCATACCACTACACTATACTATGAGAAAAAGTAAAATGGCTCTGTTCCTTTCCCAATAAATTATTTAGTACAGGAAAATTTAAGCGCACTTACAGACCTTTTCTCAAAGAAGAAAACATACTGAATATCACAAAAATTAATGTCTTAAGTTTAGTCTTACTGCCTTGCAACCTCATGTTACTCAGGTGATATCCTTACACGAAGAACATTCATCCCATTAAAAGTAGAAAGACAATGATTTTAAAGAAAAAACTGTTAAAAACAATTAGAAAGGACACAACGAACCAGATTTTTTCATTAAGCTTATGTTTGTTGATGCAAATGCGCTGTATAACTAAACTGATTAAAATTATTTATCGTGTTGTTGTATAGTTGTGTGTTTTATGGTTGTCTCGGGGACAATTGGAATGCCGCCAAAAAATCAAGGGGTCAATCGACAAAAAACATTTAGACACCACTGTTCTACATGATGTGTGGATCGTTTACTGGTAAGTGTATTTCGGAGGAGGGAAAAGGCCCTAAACTCTAGGTAACAATGCATAAATAATAGTTGCTTTCTATAATCTATAATGTTTTTGAAAAACGTTTTTGAAAAGTTTTTTGTGTGTAACTCTTTGCTTATGGTGCAGCTGCACTACAAATCAAACAATAATTCCTGTAATAATGGCAGATTTTTTATCAGTCTTAACTTTGCTATCAATTTTTCAGGAGGAAAGTTAATTTTGACCAATAATATCTGATTGGAAAAACTAGCAATAAAACTTTATAGGTTGCGCAATCAATTTAATACTAGACAGAATAACAAAATGACAAATAAGGGAGGAAATAAATAAAAATGCAATGAAATGGGACATCTCCTATCTCTGCTCAGACAATGTCTATTTCCAAGCATGCTGCTCATGTACCAAAAAACACTAAAGGTCAGCGGGTTCAAAGAAAACTTCACTTACCTTGCTAAGGATATCTCTTTAAAGAAATTAAAGCTAACAAAATGGAAAGTTATTTGCTTTAACCCACCATTCTCAAAGTCTGTATCAATCAATACTGCTGGGACATTTTGTCACGTCTAAACAAGCGCTTCCGTAAGGCATCTCTATCTTTGGTAAGATCTCGAATAGACACACCGTGAAAAGGAGCTATAGCTGCTTGTACAACGCCCGATCGCTTATTAACAGAAAATAAAAGGCTTTCGTACCATACACTACTATAAGAAGGTCCTTTGGGAGAAGGGGAAGTACTCACTAAATGGCAAATATTTAACTGAAGGTTGCGCTTACCAGGATGAACTAACCATCAGTAAGGATATCAGCATATGTTAACAGTACCATTGAATTTCAGGTGGACAATTTAAAGGCAGATTTTGTAACCACGTGAAACTCTCATGTGATTATGAAATGAGCATGACTTGCAAAACAGAAACCACCATAGGGAAGAGAAGATTTGAAATACAGCCAGTTGGTAAAATCAAACATAGGTCGTTCTTTCCTTCATTTCCTCGACAAGCACTTTCCTAAGTCTTCCCAGATACAAACGATCTTCAACAAAAATACTACCAAAGAAAATGTGCTTCTGTTAATATGATAAACGAATTCCCTTGGTTACTGTCGACACATGTCGGATTTTCTAGAAAAGAATTATCTTAAATAGTGGTCATCAATTTGAAAACGCAACACGTGTCAGCAATCACCAAGGGGATTTGTTTAGGTTATTAGCAGACCCATATTAGCATTTCCAATTTGATGTTCTGGAAGCTACACTCGTCAAATCAAAGAAGTAGACGCTTTGCTGAAAAATTATTTGTTTACAACCTAGGCGTTTTCCAATAATACGAGTAACACGAAATGGGTTAGTCGCTCATATTTGTTGTTTTTACGATGCGTTTCTTGATTTGATACTTCATGTAACATTAACATATGGGGGCCACAACAGAACTTTCAATAACTGTTACTATGTTTACACTCATTCAACCAAAGGAATTTACATTTCCGAACAAATACTGTCTGACGATACAATATTGATGGCGTTGACTGTGGCTACGCCGACGATACTGTTGCCGTTCCCTAAGCACTGGACTGCGATCAATTTCTCAAAAAACATAGTTTAGTTCAACATGCTCTTCAGTTTACATACGTCAAAGAGCAAAAGCAACACTTACATTTCCTTGACAGTCCAGGTAAAAAGACCATAAATAGTATTTAGAGAAAGTCCTCGTTTATGGGAAAATACAGGTCCAGGGACTAATTTTGCCGTAAAACTAATGTTATTGCAACTCTAGTCCACCACAAGTTGTTTCCTGCGACTCAAAAGGAATTTCTACCTGTCGCACAAGAAAGTGTATTTGTTCAAAACAGTTGGTTTGATATTATTCTTGCAAGCAGATTACTTTTATGAATAATTCCTCCCTAAGTACAGCTTTATACGACAGATGATTTTTGACGTCAAATACTTAACACATATACTTCAAATCATTTACATCCTCAGGATGTAGTATCAATGCCGTGACTTGAAAGAAGTATGTTGAGGTCGTTTCCTTTGATCTTCAGTTGTTTGATTGTATATTATCTTAGGACTTATAATCCCTTTTACATTTCACATATACTTTGTACATATCTCTTTAGAACAAATTTTCAGAGTCAGTTGTTTCCTGCTGTGAAGACTTCACGGTCGCTAACGTTATCAAAAATTATAACCCATTTCTATTTGAGAAAGCCTATTGGTCATCTGATTATTCAATTCAACGTAAAGTTCTGTCTGAGATCTAGTCTCTATTTAAAAACAAGGCCAATTGATAGTTCAATTTTTTAGGCTATATATCTACCCCTTTCGAATTATTACATTTGTTACCTGAACTGTTTCAGGCACTTAGTGCAGTTTGACCATTGAAAATTTTTCATTACGTGACATGCATAGAGATTTCAATCATTACGCGTAATGCCTGATTCACCAAATGGCTGCAATATATATGTATATATATATATATATATATATATATATAAACTAAACAGACTGTAAAAAGCCAAAAAGTTAAAAGAGATATAAAAAGCGTTAAAACCTGGCTGCTAAAGACGAGCTTTCGAAATCTTTATTCCTTCATCTGGACAATTCCTATTGCAGATGAAGGAATAAAGATTCCGAAAGATCCTCTTGAGCAGCCAGGTTTTAACGTATATATATATATATATATATATATATATATATATATATAGATATGACTACTTTGCTTACATAAAAGCTACATCCACCCTAACGTTCATACTGGTATTCAATTTTTTTTCAATATGAGTAAGGAATATTTTTTGAGATAAGTTGGTCCCGTTATTAAAAGTTCTTAATGTAAGGTGTGTTATTTGGCGCTCACTGAGGTTACTAACACAGCAGCATTTATCGAAGGATTTCTGCGTATGGATTTTGTCAAAGGAAGCGATTTGCGGGGATTCAGAAACATGGCTTCTAGAAACTTCGCTTTTTCTAGTGTTTGATAAAACAATTTTAAGCTGGGGCAAATTTTTCGGTTATTAAAACTATAAAAGAAAGGAGGCATTGTCAAAAATGTTCTCGTTGCTCTTCTGACTGAAATGCCTAATCGGGTATCGAAAAATCGTTTTCTTGATCTTTGTGCGTGCTTAGAAATTATAGACGTCAGTAAAACTTCAAATGCGTCCAATCATAACTTTCCCAGAAGAAAATTCTTGTAGAATGGTTTACGCGGATTTGCTAGAGTCGACTCGAAGTTAATCTGGATTCGGTTCTCACTCTCTATGCACCTGCAAGCCTCTTTGCATTAAGACCATGAACAACATAACAGTGCTGTCGTCTAGAACCCAAATTGTCCGCGGCACATCCTCGCGATATCGGCGAAACAAGCAATGGCTTATCCTCCGTCGCTTGAGTGACCCACAGCACTGAAACAAAGCTGAACAGGCATAAGGTCTTCTCCGAACGAGAGCAGCCTTGACTTTGGAAACTCCTGTAATCTCCAACCTGTCGCCTGCATCACAACTCAACAATAGATCTAAGCAATAAGAACTAAAGGCTCATTCCTTTATTCTGATCTTCCCAGTTCCGCAACGGGCAGGTTTGTCAGTAGCAATAGGCTATGAATTAATTTCACCCCAGCGAGTCATGTGCTCAGAAAGCTCGCTATTTTCAGGCCACTCTCTCAAACTGGAGAAATCATTGTCGCCTGAAGGTAACCTCGAGTGAGTCTTTTGTGTCGTTCACAGTTTCGCCATTCACCTTTGTATTTCCAGCTTGTATTTTCATTCATGCCTTTGATATTTTGTTTCGACGAACAGGTGGAGGTTATCAAGACTGATCGTCGTCGCTGCTCTAGGAACCGAGTCGAATTAAGATGGGAAAAATCAGCACGAGTCTTGAGAGGGCCACTACTTCGCATGCGCAATAGGGAAATTATGCACGTGTGAAAAATAGCGCGGAATTTATATTCACTGGTTATTATTGTGTTTAATGGCTAACAAGCGATCGCAGTGACAAGGAGACAAGAAAAAGATAATACATGCACCAGGGTTTTCAGAACCTGTGTCATGCTGGCGAAATAAGAATTGACGAATTGAGTTATCAAAGGGAGAAATTGGTTTAGTTTAGTGATCGCCCGTCGAAGGGAAAGATGGTTTCGTTCGACGAGTTGGATTCGGTGGAAGAGCCTTTACGGAAGAAACGCTGTTCACGACGACTAGCAGCTTCCTTAAGTTCATTGGAAAATAACGACTTTACGAACGAATCAGGTGATTTAAGTTGCCGTCGAGTTTTACCGAATCGAAATAAACAAAGGAATCCAACTACTAGTACGTGTTCACGTTTACTTCGAAGGAGAAGGAGAAAAAGAAAGGATCCCAAGTCAAGAACTTCGATCACTTGTTGTCGAGATCCGAAAGACAGTAGAACATCAGTCAAACAAAGGGAAATTAGAGATTTACAGCTTACTGACTTAACGGACGATGTACTTCTTTTAATTTTAGAAAAAGTGCCAGCTAGTGGACTAGTTAATGTTAGCAAAACTTGTAAATTGTTCCATAGATTGTGCTTGACCGATACAATCTGGAGATATCGATGCAAGGTAAGTGCTCAAATTTTGTCGAATTCTTTATACCCGAAGGTGCTGTATGTTTCTGTAATATTTGATCTTCATATTTGACGGTTCGAGAGACTTTATTTAGGGATACATTAAGAATGTTGCTTGTCTGACCCATTTCTTTTGAACTAAAGATGGCCTGTTTGTCGACATTGCCGGAGTCGTTCGCTTTGTTTTGGTTGTTGAGCTGTAATTTTTCGTCGTTTCATTTCGAGGTACAGTGAAGTTGATAGCAGTGTTTCGGTTGTCTAAATGTGATAGTGAGACGGTAAAAACGAAGGTATTGAGGGAACAGTTGATGCTTCGAAACAGTGTGATTTCAAAATGCGTTTTTGACCAGCCATTCGAGTAATTACATTGACAAACACGAACTACCCGTTTCTACGTGACCGGCGTATATGACAATGAAACAGTGTTCTCCCATTATTTTCAGTGATTCCGCTGTTGAAGTGTGACACTAAGCCAATACTTTAGTGTTTTTGTCTTCTGTCGTCAGAGGGGTCGCGTAACATCTATGAATCATACTGCCATTAAGAACACAGAAACTTGGTATCACACTAACCGAGGTTTTCACCAGCTCGTTACTAAATTCCACAAATTCAGGAAACATTTTGAAAGCATTGATAGAGTTGTTGTGTTTCCCTGTAATCTGCGCGATGTACAGAGCTTTTCACCCTAGCATAGCACCCTAGCCGACATACGCTCAGCTTTTGTATAGGTAAAAAAATTCCTTGGAACCGTGTAGAAGAGGGGCCTACTCCAGGATCATAGAATTGTCACGCGATAACCTACTGTCGATCGTCGAAACGTTTTATCGTTATGATAAAATATTGATGTATCGCGGTTTCTTTCTCTCGTTTAACGCTCTGCTATTGATTTTAAAAGGGCACCATACAACCCGAGCAGTCCTATTTGATATCATTATTGAAAATCGGATTTAGGTACATGTTCCTTTATTTACTTTCTAGGCAGGCGTTGTGAACACTATTTAAGTGAGGCACCAGTGAGAGATGCTGGGGAAACCCACGTAGGGGAAGCCCCGTAGGTAAGCCGGGGGTAGCAGGTGAAACATAGGTTAGCCATTACATAAGGACGGTTACGGCTAGGAAACCTTTTTGGGGGAAGAAAAGAATAAAAGATTCATCGATTTCAAGTTATCAAAAAAATAAAGTACCATGCACTGTTTCGGTAATATCTCCCTGGAATGAGAAAGGTCCGAAGCTAGTACGATGTGTCTCTGCTAGATGCTTCTCAAGACGTTCTCAAAATGTTCAATAACTTTTTTACGTTCTCATCGGTATTCAGGCAAATGTACTTAAAAATTTACATATTAAAAGGCATATTCAAAATTCTTTCCCTCGTAACACATACAGATTTGAAAGCTATAAGGAAGATAAATTCACCACCAGCAACTACGAAAAGTCGCTGTTAAATATATATATATACCTGCACCATCTCAATTTCATACCATGTAAAGTATGCAATCTTCGTATTTCTTTCATGAAAACTAAAATTGTCTTTTCTACTGAGATATTTGTTTTATTTTAAGAATATCTTTTACGATACCGGTCACATGTTTAGATTTGTAAAACAGAATGAGTTATATCCATTCTTGCAGTTTGGGTCACTGATAACAGGTCCCTCAATCAGATCGGAAAACCAGCAATCGGTCCACCACTTATTTGAAAAGAAATGTCCCAACGCATGGGTAATCTTCAACAGATAGAAGCTAAATCAAAGCGTAAATTTCGATTCGTGTTCAGCACGTAGAATTCTTCAATCAATATTGTTGCGATGCATTGTTTGGCAGGCGTTGGGCTGGTCATACCTGGGCAAGATTGAAGACAAGAAAGGGACCGACTTCCGAGGGTTGACGGTGATGAAGGCGACAAGGTGTGGGCATAATGATGGCTTCATGGGTCTTATTGTTTGTGATTCACAGATCGAGTATCACACTGGATTCATTTAATCTTGATTGTTGTTTCTTATGGCATGTTCGCGTCGCGCACAAAAATGGGTCTTTAAAGAAAACAAATACATAAATTTCCGTTGAAAAACATCACGTTCGTCGGGTCACCTAGTAGTTATGTTGAGGGATTTGATGTTTAGACCCTCAGTGCTTGGGAATGGACTGGTCGGAGTACTAAACTGATGCTAATATGATGAAAAGATTCTCTGATTTGATCGTGCTCTGTTCTTTTCGTCGGTCAAAAGCTGCAGGCAGCCAACAAAGCATTTGAAATGGTGGTTCGCAAATTTGACGTTGCAGGTGAATATACAAACATCTTGTGCTCGCCAAGACAGCTGGATTCTGTTTATATGCTTTGAAGTCAATTGGGGACTTGCCTTTGTTTTGATAGAAATCTGCTTCTAAGTAAGAGAAAGCACGACACAATTAAGCGGGGTTTATGCGAACACATCTTCGTGCGTAAGTTACGATAAAGGTTTTTTTCCTCCAGTAAGGAACTAGAAAGAGATCTATTTTTGAGCTGTCAGTGCCTTGTCAAGTAGATGAGATAGGGGCCAGACTTTCATTTATCCCCTGAATTGATTCGAAAGGGAGATACTGGACGCCAAGCAACGCCATGGTTTGAATGATGTCGCCAGTAACAAAGACACTTGTGAAAAGTCCAGTATGAAATCGTGCGGGTTACCATACTGAGAGAGTGTCCTGACAGAGGAAATACTTTGTCTGGGATAGATGGCTCTCAGGCTATTTCTTTCTAAGCTGGGGGCAGGGTGCTCTGTTCTACTGATGCAGTGCATTGTTGTATAGGGATGAAAGAAAGTGAATATTGGTGCCCCCTAAATAAATGAACGATGAACGAATGAACGAATAGGGGTAGAGTGACTTTATGAAAAGTCAGTGTCATACTGTTTAGGCTATTTATTAAAACTTTTATATATACTATATTTATTTAATTATACACTTTAGATATAACTTTATAAGTGATCAAAATCTATCTATCTATCTATCTATCTATCTATCTATCTAACTATATCTATGTATTATATATATATATATATATATATATATATATATATATAAAGAGTAATACATTAAATATACATTGTAACTTACATCAGGTGTGATTGATTAAAAAATGATTGATTCCTACCAATGTCATACAAAATCTTATATATCTCTTATTTTTACTTTCTGCTGGCTGGTATTACCACAGATACCTGTAAATGCTTCATTTTCATACCAGTTGTATCATTCAACTAAATATCTTCAATCCTCATTGTCCATCTGCTGTCAACCTCCCTACCCCTTCCTACCTCACTTGGGAACCGGAACCCGAAGAGAAAAATTCTTGGTGATAGGCTGACTCTAGCCCCACTAAGAGGTAATGCAAGAGATAAAATCACAAGCTTTACCACTATGATTAGCATTTTGAACCCTTCTGGTTAGGTATATGTCATTGACAGTGGAGGATCCACCAATTAATTGTAAGTGGTGGCAATTTTAAAGGGTGCAATTTTGACGCTCAATGGTAGTGCCATAGTAGTCTCTGAATCTATGAGTGTGTGTGAAAAACGAGTAATTTTATTGACTATTAAAAAAGTATTCTGAAATTATAGGCATGTGGTGTATATTATCCAAATAATTTTTAAGATTTAAGATGAAAGCAAGAAATTGTTAATAAAATAAAAGATAGGTACATGCTGACTACTTTCAAAATAGAAAAGTTGAAGCTTTTAGCAGTTCAATGATTTTCTTTTATAATAATTCTTTTACTGACCAATTATTAGAAGTATACAACATATAAAGCATAATGATGGTCAGAAGATTGATATAAGTTTTTTTAAACGTGGTAATACAAATTCTTAAGACAAATCTCTCCAAAATATGAGGGTCCAAGTCCCCCATGCCTCCCTATCTCTTACAGCCCTGAATAAGGTGAATTTTGAAGATTTCCCTTTTCCAAAGTCTCTCAGTTGCCAACATCCACATCCTGATAGTCACTAAGCACTTGCTAACCATTGCCAAACATTCTGAAATCAACCAAATTATCCATATGTCATATGGTTAGTGCAACTCACAAATGCCAAATTTTGTGGGAGGCCCTTGGTAGGGAGGGGGTGCACCAGATGTATTGCTGAATTGGGATAATATTTGTTGTTGTCACCTGCATGCTCACTATCTATATCAATATATGAGTCAGACAAGATGTAGAAGCATATGTTATGTGTCCCGGTGTCCTAGTCTGTAATTTCTCTTTGAGTGTCCTGGTCGTCATTTATATTCCCTGTGTCCCGGTGTCCCGGTCGTCATTTATATTCCCTGTGTCCCGGTGTCCCAGCATCGTTGTAGACAGTTTTTTTGAATTCACAGGAAGAAGTGTGAACAGTAAATTCACAGCAAAGGACTCAAGGTCTTCTGGATTGAAAGTAGCGATGATTGGGCTAAAATACCACCGTCTTTTTTTATGTCTGTGGAGAAGTCCAAGATTATCGGCTTAGACTGTGAGTGGGTGTCCCGCGATACGAAAGAGCCAGTCGCGCTAATGCAAATTTCTTCAGATTCTGGAAAATGTCTTTTAGTCCGACTGTGCAAAGTTAGAAAAATTCTGCCGAAAATTCAGGATATTCTTGAAAATGAGAAGAAAGTTAAATTAGGAGTCGGAATTCTAAGTGATGCACTTCGATTGAGCCGAAATTTTGGAGTGTCTGTTCGTGGTTGTTTAGACTTGCGCTATCTTTGTCTTAGCCGTCAAGACAAAAAAAAGGGAAAACAAGGAAAGGGACTAGCAGGACTATCAGCAGAATTCCTTGGCATAACCCTCGAGAAAGACCTCCAGATCATTTGTAGTGACTGGGAAGCACCGTGCTTGACAGATAGACAAATTGACTATGCTTCCCTTGATGCTTTTGTTTCAGTGCCTATCTTTTGTGAACTTGTTAATGATTTATACCATATATCCATTAAGAAGAGATTTCTTCCTGTTACTTCTTCAGAAAGCTGGGCTATTACCCGAAAAATTGTCAAGCCATACCTGGACAAGCATTTGAAAGCTGGTACATATACAATGTAGAGCAAATTTTTTTACATAGTGCCTCCTCTCAAGGGAGATAGGAATAATTCTTCATCAAAGAAACACCCATCCAATTTAACTTGCTACTTAGTGGCACCAGATGGTGAAATTTTGTGCACCCTTGTTCGCAAAAATCCTGACTGGTACCTTAGTAAAGACCTTGCAGAACAGGTGAAGGAAGACCCTTTTACGATTCGACTGAAGTCAGAACCAAATTGACGACCTGTTCGAGTATGTGATAAATACTATCAGACACCTCAAAAAATCCGCTGTGTCGTATGTGGTCAAACAGAATCCTGCGTGAGAAAAAATATTGTCCCGAAAGAATATCGTAAGCATTTTCCGTATATCATGAAAAATTATCAATCTCATGACGTTCTTTTGTTATGTGTCACATGTCATAAAATAAGTTATAATTATGATTGGGCACTACGGAAGCAATTGGCTGAATAATGTGGTGCTCCAATTGCAGCCAAAGACGACGTCAAAGTAGACTTTTGTTGATTAATGTGGTGTCAGTGGCCAAAGCAATCAAATCCACTAGAGATAAAATTCCATTAGATAGGTTTGCTGAACCTGAAGCCAAAATTACTGAGTATTACAATGTTAGTTCGTTAACTGATGAAGTGCTCGAAAAAGCTCTAACGATAGGAAAACAATCCGTTAACGAAGTATCTAAATCACATGGCTTTAAAGTTGTACAATTTTACGCCCAGAAATGTGGTTTGGTAAAACTGGAAAGACTCTGGAGAAAGCATTTTATTGTCTGAATGAGACCAAAATTTTTATCGCCACTGTGGTCTTTAGATCACGACTAGACAATAGGATGGCTCAAAATCTAGTTGATCCTCAAGATTACAAGATAGCTGTTATTGGGGGTCATTCGGTTTAATTTTTGTTTTTGTTATTAGGAGACAAAGACTGTTTAGTGACTATGCTAAAAACATAATTTCCAGCTTCTTTGCTTCTGTTGTTACTTTTGACGCTGAATTCTGAAACGGATTCTTTGTTTTTCTGTCGCGATTTTTTCATAATATTTTTTAACAAAAAGAGCGTTTTGAATTCTTTAAAGAGTACTTCAAGAAAGAGGTCCTAATAAAAAAATAATTAGAAATCTTCTTACTAAGAATGTTTCTATATTTTTCCTTTAGTTGCTTCTACTTTCTGGGAAAGCAAAAGATACCACAGAATAACTTAAGAAATTCACTGGGCTAGGAAAAGGAAATTGTTTGCATCAACTACGAGTTTGCCGCAACCTTTTCTTACGTTTTGGAAGTACAGCTCAGGTGTTGCCTATAGTAAAGAGTCGTGTGTCGTCATCACATTCTTTTTGCTAATTTTTTATTTCTCGCACTCATTTTCTGGAAGGTATGGCCGTAGTGATTTGTGAAAATCTCACCAATTAGAATTTGAAATTTTTAATGGCCCTTTCAAGAGTAGGTAATTATTTAATGACAAAACAGCCGTTATTTTCAATGATTAGGCCAACTCCATATGTTGTTTCTTTTTTTAAAAGACAGTGAATCAAAAATTATAAAATCCTCAATCTCCACTGTTGCCCTTACTTGAGGCAGAAGATTTTCAAAGGACAAAGCTTAAAACCTGTGCATTTAATTTTAATAATCCATCATAGCTGTAAAATATAGATGCTTGTTTTAATAATAATAATAACGTTTTTAGATATAATTAAAGCTTTTGACTAAGTAAATGCTGATATGCTGCTTCTCAAACGTGAAGTTTATGCCATAAGAAGTTCTGGGCTTCATTCTTTGCGTACGTTCTTAGCAGTACGGCTACAGTATGTTCAGAATGATTCGAAACGTTTGTCAAGTGTTCCTGTTACATGTAGAGTTCCACAAGCCTCTGTTCCCGGACCGCAATTAATCTTAATTTTGTAAATGACCTAAGTGAATCAATGTCAAAAATCAAAAACGATTTCTGTGAATTACTCCATGATCTACAAGATGTGACAGTAACGATGTTTTCTGAGGACACGTCACTTGTTTGTCTTGCAAAAACTGAGGAGGGATTGCTCGAATTAAACAAACGATCATTAAACATAGTTTCAACGTGGATGCATGTAAATAAAACTACAAGTTCTCCCCATTAAGAGTAGTTTTATTATATTCCCGAAAATACATATGTATTATCCCTGGATTTATCAATGAAAATATAGTTCTGGTGAGATTGAAAGGAAGTCTTATGTCAAGTATTTAGGTATTATACTTGATGAAACTTTGTCGTTTAAGAAATATGTTGACAACATGTCAATAATTTTAACACGGAGCATCGGGATACCTAAAAAGTTCACACGTTTTTTCAAGCATCGTATTTTTGTATTTTTCTATAACATAGGGATTCTGTGAGATCGGAATATGGAAGGCAGAAAATGTTACCAGCTGCTGGCCTAGGGAATTTTTATCACTTGTCATTTTTGTTCAAGTATAATAATGATAACTTACATTTATGTTTCTCGGTCATTTTTCAGTTTAGGTCTGACTACCGCAGTTATAATTCTCGAAGGAGCAAGGCGCTACATGCTCCAATTGCCAGGACTACAAGGTCTAAGCTCTCCTTTATCTATTGAGGAATAAAATTATGGAATTTTATTGATAAGACAGTTAATGATATAAAAAGGTTTGAAGAATTTATAGACAAATTTAATAAAAAAAAAAATATTCTAACAATGAGTTTTAAGATGTTTTTTGTCTTCTTACTTGTAATTTTTGGATAATTTAGAAGCTGAGTTAGGAAATAAATATATTGTGATTTTTCGTTAAAGAGCTTCATTAAACCAAAATTGAGCAGAAATAAGGTCAAATAATCGTCCACTTGTAAAACTACCTCAAATCACAATCAATAAATAAATGAAACCCCAAACGAACAGAAATTGCAATAAATAACCAAGTCAAATTCAAAATGGGTAAAAATTACCATGAGTAGGGCTGACAATACCCGTGCTTATTCAGGACTAGAACATAATTTTTCACTTTTCTGGAAAAAAAAAACAAATGATCGGGGATCGTCATTTTAATATACATTTACTGATATTTATTGCTTTAAGTATTTAATCATTTTTTATTTCTTAAAGTCAAAAACTGAAGACATTTAAAATATAGTTTGTTTCCAGTAAAGTGGAAGTTACGCTCTGGTTTTGAGAAGGCAGGGGGGTTGTCAGCCTCACTAATGCTAATGTTTGCTCGTTTTGAGTTTGACTCGATTATTTATTGTAATTTCTGTTCAATGATGCACTTATTTCTGAATCATAGCTGGATTCCAAGAAAATATTTACAAAACCGGAAAAAGTATGAACGGATATGCTTTTTATTCCTTTTACTTAAAATCTTCAAAAATGGAAGGTTGAAAAAACATAATGAGCAAACTTTGAATTATAAATTTTAGGCAGTGTTGGTTTATCAAAAAGACCTTTCACCCTCACTAGCAGGCGATGCATTTTTCAATACAGATGATAACACCAATAAATGTGTAGCTATAACTGTCAGACCGAAGGGCAACCCAAGGTATTTAATGAATTCTGTGTTAAGAATTTATTAAATACATAATTGAAAAATGCTGGAAATCATTATTATTATGATAACATGTTGTGCTAACGAATCACGACGGCATCCCAGATTATCAGATTACCAACTTTAATTATGACGTCATCTCGGGTATAAAAAAGCCTTTACGAATTACAATCATAACAAGAGTGGATTAGTATTAAAGCATAATTGTGACGTCATCTAATTGAAATAAAAAAATGATGTCAAATGTGAAATAAAGCAACTCGCCTAAATGGAATCATATTAGTGTTAGTTTATTGATTTTTAATAATGGAAGCTTGTATAAGTGGTAACCCTATTATTATTTCAGCGCTAGTGATTGGAACTTCTACAGTTGCAAGTTTTGTTTACTTTAAACAACGCTGTGTAAACTTCTTCCAAATTTTCAGGAAGAAGTGTGAACAGTTAATTCACAGCAAAGGACTCAAGATCTACTTGATAGAAAGCAGCGACGATTGGGCTAAAATACCCCCGTCTTTTTTTCTGTCAGTGGAGAAGTCCAAGATTATCGGCTTAGACTGTGAGTGGGTGTCCCGCGATACGAAAGAGCCAGTCGCGCTACTGCAAATTTCTTCAGATTCTGGAGAATGTCTTTTAATCCGACTCTGCAAAGTTAAGAAAATTCTGCCGAAAATTCAGGAAGTTCTTGAAAATGAGGAGATAATCAAAGTCGGAGTTGGGATTGATGGTGATGCTTATCGAGTCAGCAGTTACGGAGTATCTGTTCGCGGTTGGTTAGACTTGCGCCATCTTCTTCTTAGCCGTCAAGACAAAGAAAAAGGAAAAAAAAAAATGGGACTAGCAGGACTATCAGCAGAATTCCTTGGCATAGCCCTCGATAAAGACCTCCAGATCACTTGTAGTGACTGGGAAGCACCGCGCTTGACAAAAAGACAAATTGACTATGCTTCCCTTGATGCTTTCGTTTCAGTGCCTATATTTTGTGAACTGATTAATGATTTATACCATATATCCATTAAGGAGAGATTTCTTCCTGTTACTTCTTCAGAAAGCTGGGCTGCTGCCCGAAGAATTGTTAAACCGTACTTGGAAAGGCAGTGGAAAGCTGGTACACATCAAATCAAGAGCAAGGTTTCAAATGATTTTCCGCCAATGAAGGGCTCATGTCATCAAAATTACGTCATAGAAGCATCTGATGGCAAAATTTTGTCTAGTCGCGCTGGTCCCCAAAATGCTTTCCTTAGTAAAGACCTTGCCGATCAGACAACTCAAGAAATCCGCTGTGTTGTATGTGGTCAAACAGAATCCTGCGTGAGAAAAAATATTGTCCCGGAAGAATATCGTATTGTCCCGAAAGGAACGTCTCACGACGTTCTTCTGTTATGTGTCACATGTCATAAAATCAGTAATAATTGCGATCAGGAGCTTCGTAAACGACTAGCTCAGGAATGTAGAGCTCCAATTGGGGCCATAGACAAGGTCAAAGCAACCAATCCTTTGTTGAAGAAAGCTGTATCAGCGGCAAAAGCCATCAAATCCGCTAAAGATAAAATTCCATTCGACAGGCTTGCTGAACTTAAAGCGATAATTACTGAGTATTACAATGTCAGTTTGTTGACTAGCGAAGTATTAAGCCTGGAAATACTCTGGAGAAAGCATTTTATTGATTCAATGAAACCGAAGTTTCTACCACCACACTGGCCTTTAAATAAAAAAAACAAGTTTTTTCAACTGAAAGTAAGGAGCGACATTAAAACTTAAAACGAACAGAAATTACTTCGCATATGAAAGGGGCTGCTTCCTCATCAACGCCCCGCTCTTTCTGCTCGTTTTAAGTTTTAATACCGCTCCTTACTTTCAGTTAAAAAAAAGTTGTTGTTTTTTTCTCTTATAAGTTGACCTTGTCTTGTTTAACTTAAGAGCCTGCGTCCAAGATTTGGCAGCATTCCAAAATAAGACTCCAGTTTGGATAAATTTGCAGTTTTCAAAAAAATCAAGCTAGAATGAAAAGAACATAACACTTGATACCTTTTTTATGCTCTTTAATAATTCAATAATTGCCTCTGGATGACTATAAATTTGAGCCTTAAAAGGGCTCAAAACAGCCCATGGTTACCAAAAGTTCAAAAGTATTTTTCTAAAAAAAACTTTCTAGTGGAAAAAAAAATGTCATTTGCCAGCTGAATCAAGGATGGAATTACTATTTTCCATAGTCTTAACAGTAAAATGTTACTTTGAAAACAAATTTGTAGGTGTTTTTAAAAAGTGCCCGAAATCCATCTAAAAAGACCATTGGTTTGCTGTGATTCATTTTTGAAGGGTTTCAGGTTCTTTCTAAAATAAATTCAAAAATAAATTCTTTGGGCTGTAAGTTAGGTTATTCGTTCATTGTTTATTTATATTATATATTATTGTGAAAGGTACACATATTTAACCTTTACTTTCCAAAAGGATGTACTAAATGTAAACACATTATTTGTATACAGGTTTTTAAAAGGGTGTAACTCAGGAAAGATCAACTATTTTGATTTGGAACTTTCAGGAAATGATAAGGGAGATGATCAATTGACCGAAAAGGTAATATTTGCACGCTATTATTACTGCTACATCTACCACAACTACTATGTCTACTGCTACTACTATTAATGCTACTACTACTACTACTACTACTACTAATACAACTACCACTGCTACCACTATTACCACACTACTGCATTGACAATATTGAGGGGAAATTTAAACTAAATCAAAAGATACCATGTACATACATATTGTCAAAAGAGCGTATCTTAAGAATGGATTTGGTCATTAAGTTGGAACTTTCTGAAAATGCTTAAAGAAGACCAATTGACCAAAAGGCAATATGTGAAAGCTACTACTAATGCTACTACCACTACCACTTCTATATTTACTGCTCCCATTACTTCTACTTGTAAGGCTAAGACCATAAAGATGAAAATTTCGAGAAGTATGTGAATTTACAGGTTATAAAAAGGTTATAAAACCAATGTCATAGCAACGGTTAATTGTATTATAATGAGTAGGGTTCACGACCCCCCCCCCATGCCTTTTCAAGACCAAAACATAATGTGCCCTTCACTGATAAAAAAGATGACTACGGATCGTCAGTTTAATATACAAATACTGATATTCATCCTTTAAAGTCTTATTAATCTTTTATTGATTAAAGTCAAAAAAGTGAAATATTTTGTATGTATTTTGTTCTCAGTAAAGTGCAAATTATGTAGTCTTGAGAAGGCATTGGGGTTGTCAACCCTAATCCTGTTACTCTCCGCTCGTTTTGAGTTTGAATCGGTAGTTTATCAAAATTTATGTTCGTTTTAGGTTTCCTTTATTTATTATCAGTCATCTATTCATCTATCTAGGGTTCATTTATTCAGTTATCATTCATCGTTCAAAGCGAAAGGACCTAGTTGTGATTTGTATTGCATTCTCAAAACCTGTTTCCTAAAAAAGCCCATTGACCTATTGAACAAAATTGGATATGATCTGTTGGTCATAAAAAATTACTAATGAACTTGATATTGAATTAGATTGGATACGATCTTTGGATGTGACGGCTTGATTGCTAGAGTTTTTTTTAAGCGTTATAGGACTTGATACGTTAGAGGACTTAACATGAGGTCAGCATTCATTCAGAGCAGATGCAATAATAGCCAGCAGTGACTGTAAATTTTCAGAGTACTTTTTGCATTCAGATATGGACTCAGGAACCGACTATAAGGTGATTGCCAAGCTCATGTGGGCCTACCTATTCAAAGTTAAGTGCAGTTTTTTTTTATTTTGTTTTTATTTTGAAAATATATTTCAATGGTTCAGTTCACAAACGATGCTGTTGTTCTAGCAAAATTCAAAAGTTAACCACCATGGCCATGCCGAGTGTTGGATATAATTAAGGCCAAGAACAAAAAAAATATCCTATGTTTTATTTTGTTACAAAAGACATGAAATCATGACAACAATAGCCTCACAGCTTTCGGGCTTTGTTAGTATTTCAAAGGAGGGTAAAATTATAGCAGTTCATATAACTGACTTACCAATAAAGTAAAAATACAAATCGATGCCTTTTTATATTCTTTACGAATATAATAATAGCTTGTACCGTAAATTCAAATTTAAGCACTTTTTTAACTCTTAAAAATGACGAATTTTCAAAAAATTATGACAGTTCATATAACTGACTTACCAATAAAGTGAACATACCACTTGATGCCTTTTTTTATGTTCTTTACGAATATAATAATCGCTTCTACCGCATATTCAAATTTAAACACTTTTGAGCTCTTAAAAATGACGAATTTTCCATTAAAGTATGACTTATCGCTCGTTTTCCAAAAAAATAATACTACGTTTTCTCAGCGCCATCTTTTCTATCGTTTTCGAAAAAATAATGCTACATTTTCTCAGTGCTAAAATTATTTATAATATGGTTAGGTTAAAAAGTGCTTAAATTTGAATTTACGGAGAAGCGATTATTATATTCGTAAAGAACATAAAAAAAAAGGCATCGAGTGGTATATTCACTTTATTGGTAAGCCAGTTATATGAACTGCTATAATTTTACCCAAAGGAGGCTAAGAAGAAGAATGAATTAGGCGTTGTGAAAACTTTTGCGGAATTAGCTAAATTTCCTAATAAGCATCTCGAGATTAGTGATTCGAGTTTACCAGATACATTGGTGAATTCAATAAATTCTGCTTTATCGGACTTAGACACACTAAAATCCAATATCCGGAATGATATTGAAAAAAAATTTTGTGAAAAAGTTGGAATATCAAATAGTGCGGATATGGTTGACTCTATTGTTTCTCAGATTCACACGTCCAGAATTCGACCAAGTTTGATGAGATTGAAAACTAATTACGGTCTCTCCAAAACGCGAACCTAGTCTTAAAAAACAGGATTGAACAGATTGAAACCCGTCTTGAACATATTGAGCATGAAAAACGACTGAATCTGCTTGTATTTCATGGTGTTGGCCAAAGTGGGGGTCTTCCCATCTCTGAGTGTTTATTGAATGTGATTACGGATAAAATGCAAATTTCTGAGTTTTCTTCGACCGCAACAGTTTCTGTATTTAAATTTCGAGCAAATTCTACTGATTCGGACACGATTGTAAGTGCAAAAAAACGTCCTGCTCCTGTGTTGGTTGCATTCAAGTCTGCTGAAACCGCAAGAAAAGTGTTTGCATGTAAGTCAAAACTTGCTCGGTCGGAAATTTTTGTTACCGAGTACCTAACATCAAAAAAGAAGTGGATTCTTGAATTGGCTAAGAGGAAGCTCGGAAAAAGAAATATTTGGTCGAACAACGGGACGATTTTTGGAAAAGACTCAGCGGGAGAGATCCGTAAAATTAGAGGTATGGCTGAAGCGGCCCGTTTGCCAAATCCGACCGCATAATTTTGAGTTGTGAAATTATTTTGTTGCATTACTTGTATGTTTGTTTTCCCCTTTGTATTTTATAGCCGAAATTCCAGTTCCTTTCACGTTTCCCTCTTTCTTTTCCCTTCTTCTTTCTGCCTATCAGTTTTTTTTTTTTTTTTGTTTTTTTTTGTCGTATAAAGTAGTCACCTTCTTCAATGAGCGTGAATAGATATGATGACACTTTGCATGAATTTGAACAAAACCGGTTTATTCTTGGAAGCCAAGCTCGTGACACACTTCCGGGGGATGTTTCGATAATTTTTCGTTGAATTGTTGCCCAAGTAATTATGTGAATCCGAATAATCTTTATAAGTATTCAAAACCTGCGAGTACAGAAAGAGCGATCGTTTTCTGGAATTGTCAAGGTCTAAGAACGACATATTCCCCTTTATGTGAGATTTTAAGTTTACTAAATAAGAAGCCATGCATTGTAGGCCTATGTGGGACATTTGTTTATAGCAAGTTACTGCCCTGGGATTTTTCTCTTCCGGGATATGTTTGCGAGCGAAGAGAACGGACAGCCATGAAGCGGGGCGGTCTATGCCTTTTGATTAATGAAAGCACCCAAAATTGGGCTAGGGATGACCTTTCCCTGTGGCAAGAAGGTAGGATCGAAACCCTTTTCATCGAAAATTCTGGCGAAAGTCAACGAACGAATTCATTCAAATTCAGACTGCAAGTCTTGCGATACAGATTCTATCGTAAATGAAATTTATGACGCTATTGTTTTGGAGTTTCAACCCAAGTTTGCTTCACTGGAGAAAGAACTATCAATTGTGAAGAATCAGGTTCTGTTGCTAGAAAACAGAATTGCCAAGATCGAAGTCAGTTTAGACGATCTGGAACAGGAATCGAAGCTTGATTCTCTTATTTTTGCTGGTGTTAAACAGAGCCCGGGTTCAACAGTAAAATATGCAGTGCTTGGAATTATTCACGCAAAAATGGAGCTCACTGATATCTTGGAATCTGATATTATTAGTGTGTCGTGATTCAAGCCAAGCCTAGACCCTAATAAACCTTACAAGGTAGCCCCCGTCCTTGTAAAGTTTAGGTCTGCTGAAGTGGCTGGCAAGGCTTATGCATCAAAACAGAAACTAGCCAAAACGGGAGTCTTCTTATCAGAAAATCTTACCAAGAAAAAGAAGGACCTTTTGAGTGCCGCACGTGAGCGATTTGAAAATAAGAATGTTTAGGCGAAATAAAGAATGTATATATGTGAAATTAGCAGGTCAGACGACCAACCGTAGGATTAGTCACCAGGCTGTTTAATTAGAATAAGAAGTTTTTTTTAAATACTGAAAAAACTTTTGCGTGAAGAGCAAGGGATTGAGGAGGGTTATCCCCTTATCTGTGAATAATTTATATTCATTTAAGTTTTAATGTTGCTTCTTTGTTTCAATTGAAAAAATACTTGTTTTTTTGTATTTAATCCACAATAGGAAACGTTCCACACTGAATGCTCCACACAAGAATGGCGCAATGAAACATATTTTGAAAAATCTTATCCTGTTGCCTGTTGAGAATTTTCCGTTAAAATGTAATTGGATTTCTTGTTCTTTTTTGTATATAAACCAGATGTATGAAAATTTATAGCTATCAAAGTTTTGCATCTGTTTTTTTTATCCTTTGTTCAATATAAAAAGTCTTTAGCGCACAAATTGAAAAAGGTATAAAACAGATAGCTCCCTAACACAAGAAACTTGATAAATAGTTGAATGTAATAAAACTCAAAATAAATTTTAATAAATGATATAACAAATTTGTTGGTTCCGGTGATTATTTAACATGAGCACTATTTAGAATCAACAACACAAAAGGGATCTTACAACGTGCAGCACGCTAACTGGGCATCATTCAAGGCTGTGTCATCTATTAAATTCCCCCTGTCCGGTTCAACCCTTGTCATGATAGCGCAAACTGCGGAACCAGTTGGACATGTGGAACTAAAAGCTGTATATGTGCCATGTGAATTACCATTTCCTTCAATCATTGTGATTCCGCTCGTACCGTCAAACGTTCTACACAGCGCTTGCATGTTATTAATGGCAGTTTCATCTCTTATACGACCTTCTTTTTGATTTTTAAGTGAAAATCCGACGATATATGAGCGGCTATATCCTATCATTGGGCAATTGTAAGGCCCACGCCATTGACCCCATGGACCTTCCGAGGAGCAAGCACGGTTTGCAATTTGACCAGAGTCAGCGTATACACATTCTAAACAAATTGAGTTCACTGATGTTTCATCTAAGACATTCTCAGGTTCAACCTGCAAATATGATCCCAGAATAAAAGGATTATTGGAGTAGGAATAGATTCCATAGAAAATGCATAGACACCCTCGGCCGCAAATGTCTACACACAAATGTTTGGTCTACAGTCTTAGAACTGGGTCGAAATTACTTTGAAAAAATTACTCTCGGGGATGTTTCTATTCTACTTTATCGTATATTACAGAATGCAGAGCCTAAGGTAATAGGTTTTTAATACACCAAACTTGTGAAATACTCGACATCTCTTCACAAAAAGTGCTGCCCCATTTAATTTGACCGATGCCATAATCCTACAGCCCTGCCACATAAGATAGAAGACCTCGTTTCCAGTAACGAAACAAATCACAATACACATTTCACAACTTCTTTGCCTGTTGTGCTGTTTTAAACAAAGGGGGTGACAGCAAACGGGAAGAACTTAATATCTGGAGACTGCCACTATTATGGGGAAAAACAACGAATAGTGGGTGAAAGGCAGGAAAGAAAAAGGGAAAGGCAGGGAAGAAAAAAGGGAAATATACGAACCTCTCTAGCTTAAAAAGCTATTCGGTTAAACATCTCAACAGTAAACCACACATAGTTACACAAGACTTCATTGCTAGTCTTCTAATTAGAGACGTGCAGTCAGTTAATTCTGAGTTATCGTCTCAAAATTATACCTATAGAAAGAACGAAGAGGGAAAAACGTTTTTCGGTGGGAAAGAATCTGAGAAGTTGAGGGTAGCTTAGGACTTGATGTACCTAAGATATTACTTTCGAGCCAGTAAAAGACATGAAATTGTCCCTTCAGATGATAATAGTCCATACGAGGCCAAATCATGCCCTTGAGGTGGAAGACACCTACATCAACAATTTACATATCTTAAGTACGAAACCTTCCTTGTGACAGTTATAGATCCTGTTTACACGGGTACAGATCAAGGATATTGCAGATCCAAGCTGGTACGGATCCAAACTGATACGGAGTAAATGGATCCAATCCCGTCTGTGCATCCTAGTCTGTGATGTTCAGACGGGATCGGATCCATTTGGCTCCTAACCTCAGCATGCAATTATTCCTATTGTTATACGTGATGCAGTGCCGTACAAAAGGAACAACAGGTGATTATGACTAACGTGTCAATATTGGGACCAAATCAGAAGGAGAATTGACATAACGTCAAATGTACTTCAGAGTGGTAGTTCTTTTACTCCAATTTTCTATCCGTATTAGTTTTGATCTTGCCCAAAGTATAAATGAGATCTTACTGGTATCGGATCCAAACTGGTCCACTTTTATATGAGGTTCATGCTACAACGGATCAGATCCAAACGACTTCGGATCCACCAGGTCCCGTGTACACGAGAAGCAGATCCGTACCCGTGTAAATAGGGTCTTAAACAAGGTAATTAATTACAGTACTCATTCTGTCCTTAAAGCTTAAGAGCCTTTTAAAAGCAACTAGTTTGTTTGTGGTGCAAAACAAGAACATTGCACGAAATAGCGAAAAAGGTTATGTAATTAAAAGCTTTGATCGTGCACTCCACAGAGGACAATCGTCAGAATGGTGGAAATAAAATGTGCGTAAAGAGTATACCCAACTGTATTTTTGAAAGTGCCAATCAGAAATTGGAGTGCCTGAATGGCTTGTATTTTTGGACCAATCATTGTCCACTACAACTAGTTTAACTGAATAGGCCTAATGAGAAAACAAATTCTAATTGTCTGCATAGCATATTTCGATCATTCTGACGATTGAACTCTGAGTAGTGTAAGACGAAAGAAGCTCTTAAGTACATAATGTTTTCGCTATTTCGTGCAAAAAAGCATCATCGATAGCAGAGTAGCATTTTTTGAACCATAAGCACCAAAGTATCCTGTTATAACCTTAGGCAGTCACATATTTACTGCAGCTATTGGAAATGTTTGGATGTTCAGATCTTTAGACCAGAAAATTCAAAGTTTGTCTGTGTTGATAAACCTTACATAAAAGAGCAAAAACATTTTGTATTTGAATGCTATTTCCGTCTGACACTCCAAAAAATATAAAACGTCAGAATATAATCGAAAACATAGGAACGCATCTTAACACCTAGCTAAGCTTTCGAATTGGTCAAGGCATTGCCTCATGTACCTTTGCCACTGTGCACCACTTGCTTAACAACCAAGGCAGTACAAAAACCTACACGGACTGCTTCTGTGTCGTGGGCAAAGCTACGTCTGTGCTTCATCAGGCTCTTCTGGAACCAATGCACATTAGAACAAGCAAACCTTTGTTTTGCAGACCAAAATAAATAGGTCCTTTAATTAGGTCTCCTTGGGATTGACAGTTTGAAGGGATGATGATTGCGCAAAAAGCACCTTGTCAGAGAGGTACCTAGTATACCAATTGGCTCTTTTCAAAACACAGCTGGATTTAAAATTCCATTCCTTCTTTTTCTATCCATTCCTATGATTTGTTCTCTGAGGAGTGTCAGACGAAAAAAAACCTTTCCAGTACAAAAACGTTTCGGTACCTTGGGAAACTTGGCACTTGGTACACTTGGCAATTTAGGAAAATCTTAAGTGAACAAGCTCACTTTGAGTCGATACTGGGCAGTTTCTCTCCCTTAAAAGCAATAAAACGTCCTCCCAGAGGCTGGCTACAACGTCAGCTGATGAATCATTGAAACACATTTCAACCTTAAGGTTCCGCAAGCAAGTTCTTTATAAACAAATTCTGCATAGCAAGAGGCGGACCTGCTCTGACCGAAGAGTAAGCCAGAAAAAACCAAACAAAGACTGTCATGAATGCTTCCTACCATACTGGCCGGATACCTTAATGGCAAATTGTTCTGACGTGGGTGACTGGTGATATAGTATGAAAAGCTCAATGGTGAAAACGTAGGACCACGAGGATTCGAACCCCGTCCTTCACGTTGCAACGTGATGTGCTACCACTATACCATGGTCCCTTACCATTGAGACATATAAATTTCTTATAAGTGTGACTACGCTGAACAACAAATATAGTTTGAGTGCCTGTCACTATAGCTTTTTTTTCTAGCTTGCCATAAGGCCAAGTACTTCGAAATTTGTTTATAGGGCTAGTTCAAATTTAGCAGGGCACCAAAAACTCCAACAAATCGCCCCAAATTCGCCTATTCTTATAAGTGAAACTACTCTAACGGGTTCACAAAACACAGTATAATCCCACACACGTCACGACGCCTTTTGGGTTTAAAACAACATATATAGTTTGAGTGCCTGTCAGTCTATAGCTTTTTTCCGAGCTAGTCATACGGCCACGCACTTTGAAGTTTGTTTATAAGTATTAAAAATTCAAAATAGAACTTAATGATGAGGAATTAAAGAAACCAAGTTAAAAACTATGGTCTGATGATCCGCGGTTCGGATATTGAAATTAGCGCAAATTAACAGGAAAATCGCCAAATTGGGTAACTAGTAAATACTGGGCAGTTAAAGCATCCGAGGGTGACGCCATTCAAGTTGGGCCACCAGGTAGAGAAATAAACTCAAACGCCCAGTCGGGTCTCTTCTCACAGATCTTTGTAAGCAACTGAATTTAAAGACAACAAATCCTACGAATGATCCTTGCCAAAAGTCTGAGAAGTCGGTGCCGCCAAGATTTTATTTTTTTTTTGGGGGGGGGGGGGGGGGGCCGAAAAAGGTGTTTGTAAGAGTTACATAAAATTCAAAATGAGGGAGGCTTCGTGTTGGGCCACTATTTTTT
>JAAAKM020006971.1:138504656-138541311 GCA_010016025.2 Alatinidae sp. Z8VKAUB7J3 | reverse complement strand
TACTAATCCCATCCCAAATAGAAATCATACTAATCCCATCCCAAATAGAAATCATACTAATCCCAGCAAATACCATACTTATCATAACTTTATCTTGTATTTAAAAGTAGATTTTTGGAATTAAAATGAGAAATAACTGATAATATTATTAAATATAATAGAATTATATTTGAAAGATAGTGGTTCTTCTTATCTGACTCCCAATTTCAAGGTAGAGGATAATGTTTTTAACCTTTTTCGCTTCCAAGATAAAAAATTTTCCACATAATAGTTACAATTACTTGTATGTACATTCATTATTTTTGAAATTTATAGTAGCGTGTTTTACTCTCAGAAAAGTTTTTCTCAGCTTTCCCTCAAGAGCGTTGTATTTAGTTGACATTTTCTTTAAACTCTTAAAGTGAGTTTTAGATGTTTTTCTAAAACATAGGAGATCAGAACTATCTAAAATATTTATAGATATGTTTTCGCACTCTTTCGCAGCTAAGTAATGGAATCCTTTCCTTGCGTGCTCCTTTTCTGGTTGGAAATAATTGGAGGTCTTTGGTTTCTTGTTTGTTAACTACTATCCTGGACATAAATTAATGTAAACTGGCCTCACCCGCGTTCCAACTGACGATGGCTTTTGAACATCTTCATTTCAGTGACTTGCATGTCACACCTCCCTGTTGATAGGAGGTCAGAGGCAGATAGCGTATAATACCACAAATGGGAGTCCCTTTCCTTTACTAAGTGTCTTCCATGATTCCGGTCATTTTCATCAAGATTTAGTAAATGTTTAGGCCTACACTATTTTTGCCCACAATTGTAGGTTCTGAGGACCTGAATTTGAATTTGCCCCAAGACGTTGTAGGACATTTCTGGCTAAGTGTCTTCTTTGTCGTCACTGCTCTGTTTAGATTCTTTATAGCTTATCAAATTCTGTGACAGGTGGTCTTGGTGGTAGGCCTATGTATCTGTGATGGTAAAACCCTGTCAGGAAGTCTTTGGAGTATTTTCATCTTAATCTCTGAGGTACTTCCCTTGAGCTTCATCAGCGTATCTCTAGTGACTTTCTATAATGGCATGATGTACGCTGTAAAATTTTGTGTACGATCGTTTGAGAAGTTGTATGCACTACTGGTCCAATTCAAAACTATTTCATCGCAACCGTCAAACTTCAAGCCAAGCACTCCAAACCACTTTCAAAGTTAATGGATCCGTTAAACTGTCTTAGTTTGCACTGCGCATGCTCACCACGTCACCAGTTTTCATGACACTCCAATGACCCTATTTTCTTCCGCTAATGATTTGTGATGATATTTCGGGAAACAGCGGTGCTTCAAAACAACGGGTGGTTGATTTCTGTTTTCTCTCATAGCAACAATATGCAACCGTAGTTGTAGTTGCCATAGTGTAAACCTGCAACGTACTTAGTAACACAAGCAGAGCATTTTCAAACCATTTTTGTCCACGACAACAAATTGAAGCCAGGCTGACAACTTCTCACGAAACCATAGCAACATTAACTATGTTTTGCGCCATCCGGAGTAAACATGACATTGCTAAATTCTCTAGGATGGTTTGTCTCATGAGCAAGTTAGCTTTAGATCGTGCTGTTTACAAGTTGGACAAGTTTTATATACAAGAAGGCTTTAGCATAGACTAAAATTAGCGGCAAGAGCTTATGTGTCTAAAGCATGGCCAGCAGCAAGTAACGCCATCTAGATTGGTAATGCCTTCCTAAAGTGTGACGTCACGATTTAATGAATATCCGAAATTTGTTGATTTTTTGGACTCATTGCTTTCTTCTTGTTGACATAAATAACCTGTCCAATTAACAGTGTTTTCTTAAAGCATTTTGCAGCGGTACGAGATTTGAGCGCAATATTTGGTATACGGGCATTTAGTGGTAGGGTTAACACTGCGATACAGTTATAATTGCGATTCCTCGAAAACATTTTTGGTGGCGTCATTACTATAGTACTCTATTGTAATAAAATTTAATCCTTGAAAAATTTTGTTAAGGTTTTAGTCTTACTCGCTATCACACTCTTATTGAGTCCTGAAGTGTAAATCTCCTTATGTATGACTTTATAGCCTTCCTTAGACTAAAAATGAACATAAGAAGTAAGGTCTCACTAAAAAGGTGTTAGATAGCTGTCCCTGTCATGTAAGACAATTTAATCACCTTTTAAAATGCGCATGCGCACATTATATTCATTTTGAAGGGTTTGATTAGGAGTCTCGTCAATAGGAATGACACCCATAGATTGTTTTTCTCCTTTGGAAATAGTGCAGAAAATTAGCACGAGTTATCATGTATTTGTTGACTTTCTTAATAGGTTACGGACCCTTAGAAATTCATTTACGGATCTCTAAGGGGCCAGTGGACTCAAGCTTTTAGAGAAATGCCTCATCCTATCAGCCGAACGAATCAGTGTTCACAGAGTGCTTTTATATGATGCTTTCTAATTTTTTTCGTACAAATTTCCTTCCCGGCGATACGATAATCTACTAATAGGAAAGTCTAGTCATTCCTGAAGTTCTTGTCGAGTTCTTAAGGACGACGAAAGAATGATACACAGATTTCACTTCATCTCACTCAGAAAGAGAGGGTTCGGAAGAAAATGTTATGTTTGTGTGAAACAGCTGTGGGATACCCAAGATATTGTCAAATATATTTTCGTACTACGTTTTCTAGCGCATTGGCCCGCAACCTGGATTTACAAACCCTCTTGACGTCCGAAAAAAATAGTTTAAAAAACCTATTAAGGATTGGAACAAATATATAACAATTTTTTTACTACAGGGCATTATTTCCCCCAAAAGAAACAATGAACCCAATGGAACAAAATCTTCTTATGGGCGCGTCCGTTATTTGAAGCTTTAGAATACATTTTTTTAACGCATTCACATTTTTAAAGCTGCTCAAATACCCTAAGAGGCCGTAAAGTACGACTTCTCATCAAGGAAGGGGTCTGCAGAAAGAGAAAAGTTGCCGAGTACTGCTCATGTTGAGCAACTTGGATACTGGTAAGATAACAGATGTATACTTGCTGGCACTGGTATCATGTAAAGTCATGGTCTACCTGACATTATAGGCTGTCCAGTGCAGTATAACCAAAACCCCCATTAAAGAAGAAGACCCCAGAGATATATTACGAAAAGGTGATACTGACCACCTGTAATCTACGAAGAGGGTTTAGAAAAGGAACAGGACCAGAATCCTATGGAACGCACCAAAGGCTTTTCGTTGAAGCAAGATGCGAGATTTACATGAATTCGACAAAAATAGTAGGGTAAAGAGCCATAATGCCAAAGTTTTTACTAAATCTTACTGAAACGAGGGGGTGTAACACAAACACGTAAGAAATATTAAAGTTAGCAAGGTCTCCTACAACTTTGCACGTCACAAAATCATTTTGACGTAAAAGAAGCCACCTCCGCTAGACATTGGAAAGTATTTCTCGATCATTTCTTTGTTGATTCTAGAGAAAGAAAAAGGGTTTTTTGCATGTTATCATAAGATTTATATCAACGAGCTTTTCAATGGCAGTAAAGCGCATGCTGAATGTCACAGCCACCTAAAACTGTAGAGATATATATTTCAGGTCATATTAATTCATTATGAAAAACATCGTAGTGTTTCTGAATTTAAACTTAAAATGTAAATTTACGTCGTTATTCAAGTTTTATATAGGCAGGGAATTCTTGTGTTTACTTGGGAACGATAGTGCGACCAGGTCAGGTTTACAGAGTTTTTTGTAGGTGAAGATAGGACCCTTGGGAAGAATTCTATTCCAAAGTTTTGGTGGGAAAAACATGTATCCTTCATAATTGCGTGCCTCAAAGAATTACAGTTAACACACTTCTTGTTAATTCTTTCACCGCAACTATGTAAATGCTCTGTGACAAATTTCACGGAAAAAGACCTTCGTACTTAAGAAAGACTCGATAAAAGTACAATAAACGTGAAAAATAGCTACTATTTCTTCAAATCTGCCTTTAGTTAGTTTTTAAAAAAATTAACTTCTTTTCACATAAAAAATTGTTCGCAACATTTCTTTTAATAATTGTTTGAACTAACAAAAGCATTTTACTGGACCTTTTTTGCCGGATACTCAATACTGAATATTGCTATTATCCTCTCTCATCCTGTTAAAACGCCATGAAGAGTTTCCTTTCTCCTTCACAGCGGACCGTTTACTGTAAGCAGTGCCTCGCAAAATATTAAGCAACGATCAATCTGCTACTTGAAGGAGCTATATCTCGATCACTTTCTCCCTCTTATCCCATAAATGACCTGTTACAATTAAAAATGATAAAGAAGCAAACAAGAACAACTGCAATTCCTATAAAATGAGTCAACAAACTCCCTCCTCCAGCAGATTCTTATAACCGCCCCTCCTTAAACAAGGGCCCTTTATCCTGAGTTAAATTTTAGGATTTGATTAGATACGATGCTTGTATTGGAACGGTTGCAATTAAACGGCTCTGACCGGATTCGAACCCACGACCTCATGATTACTAAACCAACGAACGCCTTAACCATTGGACCATCACGGGCCTTAAGAGACGAGAATAAGTCTGCATTTGATACACCTCTGGTTTTATGTTGGATTTCAATAGATCGTCAGGTATCTCATACTAACATTTTCTTTGTGTTTTGGCTGTGAGCCTTTGTCAATAGTTGCGTAACGTTATAGCCAAAATCTGAAAATAAACTTGCTAGAGCAGAACAATCAGAATGGAAGTTTCCCCTCATAGACACCGTTGACAGTGAAACAAAATTGCATGAAAGGAAAGCATTTCGGCAATGCAAGTAGCAAAATATTTACACCAAATGGTCTCAATTAGAGAGTCGTAGCTATAATTTGAAAACAAGTACTTCTAGCATCTTGCTATAGAAGCTTTCACGCATCAATCATAATGCAAGGGGGTTAGGGTTTCCAGGGCCTCGATCTGCTATCCACTCTAGTCACACCTTCAACACTGTGAGCAGCTTCAAAGGAATGAAGAGTCCTACAGGCTTATATCCCCGTATAGTTTGGTGTGTGTCAGATGAGGCTTCGAGTGGTACTCACAGCAGAGGTAGGTATAGTATCTTTAATATCAATTTCCAGATATAGTTTTAGCAACCGTTCCAAATTTATTGAGCTTATAAAGAATGTCTAATAGAAAGAAATAGAGAGAGAGAGAGAGAGAGACTTTCAAAAGCCTTCTCAATCTGATGAAGATAATATCGAAACGTTAAAATAGTGTATTTTGGGGTGTTGATGTATAGATATATCTATAAAATTTAAAGACGGTCGATGGCTCAATGGTTGAGGCGTTGGTTTAGTAATAATGAGGTTGTGGGTCAGAGTCGTTAAATTGCAAGCCATTGTGGTAAGGCTCCGCTCTTTGAGAACTATATATTATTGCAATGTGTCTGCTGAGAATATATAATATTTAATAGAATTGAAAATTCTAAATCGCTCTGCAATCATTACATTGAGCACTTTATCGTCTATGGATTTCCTCACTTAAATATAATAAATATAATAATATTTAATAGATATTTATAATATATATAACAAATAAATAAATAAATTACAATATATATAATTGAGAGACAAGAAATAGCCTTGATTTTTGATACTGCCCTGAGTTTCACGCCAAGGCGATCATCAGGTATCTGGCAGTTTATTCACCTTACATCGGCCAACAGGGGTTTTGCAAATTGCTTAATCCCATGACGGCACTTCGATACTAACTCCGATTCAACAATAGGCTTTGGTTACATTTACCAGAAAAACTTTTTCGTACAAACAGAGGCGACAAATACGGTTATGACTGTGACAGCGGTCTACTTGTTTAAGAATTTCCAATCTATTGGAATATTCTTTGGACTGAGATTTAAGACTCCAAATGTATTTTGACAGTTCAGTGTCTAAGGCATATTTTAATGTCTAAATGACTTTAATACCACTCTTTGAAATTTCCATTGGTGATCTCCATGTACTCTTTCAGGGTTTGAGGGCCACTTATCAAATCTACGATTGCCTCGTACACACAAGAATTTATGACGCAGTGGCTGTTGAAAGGGCCATTACCTTTGTTCCTCCAGATGCACCGAGGCACAGTGGGTGACGAGTTTCTTGCTTCACAACTTGATCAAAATATATAGAAATACGATCTGGCAACTTTAAGAAATAAATTAGGAAGATTGGACGATATAAAGCGTTAAGATATTTGCCAGGTATCTCACAATCATGGTTTCAACCTTATTGTCACATCAAACTTAAAATCCGTCAACGACCTGAATCGATCTCTAAACCTTTACCGCAAGCCAGACGAGTCTAGACGGCCAGTGCAAGAGCTAATGAATGGACCTTTGTATCAAGGTTACAAATGAGCAGCAATAGTAATGAATGTAGGAGAAAACTGAATTCATGGAAAGAAATCAAACCACACATTCTGAGCTTGCAATACATGTGCGAACCATGTCAACAAGTGCAACTGTTGTTAAATGCATGTTTGAATTAATGTCAACGATTTTAATGAGCAGTATTAGTAATAAATGATATAAAAAAAGAATACATCGAAATGAATTCCGTTCTTTTAATCCAAGTGCGTACCTCGATATCAAGTGCAACTCTTGTTAAATGAATGATTAGGATAGTGTTAAAGTTCTTGAATGGATGATTAGAATAGCGCCAATGCTTAAAATCAGAAGCATTCGTAATAAATAACATGAAAAAAGAATACATTGAAGTGAACGGAACCGGACATTCCGTCCTTGTAATCCAAGTTCGTACCTGGATATCAAGTGAAACTGTGGTTGAATGGATGATAAGAATAGTGTCAGTGTTTTAAATCAGAAGCATCAGTAATAAATGATATTAAAAAAGAATACATCGAAATGAATTCCGTTCTTTTAATCCAAGTGCGTACCTCGATATCAAGTACAACTCTTGTTAAATGAATGATTAGGATAGTGTTAAAGTTCTTGAATGGATGATTAGAATAGCGCCAATGCTTAAAATCAGAAGCATTCGTAATAAATAACATGAAAAAAGAATACATTGAAGTGAACGGAACCAGACATTCCGTGCTTGTAATCCAAGTGCGTACCTCGACATCAAGTACAACTATTGTTAAATAAATTATTAGAATAGTGTCAAGATTTAAATCAGAAGCATTAGTAATAAATGATATGAAAAACCAAGTCATGGAAATGAACTGAACCGGACATTCCGTGCTTTAAACCAAGTGCATACCTGGACATCAAGTACAACTGTTGTCAAATGAATGTTTAGAATAGTGTCAATGTTTCGAATCAGAAACATTCGTAATAAATGACATGAAAAAAGAAGTCATGGAAGTGAATTGAACCGCACATTCCGTGCTATTTATCCAAGTGCGTACGTCGACATCAAGTATAACTGTTGTTAAATGAATGATTAGAATAGTTTCAATGTCCTAAATCAAAGCATTAGTAATAAATATTATGAAAAAAGAATAGATAGAAATAAATTGAATCGGACATTCCGTGCTTGTAATCCAGGTGCTTACCTCGACATCAAGTACAACTGTTGTTAAATGGATGATGAGAAAAGTTTCAATTTTTTAAATCAGGAGCATTAGTAATATATGATATGAAAAGATAAATCATGGAAATAAATTGAACCGAACATTCCGTGCTTGTAATCCGGATGCCTACCTCGACATCACGTACAACTGTTATTGAATCGATATTTAGAATAGTTTCAATGTTTTAAATCAGAAATATTCGCAATAAATGATATGAAAAAAGAAGTCATGGAAATGAATTGAACCGGACATTCCGAACTTTTAATCCAAGTGCGTACCTCGACATCAAGTAAAACTGTTGTTAAATGAATGATTAGAATAGTTTCAATGTCCTAAATCAAAGCGTTAGTAATAAATGATTTGAAAAAACGATACATTGAAGTGAACTGAAACGGACATTCCGAACTTTTAATCCAAGTGCGTACCTCGATATGAGGTACGTCAGTTCTTGAATGGATGATTAGAATAGTGTCAATACTTAAAAACAGAAGCATTAGTAATAAATGATATGAAATGAGAATACATTGAAGTGAACTGAACCGGACATTCCGTTGTTGTAATCCAAGTGCGTACCTCGACATCAAGTACAACTGTTGTTAAATAAATGATTAGAATAGTGTCAAGGTTTAAACCAGAAGTATTAGCATTAAGTGATATGAAAAAAGAAGTCATGGAAATAAATTGAATTGGACATTCCGTGCTTGTAATCCAGGTGCATACGTCGATAACAAGTGCAACTGTTGTTGAATGGATATTCGGAGTAGTGTTAATGTTTTTCAGTGAGAAGCATTGGCAATTAACGATATGAAACAAGAAGACATGGAAATGGATTGAACCGGACATTCCGTGCTTGTAATCTAGGTGCATACCACGACATCAAGTGCAACTGTTGTTAAATAAATGATTACAAAAGTTTCAATGTTTTACATAAGAGGTATCAGTAATAAATGATATGAAAAAATTATTCAAGTAAATAAATTGAACCGTACATTCCGTGCTTGTAATCCAGCTGATTACCTCGACATTAAGGATGAGTGTTGTTGAATGGATTATTAGAATAGTGTCAATGTTTTAAATCAGAAGCTTTAGTAATATATGATATGAAAAAAGAAACTATGGAAATGAATTAAACCGAACATTCCGCGCTTATAATGCAGGTGCATACCTCTACATTGAGTGCAACTGTTGTTGAATGGATGACTTGACTCGTGTCAATGTTCTAAATCAGAAGCATTAGTAATAAATGATATGAAGGAAGAGTACATCTAAATGAATTGAACCGGTCATTCCGTGCTTGTAATCCATGAGCGGACCTCTAGATCAAGTACAACTGTTGTTAAATGGATGATTAGAATAGTGTCATTGTTTTAACTCAGAAGCATTTGTGATAAATGATATGAAAAGAGAAGTCATGCAATTGAATTGAACTGGACATTCCGTGGTTGTAATCCAGGTGATTAGCTCCGTATCAAGTAAAACTGTTGTTAAACGGATGATTAGAATAGTGTCAATGTTTTACACAGAAAGCATTTCTAAAACAATGACATGAAAAGTGAATAAATCGAAATGAATTAAACCGTTCATTCAGTGCTTGTAGTCCAAGTGCCTATCTAGACATCTAGTACTACTGTTGTTAAATGGATGATTAGAATAGTGTCAATGTTTTAAATCAGAAACGTTAGTAACATATGATAGGAGAAAAGAATACATCGAAATGAACTGAACTGAGCATTCCGTGCTTGTAGTCCATGTGCGTACCTCGAAACCAAGTACAACTGTTGTTAAACGGATGATTAGAATAGTGTCAATGTTCTAAATCAGAAGCATTAGTAAAAAATGATATGAAGCAATAGTACATCGAAATGAATTGAACCGGACATTCTGTGCTTGTAATCCAGGTGACAAACCTCGACATCAAACACAACTGTTGTTTAATTGATGATTAGAATAGTGTCAAGATTTAAAGTGCTTGTAATGCAAGTGCGTACCTTGACATCAAGTGCAACTGTTGTTAAAAAGATCATTAGAATAGTGTCAATGATTTAAATTGGAAGCATCAGTGATAAATGATATGAAAAAAGAGTACTTCGAAATGAATTGAACAGGACATTCCGTGCTTGTAATGCAAGTGCGTACCTTGACATGAGGTACAACTGTTGTTAAAAAGATCATTAGAATAGTGTCAATGATTTAAATTGGAAGCATCAGTGATAAATGATATGAAAAAAGAGTACTTCGAAATGAATTGAACAGGACATTCCGTGCTTGTAATGCAAGTGCGTACCTTGACATGAGGTACAACTGTTGTTAAATGGATCATCAGAATAGTGTCTATATTTTAAGTCAGAATCATTGGTAATAAATGATTTGAAATAAGAAGTCATGGAAATAAATTGAACCGAACATTCCGTGCTTGTAGTCCATGTGCGCACCTCGACACTAGAAATGGGTCAATGCATTAAATCAGAAACATCAGCAATGAATGATATGAACAAAGAATACATCGAAATAACTCATTTTAATAATAGTTTTAATGTTTTAAATTAGAAGCATCAGTAATAAATGATACAAAAAATGAGTTCTTCGAAATGAATTGAACGGGACATTTCGTGCTTGTAATGCAAGTGCATACCTCGAGATCGAGTACAACTTATGTTCAATGGATGATTAGAATAGTGTCAATGTTTTAAATCAGAAGTATTAGTAATACTTGATATGAAAAAAGAAATCATGGAAATGAATTCAGCCGGATATTCCGTGGTTGTAATCCAGGTACATACCCCTATATGAAGTACAACTGTTGTTCAATGGATGATTAGAATAGTGTTAATGTTTTAAATCAGAAGCATCAGTAATAAATAATATTAAAAAGAAGTCATGGAAATGAATTGAACCGGACTGTTTCCGTGCTTGTAATCCGGCTGATTATGTCGACATCAGACACAACTGTTGTTCAATGCATGATTAGAATAGTGTCTATCAAGCAACAAAAAGAGAGAAAGGGGAAGCAAAGCATCCTTGGAAAATTCCGTAAAAATCATGGTACATTAACAAAAACATCAATCCCCTGTCTTCAGCGAACAATTGGCCTCATTTTATCAATGTTCTCATATAATGCTTTAAATTATAGGAAATTTATGATGCGAATTGACTGAATCGTCTCCCTGCTTGTCTGGTTAAATGCTACTTTTGTTAAAGTTTATTATCAAACTTAATATAACCACCATAAAATTGATTTTAATGGATCCTATTGTTTCAATAAAATTTGTGCTATGCAAGTTTGCATAGCAATTTCATACCCAGTTGCAAGATTATTTCCGACTGCAATTAGCATGAGCATGCACATTAATGGGGCATTACTGATGTGACTTCCTATAAAGTTAACAAGTGCTTAGGTACAGTGGTTTACATTAAACCAATATATAACTGATACATATATAAACAAATTTATACATGATTCATAAAATACACTATTTTGTTGATGTTTCAATATTATCTTTTTGCAAAGATTGTTTTACATAGCTCATGATCCTGCTAAAATATGAAATACAAATTGCAATGACAATACACTATATATAGAATAATCAGAAATTCATATTTACCATTACACTTAAGCCAATTAACAAGAACAGTAGCACATACATGGTATTACATTTACAAAGAATAAAAATACATTTACTACAATCACCAAGAGGTTACTAACCAAAAGAAAAGAACAAAGAAAAAACAGCATAATAATGAAACAAAAAAAAGACCAATAACAAAAAACTCTAGAAACTACCTGATTTCTCAGTAAACAACTAGAAAAACTACTTAAGTATCTTGGCTATCAAGTCCCTCTAAGCAAAACAATCTAATTCAAACTGCCAAAACAACGCCCTATATGGGCTACCACTACATAACATTTCTATTAATCTAATTGTAACATTGTCCAAAAAGCCATTAAGACCCTCCTGAAAATGTTGAAATAATCCCTCAGTGGTACACCAACTACTTGAACTAGTTGTTAAACCTTCCTCTAAATTTTGTGAACAGAACAACAAGAATGTCTAGCATCAACATGAGATTATGGTAATATTAAATGAAGAAAACTTCACCATTTAACATTTCACCCCACTAACAAAGACAACCCCAACCTAGAACTCTAAAGGCCAACCCCCACCTGGAAGAATTTTTTTGGCATAATTTCGAAAAGTCAAATCACCGCTTCCCACCAATAATTTAAATAGAAACAGAACACTAATTTAGAATTTTTCCATTGAAACATTTCATCAAGTGCTTCAAAGGTTTCACAATGACACTTCCTTCAAGAAAAACACCAAAATGTCCTCCTTCTTGAGAGAAAGATTTCTTGAGTTATTCCCACACTTAAAACTATATACCAACCTTTTTAGATTCTGCTTTATCTGATAATATGGTTCTAACTAACTGATCTTTTAGATTCCTAGCCCGTCTAAGTACTAGTACAAGTTCTTCTGAAAAGATGTTAACACACTTACAAAACATGTTAGAACTAGCTAACATGTTTTGTAACTGGTCGACTATATCCTTAACTTCATTAAAATGCTTGATGATAACTAATGACTAATGGGACTCTACTACTGTTTCTGCTTTTATTCGTACTATTGTTAGTCCTACTACCACTATTATTTACACTACTGCCACTACTGCTACTCCTATTACTACTCCTTTTGTTACCTTCATCAGCAATGTTAACTTCACCACCACTACTACTATGTCTACCCAGTAAATCTGTTCTACTAACTTGTTGCACCCTGCCTATCTGTTCTCTGACAATCCCCTTCTAGTAACCTCACTGGACACACCATCCCACTAGCTCCTCAGCCTTTCTTTCAAAAAACTCACCATTCAAACGATTCCTTTGTAACCTGATTGCTTGACTGTATAGCCTTCTTCATGTCTGCAGAATGGCAGGACTTTTGTGCAAATACTGATTTGTATCAGTAGATTTGCAAACAAGATTTGTTTCCAGTCTACTATCTACACTACAAACACAAATTAGTGAGAGGTTTAACAACTACAATTGTTTTAGTAAAAAGTTTGATCAAGGAATTAGTGTACCACACAGGGATTTTTTCAACATTTTCAGGAGAATCATAGTGGCTTCTTAGACAATGTTACTATTAGATTAATAGAAAGGTTATGTAGTGATAGCTGATATCGGGAGTTGTTTTGGCAGTTTGAATTAGACAGTTTTGCACCGAGCGAACTTAATAGATGAGAGGTAGAGGTAGTTCATTAGTCATTTCTGTTTCAAGTTGTTTAACGGACAAGTCAGGTAGTTTCTAGAGTTTTTTCTTCTTCTTTGCTTCATCATTTTTGCTGTTTTTTCTTTGTTCTTTTCTTTTGGTTAGTAGCCTCTTGGTGATTGTAGTAGATGTACTTTTACTCTTTGTAAATATGATGCCATGTTTGTGCTACTGCTCTTGTTAATTGACTTAAGTGTAAGTATAAAAATGCATTTCTGATTATTCTATTGTTTATTGTCATTGCAATTTGTATTTCTTATTTAAGCAGGACCATGAGCTATGTAAAGCAATTTTTAAAAAAAATAATATTGAAACGTGGACAAAACTGTGTATTTTATGACTTACATATAACACCTGTATGCTTAGGAGAATGCTGGCTTATTGAGTAAATGTATATAACTATATATATGTATAAATATATCTATATAAAACTAAACAGACACTCAAAAGCCAAAAGTTAAAATAAATAGTAAAATGTTAAACCTTGGCTGCTCAACACCAGCTTTCAGAATCTTAATTCCTTCTTCTGGCAGCAAGAAGGAATAAAGAATCCAAAAGCTCATGTTGAGCAGCCAAGTTTGACTGTTTTGTATATAAATCTATAATTATATATATATCTATTTTAATGAAACCATCAGATTTAATATCTTTCTACATATATAAATATATACCTCCAATGATAGCTCAAAGCTGGAACATAATAAATATCAATTTATTAATTTCCCTGTACCCACTAAAAACTTTACCTTAGCTTTTGGACCTCATGGTTCGATAGTTGAGGTGTTGGTTTAGTAATCATGAGGTTGTAGGTTGAAACACCCTCAGCACCCTTATATACCAATTTCAAGAAAATGTGGTACATGGTAATGCTCCTCTCTTTGCGATTTTAGATAATTGCAACATGTCTGCTGAGAATATAGACACAGATAAAAGAATGCTGGCCTCTGGGAACATCTATAAATAGATAGACAGTACCAAAATGGTAAGGAATGACAAAGGATGCATAGGCCTATAACATTAACGATTAGGCCTGTAGTTATTTGATACGTTCAATTTTTAACCATATTTCATTTAACTGCCCTGCCAGACTGCTACCACGATTCTTATCTGTTTTCCTCGATGCATCTTGATGTGGGGTTTTGGGCTCATGGAGTTTAAATCCTATCTTTATCCATTATGATTAAACCCTTCATACGGTATGCACTTAACAATGTATTCGGGCTAGGAATAACTTGGAAACAATCTTTGGAATATCACTGTTCTCCAAATAGCTCTAATTAACTTCTTAGCTTTTCAATCAGAAGAACAATAACACAACAGCGCTAAACAAATATCACCACATTGACAAGTGGCGCGGGATGGATATTTAATAATCAGTTCCAAAATCGAAGACATCTCTTGTCGGTACTGTCAAAAATATTGATCAAAGCGTGGTCCGACTAGGCTCCTTAATACATCAAAATACGGAAGGTGGTTTCGAACGTATTGATCGTCCATCATGAAGTCGTATGCAATCAATTCTGCAGACGCATGCGACAAAGATAAACAACTCGATATCCACTATGAATAAGGTCGAGTCGCCGGGAGAACCTTATGAATGTAGGAAGTACAAGACTGAATTCAAAAAGGGGCTACTGTACATCAGGGTTTACAAAAGCCTGTTCCATGAAGTAACAAGCACATTCCATGCTGTAACAACTTACCTAAGATCAGAACTCTCTTGTTTTGAGGTAAACGCCTTGTAGCTTTAGAAGACACCTCCTCTAGAATTTGATTCCTAAAAGAGTAGATATATAGGTTGTCTCTCATTAATATTCCCATGATCTCTAAATTAATCGATGAAAAGTGCTTATGAAGAGGATATGGGGTTGATACATACCATAAATTAGGCTTTTGGTCACTAGACGACGCAGACTTATCCCATGAGTCCGCCATTTTGCGAATAAATCTTTTTAAGGGATCTAGGACAATATCTGAGCCGGATGCAAATGACCCTCCAGTGCACAGGGGAACACGAACAGAAAAATACTTCCAAACAGATGCGTCGCATGACGGGGAGGGGCTATCTGCAGGTACAGTTGACATGTAGGTCTACTTTTGAAAAGCAATTTATGATGTAGACGACTTTTCTACAACAGAGGAGGTTTTCTGTCTATTCATACTATTCCTCGTGTCTCATTATAAGAGCAAAAGTTTATGACGCCATTTGATCAAATCATCAGGCGGAAAATAGAGAGACCGGGCCAAACCAACCTTGAAATGCAACCTACGTTTTCCAAGATTTGGCACCGAAACTGTGAAGATACTCATACCCATTACCACAGGAAAGGGGGATGACGTTTCTTTCAGATTATATTTTACGCTTATACGTCGCATTCTTGTAGTAACCAGGTCTGGTAAGAATGTCTACAGTAGCTAAATTTCATCGGGCTCTGGTACGAGATTTATGTCCAGAGTGATATCGTAAAAAGCAACCACCACGATAGCGAAACAGGGCCGTAGGAACTGGGGGGCCAGGGGGCACGTGCCCCCCTCAATAATTTGCAATGCAAAATTATTTCTTTATATAATCAAATGTACTACCCGGGATCACAAAACGCAACGCAAGAATGTTCTAGCTATTTGCTATCAGTTCAGAACCGGTCCAAATTCCACAAAAAAAAATCAACTAAAGGATTATAAGTTTTCCTTAACAGAATTTAGTGGCAAAAAGCGTTTATTTCAGGCTGGTCGGTTTGTCAAAGCGTTTTGTTTTATCAGTATGAATGTAAATCAAAGAGGAACGATTTCATCAAATCGGCAGAGAAGAAACAGCAAAGAAAAGAAGGAAATTGCTGTTGATTTTGAATAAGATTCGTTACATAGCACGCCAATCCATACCACTGAGGGGTATTGGAATAAAGGCACTAAGACGGAAGAGAATTCAAATTTATCTCAGTTAATTAAGGAAGAGTTTAACAGAATACTTGAACTTAAAGAATGGACGTGGGAAAAGACATTTAATTACTCGTCTCCTGAAAGCCAAAACGAGCTTTAATAGTGCATGGCTTTATACATCCAAAGAGATATAGCTGCACGTCTTCAGAACACTGAATATTATTCCATGTGTGACGAATCTCCCTACATAGCCAATCATGAACAGCTTGTAGTCTGTCTGCGACGGGTTGATAATACCTTTGAGATACACGAAGAATGTGTTGGAATGTACCCCCTTGATAGAATGACTGCTGACGTTATTGTAAAAGTAATTAAAGATGTGCTTCCGTGACTTAAAATTGATTTACGAAAAGATGGTGTGCTACAATGGCAGGGGAAAAAAGGCTAGGCAGAGTAACTGAAAGACGAGAATCCAAAGTGCTTATACCACTCATTGCCATGGCCATGCATTAAGTCTTGCAGTCAAAGACTCAGTCAAAATGATAAAAATTATCAACGATGCATTTGAAACGGTAGCAGAAATTGCAAAGTTAGTCAAGAAATCACCTCAGCGTGACAATGCTTTAGCAAAATTTAGAGCGGATATGAAAAACCCTTCAAAGGACATCCATCAGTTTTGCACTACAGGATGGACCGTACGGGATGAAGCACTGCTCTCCGTAATAAACAATCATGCTGAATTGACAAAGTTACGAGAATGGTACTTGGAAAAGGTGAAGGACACAGAGATGAAAGCCAGGATTAAAGGAGTGCAAGCAGCAATGCCTCCCTTTGACTTTCACATTGGCTGCCAACTAAGAGCAATGTTACTTAGACAAACGGATAAATTATCACGTACTCTGCAGAGTAGCTGACCTGACAATAGTAAGCAAACCTAAAAAAAAGCAACAACAACAACAACAACTACAATATGAAGAATAAAATAAAAATTAAAGAATATGACACGGTTGGATGTGGCAATTATAATAATATTCTAAAGAGTATTCTAGAGAACTTATGAAGCAAGTTCTTATCTATTGATCTCCTTAAATTCTTGAATGAATAAGCGCGAGTTTTACTTTGTGATTGAATAATTTATACCAGTAAGACAAAATAGTTCGGAGGCTTAAATTAATACCAGTTTGAATTCTCTACTGAAAAATAGTGGTTCGTGATTGCTATGAAGTCTAGGATAAAGTTGACAATAAGAGGTAGACACTTTGTGTAGATGTTTCTGAAGAAACAAAATTGAAGGCAGTGATAACCAGTTGGTTTGAAAGAAATATTCCAGAAAAGAGGCAATAATAGGCTTTGCGGCAGTAGATGAAAGAGTGTTAAATGCAAAGTCAAGACGACTGATTGAGGTGATTAGCTGCCACATTTACTAAAACGTAGGATTTCATGAGTAATAGCAAGATCTTTCACAATAATAGCTCGTGAGAAGAGTTACCTCGTCTGATCCTTCCTCAGCATGTCTGCGTCTGTTACTTAACCGATTTCTGAAGCTGAATATCATAAGCTACTTGGTATAGTATCGCTTCTTCGTTGGACGTCTCACAGATCAGTTACAGTCCGTCTGTCCAAAGTATTAAGACCCAACAGTACAAACAAAGTTAGAAAGCAGAAGGTGGAGAGGCAAGTCATTACCTTGGCAACAAGCATAAGAAAGCAACAGGAGGTATGAACAACATATCTGATTTTATTGTAACTGCCGTAAAAGGAATTGTACGCTCATTGTCAGCTGAACTTGCTCTTAATGCAAGGGTTTTCCCCCAAATCCGAATTAGTGTTTTGGATTTTCCCTAAGGTTGGTCATATTTGGAATTGTTATACAGAAAAGTGGGCGTATGAAAGAAGAAGCACGAGGGCACTTCTTTGTTGTGATTATGGGTGAAAGAATAATTAAAAAAATAATTTGTGGTTATTTGCCTTGTACGATATAATCACTTTACACTAAATTATCACAAGGCAGGTTTTATTACAAAGAAATCCAAATGATATTGAAACGCCGGGATCCATTGATAACCGGAGTCTTTGAGAGACAAATCAAGTCACGTGGTGACTAACCCTAAAGCAAAACTAAGTGTTAGGCAACTAATACGCATGCGATTTTATCTCGGTTAATAGACACGTCCCTAATAAATGTTTACAGTATTAGACATGACGGATCTGATCGGACTATGTAGGCTACGTGCAACTGCTTTAAGTTACTCTCTGCTTTAGCGATGAAAGCACTTAAAAGTGTTGCTGCTATACAAAGAAACAGGGGCGGTTTAGGATTGTGGGACCCATACTTACATCCAAAACGAGCACATAAACGACAATTTTTGGTCAATTCTTAGGTTTTGCATAGCTTTTGCAAACGTAAACGAATCTTCGATGTAGTTTCCCGAAAAATGATCTTGTACAGGTTCTAAAATTTCCGATAACCACTTTGTTAGTGTGTGCTGTGAGGAGCCAATAATTGAAAAAATAGGCCGAAGCGGTGTACCTTCCATATGTGTCTTGGGTCGGCTGAAGTGCCTAATATATTTGCGACTACCATGGATTAGGAATGTTTCTTTAAGTTTTGATTGAAGGATAAAAACAACCGTGACCAAAAGTTTTTCCCTCGGTACAACTGTGTGTTGTTTATTCCACCGAAAAGTTGCTAATCAGTTGCTCAAAAAGACGTACTACCTGTCACCCAGAAAAGATTATAAGTTTCTAAATTCATCTGTCGCTCTGCGAGCGAATAAATAGGCCGTAAGTCACAGAGGTGACAGGAACAGTGTTAGCGAAACGTACCGTCCTTCATTAGTAGAGGCAGTAGAGTTTCAAAAATTTTAGCGATTCCTCTAAACAAAGCCAAGTCAAAAGATTCCAAAACAGACTCGGCAATAGAGTACTAAAGTGATGACGTCACAAAAACTTTTTCGAGGAATCGGGATCATAACTATATCATAGTGTTAACCCTGCCACCAAATGCCCGTAAAAAAATATCGCCTTCAAATCTCATATCAGCTGCGAGAAACGGCTGTTTGAATTTGGAAAAGGCCTGAGGGAAACACTGTTAATTTTGCTCAGTTCATAAGATTATGAACTGGGTTCATTTAACAAGGTTTCGATAGGCATGATTAAAAGTTTGAAAGGGCGTATCGATTGCTAAAGGTATGGTTCTCAAATTTGAACAGGTTGTCTATCTCAACAAGGAGAAAGCAGCGAGCTGAACAAATTATCAAATTTACGATATTCATGAATCGTGACGTCACGCTTTTGTACTCTATAGGACAGCATTTGCTTGAAAACCCAACATGTGCTGACAACTACCAAGAGCATTCGTTTAGGGTATTAACCTAAGCCCAATCTCCGTTTCATCTTGCTACTTTAAAAGTTGCATTCATCAGACAACGACTTTCTGTCGACAAAAAGGAATTTGTTTACAATAACGCCTTTCAATAACACAAGTGAATGTGTCGCTCACTTGCCTGTTTTTCCTACGACGTGTTCTGGTCTTCTTGTTTCCTATTAGTTCATTGCTTAAGGCTACTAAACGCCATATGATTACTATGACCAACGTGTGGCGTAAAGAATTAGCAAAATGAATCCATTACTAAACGCAATATTCAAATTTTGCGCCACTAACTAACTTATAAAACTTGTTTCTATCATTATACCTTAAAACAAGCATGCTTTAACCAAAAAAGATTATTATTCACGACTCTCGTAACGATTTCATGCTATGACTTTCCTCAGCAACTTAATTAGATGGGTAACAAGATGCTTGAGTCCTTTCGTAACTGGGTACTTGATGCAAAATTTAATACACAAAATGAATAAATGGTTTTGAGTACAAAATTCTTGAAAATATTCGTTACAACGCAAAAACAAAAAACAACACTTGAAAGCCATAAATAAATACCATTGGTTTCTTTCATTACTTGGCAGAGGTTTTAAGGTTTGTTCTGCATTGTCTAATAACGTTCCAATTTCATTTGGTGCAAAGATTTAGTTCAATATACATTTTACATGGTGTGCGTACAAACGAGGCGTACATAACTTATGAGGTTGGAAAAGCATTGTGCAATAATTGGAGCAGTAGACCGTACCTGTTACGCCTGGGCGAAAGATGCCCTCCGTTTGAATAAAGTTTCATCTATATGAGAATCATATTTGCTATTGCAAGATAACTTTAGGGCACTCAAAGTTTAAGTCCTCGCTTGGAAAAGACCGCTAACATGGACATGTCGATATTAGAAACAGCATTGTGTGATCCAAAACCTTTTCCCTACCCCCAACAACGTATACTTAACTTATGATTGTAGATGTATAATTCTTAGTAGTTACTCTTGAGTGCCAAATAATCGTACCCCCCGCTGATTAATTTCTTGAAATTTAGAAACCCTCCGCTCCTTATTAGGAACCCACGTTTATTAATTTCAAGAATTTTTCCAAGTACTCAAAATGTAAATGATGCCTGAAAACACATGAATAACTTTCCATGCCCCAATTGACCCTGAAGTAGTTACTAATTAGTCAATTGGTGAGATTTTTTCCTCATGTGTGTCATTCTTATTTAATATTTTAACGAAATTGAGACTGGAGTTTAGACGCCCCCGTTTATTTGGCCCCCCATTTATTAACTTTAGAACGTGATGATGACCCCCGTTTATTCAGACCCCCCGTTTATTCGGCACTCCAGAGTATAAGAATTGAGAATGAAAACTGAATATGACAATTCCCTCGCAGTTGTGTACATTGAGAGTCTTCAAAAACAGCGTTTGTTTACCACAATTTTGATGTTATGCATGATTAGTATACAATCCTCATTCAAGGTAAACAATGACATATTCACAGAAGGCATTCTCGTTCGTGATATCATCACTTAGCACCCTCGATGGAGAAATAAGCTAAGTTTTAGTTAGTATTAAGGTTTCGGCCGGTATTCGGTAAACCTCAACTGTGGAAAGTTGCTATTATAAACACTTTTGCACAGTTCCGGAGACGTGTTCACCAGCGGGTTTCAATTTCACATTGAATAGGGTATCAGTCTCCTATACATAAAATTAGAAATCATTTTCATTCTCACTTATCATATTTGATAAAAGTTACACTTTCAATTCATATATCTTAACATGAAATTAAAATTATCCTACAGGGAAAGTTTGAATAGTATTGCGTCACGAATTTATTGTTTATCACGAACCTGTTAAGTATTTTTAAAGACTGAAGACTATGTTACAAAAACTATGTTTTGATTCGAAAGGAATGTTGTTGACTTACATAACAATAATGAAATTGTTTGTCAAAATAATAGGTTATCTTTCGTACATTTTTTGATGTAAGAAATAGATCTATCACCGAGAGGAGAGAAATGTCAGTTTTAGATTCAGACACTTAGAAATAGAAAATATGCCACTGTCGGGCATCGAATCAGTGACCTAAGCTATAACGGTCTTTGCTCTACCAACTGAGCTAGGTGACCTCAGATAAAAAATACTCTATTTCTCTAGTCGCCACATTATCTTGCAATCAAGGCGCAAGAAAAAATGAAGTCTTTGTTAAACAAAGACACTCGCTTCCACTATTTTTAGAAAGGGGGCAAAGTGTTTGTTTTGATATTATCACCGGCAAATTCTCTCCATGCAAAAATTATCTGGTTCATACGACAAAGAGAAAAAGAGATGAATCGTGGACCATAAAAGAGCAAAGACTCTTCTTACAGAGAAAAACATTTGCCCACGTGTAAACGCACAAAAAACAACAACAAAAGAAAATAACCATCTACAGAAAAGGTAAACATATCAACATGTTGAAAAGATACAAGACGTAAACTGACAAGTAAAGAAGCAATTGCCAAAACAAAAAAATGGATGTAGGTGACAGGCATTCCCAAAATATCACCCCCCCCCTAAACAAACATAGAAATTAAATGAAACTAAACTGTCCGGTAGAGGACAATAATCCCCCAACAGAGGCCGTGCAGGGGAGCAGAATATTTCCCCTATTATTTCCGCAGTTAATGTTTTCCTTAGTTATTTTCATGCAAAATCGTGCTAGATATGTGCACAAAACTTTCATTTGCATAATTTAAAATAACAACTGTTTTGAAGGAGCAAGTATCCTGAGAGCTTTAGGCCTTTTCAATTCAATATAGTAGACGAGAAATAGCAAACGGGAAATTTAGAAGGCAATAATTTTCTAATATTCCTGTCAAGTATAAAATATATAGGAGGGGAGGGGTAGATTGCTGTAGCTGCGATATTATGTGACGTCATTGCATGTTAGTTTAATTTAGATCCTGATGCCCTAGGCTCATTCTAAAGAGATTTAACCCTCCTCTGTACAGTGCTTAGTTTCCTTACTAGCACGAATTAAAATAAACTTTGTAACCTGAAAAATATCTCGTTACAGAAAGAGCTTTGTCCCATCAAATTTCAAGAAACACTGCGTGTTTGGGGTGATAATTTTCTAAAATTTATTCTATATGGAATATGGATTTGCTTTTAATGTATATTGTATGTGAAAAATATACATACGAAATGAAAACTTCTTTACTTGTGGACCAAAATCTGTACGGATGTCCATGGAGTGGAAGTGGAGCCAGATATTATTCCCCTTTCAGGTATGCACAATAAAGTTTGGCAACCTTTTTTGCGTACAGATTTGTGCACAGATTTGAACAGTTATAACAAGGATCATTCTTTATACCTTGCACTGTTCCTCTTCCCAATCCCAAATCCTCCCAATTAGAATCACTTCGCCTTTACTTAACTTCCCATTGTCCTAGCCATGTCATAATACTTCACAGCAGAAGTAAAATTACGTCATCTAAGTACTTATTTGCTCTGAAGAGCGTTCTTGATATACCAGGGATAACGTGACAAGCCGGTGAAATGAGCTTGTCATTGCCTTAAGAAATTAATTCCCTAAACTGCCTCGTTAATAATGAACTACTACTTTCTTTCCCCTTACCCACTGAGTGGAGGCGAAAACATGGCAAGATTGACTTGAAAATTTCTCACCTTAATTATTGGGCCTTGATGGTCCAATGGTTAAGGTGTTGGTTTTCAAACCGATGGGTCGTTGGTTTGAATCGCCTCAGCTCCGTTCGTGAAAAAAGAAAGCAAGCTATTGTGGTAATGCTCCACTCCGTGATAAATATATAATAAATGCTATGTGTCTGCTGCGTACTCATATATATATATATATATATATATATATATATAATTGCTATGTGTCTCCTGAGTACTTATGAGCCCACAAGGGGAAGGTTAAAGCCCAAATTTTGCTAACATGTATTTAACCCTATCTAGCAGGGACCTGGGGGGCTAAAAATTGTCCGTAAAGGCCTGTGGTCTGGTCTCGTGACCCTGATCAAGATACCCATATATGGTGAAAAATTTCAAAGGGCTATAACTCAAGATATTTTTCATGAATTTTGTTGAATGATCTAAAATTAAGTTCTTAATAGATTGTAAACTCATTAATGCTAACTTAGAGTTAATGAGCACTAATTACGGGGTCATTATCGATTGTGATGACGCCATATTTTCACTCCTAAAGTTTTAAGAAGTTTTTTATCTAAAAACCATAGAGAAAGTTCCCAAATATATAAATAAGGCTAAATGGCATTTAAAACTGGTATAACCACATGTTATTGTTCAAAAACGATGCATATCTTCAGACATAATAAATATATTCTGTTGAAAGTCGTTTAGCTGCGATCGTTGAGACTTCTGATCTTCATTATTTGTTCCGATGTTAGTGATGAGTACTTGTATTTCTCAGGTAATTAAAATAGCAAATTATTCTAAGGCTCAAAACAGCTTTTGAGGTAACTCTTACAGCTTGTAATTCATTAAACAAAGCGTAGCAGTGCTTAATACAATGACTTTTGAAAACAAGTAGTGCTATTTGTGGTCCACGCAAAAAGACTACATAATATAGTGAGAAGGCTTTACCCAATTAATACTGAAATCAAAATGCAGTGTTTCATACTTTTGATGTTAACATTCTGTCCTTGTTTATTTTTGGTAGCTTTACGAAAGGAGAGTTACAAGCACCGCAAACAAAAGGAACAAGTAGCGTGCAGAGTAACGAACCTCAGAGTCAAGCACTTCCAAGCATCATTGTCGTTATCTGTGTATTGAAATTGATCAAGGAAATGGTGCAACTTGGATTGCTAAGAATTAATTACTTCAAAGACTTTGTAAATTACTTAGAATTAACACTGTACATCTCCACTTTGATCTTTGTGGCATCCTTTATTAAAGACTCGGGTAACACGAAACCGATTTCTGGACATTTAAAGTGGAATGCTGGCACGGTTAGTATTTTGCTGGCCTGGATAAACGGTCTTCTGTACCTACAACAATATTCAGCTCTTGGAATTTATGTCATGATGCTTGTTCAAATAGTGAAGTCTGTTCTTAAAGTCTTGCCAGTTTACATCATCCTGGTGATCGCTTTTGGTTTATCATTCCACTTGTTGATGGCCCATCAAAGTGCATTTAGTGCACCTCAATATTCATTAATGAAGGTCGTTGCCATGAGCATAGGGGAGCTTGATTATGGGAGTGAGTTTACTGAGGCACTGTCAGGGAAGAATTCCAAAGGACTACCATTGCTCCCTTACAAGGAAATTTCGTATGTGCTTTTTATTGCCTTTCTCATAACAATGCCAATCATCATGATGAATTTGTTGGTGAGTACTCTTTCTTTTTAGATACAAGTATTATTTGAGGTAGTTCTTAGCTTCCAAAGTAAGTTAAAAAAAGACTTTACATAATATCCTATGAACTTCATCGTGATGGTATTATCTCTCATCATCATAATTTTTGGCAATTTTAAGGCAGTACAATCAGTACCACCATTGAAACATGACGCCGGACACATTTATGAGTAACTATCAAAAATATAAGTATTTTGCTTGACGATAAATAGGTTCCAGATGAAAAATAAGCTGTCTACTTAGGCTGAAATCGATCCAGAGGGAAATATTGATTGGTACTTTAAAAAAAACTGTCCGTTGTATCCTATGAACGTCATCATGATGGTGTTATCTCTCCTATCGTTATTTCTTAACATTTTAATGCAGTAAAGTTAGTACCACCATTGAAACATGAATTTTGCCACATTCATGAATAATATAATCATTTTGTGTAGGTAATAGATACAAATATGCTGTTTACTGATGCTTACTTCTAGCCTGTGCATTAATAAATATACGTCTTGGTTGGAAAGGTCGTATCTTGGAAAATATACGGTAGCAAGATTAGTATGCGTCAGAAAATTAATTGTAGCAAAAGAACAAAGGAAATACAGGTTGATCGATGATGTTTATTTCTTCCAAGAATGACAAGACAAAATACGCAGTTCAATAAACTTTACAGGTCTCGATAAAACAAGTATACATTTAAAGATTTGGCTCCTTTGTCAAATATGTTTTTCATTATATTTTTGCTGCTTTTCAAATATAAGAGTTGCCGAAACATTTTCATTACAGGCTCCCCTTGGTAGAAACAAGGTTTTCCGGTGCTAATCCAGCACATTCTTTGACTATTAAAAATAATCAGGTCGTTGTAAGTGTCAATAGACAACACGGCCTCGAGCCTGCTTCTATTTTCCAAATATTGTGAGTCTATTGTGTTTGGAACTATAATTTATGTTAATACATTTCTAGTTTGTCATCTTTTTCAAGCTAATTAGTAATTTGTAAGGTTTACCTTGTTTTCTGTCCAAATTTTTATGTGACCAGCCTCTCTGCGTCATGTGACTTAACCAAGGAAGACACCGCCCTCTGGTCCGTCATCAATCCAAAGCCCATTTAATTTAGAAAGTATCATCAAGAAGAGAGAATTTGATTGCATTGAGCTCGAGGTTGATGTCCACCGGTGGATGATTCGGAGCTAATGTGGCGACTGGAGAAACAAAGTATGTTAACGTCGGAGGTCACCTAGCTCAGTTGGTAGAGCGCACGCCGTGAAAGCGTGGGTCACGGGTTCGATCCCCGGTGATGAAATATTTTCTATTTTTCTAGTGTTCTTTTCGTAATGATATTTGGAATTCAGTTCCAAAAGAGGACACTCGTAAATCTTCGAAATAGCAATGACCTGTGGTCCAAGCCCGTGACTGTGCAATCGTCTTCCAACAAATCAAGAGAAGCTCGAGACAGTGCTTATTTTCCCACTTATCAATTTCTCAGAAGAAGCAACCTACCCTACCACCTTATTCTCCTACAGCTCGAGACCTTACAATGTGATATATCTGTGTTTATTCCAGTTTGCTTTTCCCGTCACACTTTCTATATTCAGTAAAGCTTCGTTGACTTTTTTGTCAGAGTAGTTCATCACAAGTTATAGATTACTATTTTTTACGGTAGATTGGTCTTGCAATCGGAGATATCGAAGCAATAAGAAATACGGCGTATGTACGTATGCTTGGAAAACAAATCGATCATTTACAATCTCTGGAAACATGGTATCCTACCGCTCTTCTTGAGAGGAAGGTACGAATTACAGTGACTTATTGTCCGAATCAACTTTCCCGATATGAAAGGTAAGGCAAAACAATATTACGGAAACTGTGTACAATTTTTGAAGAACTTGAACATACTTTAACAACTTCATAATGGCACTACTTATTTTAATTGCCTTCCAGCCTTAGAAATCTAACAGTTAAAAATTCTTAAAAAACAATATCTCGTTGAAACTTAGTAAGTTCTATACCACCTTCCTGCAATTGTCGTAAAGGGCGCCTGTCGTCTGCCTGTCGTCTGCGAGTTATAAATTCACTAGAGGTACAAATTTATTGGATTTGTGGACAACCTTTTGGTATTCACTGCTCCAATTATCACGTGAAGAGCAAAGTAAGGTTGGTGAAGATAACACGATATCTTAGTAGTTGTTTGCTATAATACCATAATACCATGGCATGATGTCTTTAATTGTAAAATAGGTATAAAAAATCCCCAGTTATTGGTCACATTAGAATATTTAAATTACAAAATCTTCTTTGATTGTCCGTTGAAATATTAATATATTACACCCTTGAATATATAACAGCGCCCTTGTGACTTATGGCAATCCCTCAGTCATTCCCCCTGATAAGCAGTGGCTTCCTCTTGATGTAATGGCGTCACCCCTAGTTAAGTGAACTTTTGAATATTGTGCCACGATTAAAAGGAACGGTAGACAGTAGTTCTCCACAAGAAATCAATCTTAGGGTCGTGTTTCGAACTTAATGAGAAAAAGATCCAGGCGTTACATCCTCCTGTCACATTAAAAAAATTCAAACAGAAGTTGAAAACGAACATTCAAATGTTATTTATGTTTCTTGTTTTTAAAGGGTTCTGAAGCTATTAGGACTTTCTGAGTTTGTGCCGATACCAATGAATTTCACGAAGGCCAACTTCTCGGGTTCTGGTGCAAATGACCAAGCAGAATCTGAAAAGAAAGCAAAGCAAGAGGAATCAAGATGTCAAAAAGGCACAAAGGAAGATACCGTAACTATTGATTTACTTAAAGAAACTTTGCAGCGACAAGAGGAGCGTCTTGAAAGACAAGAGGAACGCCTTCAGGAATACAAAAGTATATTTGAAAGGCAGGAAGGACGTCTTGAGCAGCAAGGAAACATTCTACAGGAGTTGAGAAATTTACTTCAACAGCAAACTCAGAAAACAGGGAAAATAAGTACTGGGGATGAATGAATTCAACTGACAGAACTATTTTTGTGTTGGTATAAATCAGTTTGACGTTTTTGTTTGAAACGTAAGCTGCATAATTTGATATGCAAGGAAACAAATGACATTTTCCTAAGTCTATCTTATTTTTTGCACTATGTGAAATTTCTTGTTAATGTCACAAATTTAAAAGATGTAAACGAAGGTAATTGTAGACATGCTCTCGCCGTGATTGTCATCTGAATCAAGATTGAATTTAAGATATTTAGTACGTGATGTCCAAAACAGGTTAATACAAAATGCATACTGCACAGCTGCATTATACATTAATATATTTTAAAAAGAGAAAACCATAACTCTGTCAAAATACAACATAATTTCTTTACAATAACAATACAACTTTCACTTATAGCTAGTGACTGTAAACGTATAGTATGGTTTGCTGATGCTGTCATTTCAAATTCGACATTAGATGTCGCCGACAGTAGTAGAAGCACAGAGGTAATTTTTGGATTGGGCATTATTCAATTATTGATAACACTGGTCGACACGATTTTTGATGTCAAGAAAATACACGTATTTCTAACTAATTTAATGGTGCTAAATCGAAAAATGAGCTTAGTTTTTCATGATTAGCTACCATTTTTGCTGTACCGGAAATACTCATTTTTGGGGGAAAAGAGCAATTTTTAATTTGGCTGATAGCAATTTTTATTTAAGAAAGGTTGAAGAAAACCATCAATTTTTAGGTAGGTCCAGATTGTTCAGCCAGCTACCTGATATTATCTATTTTGATAAGAAAATATATAAAAAATCATTTTTGAGTCATAAATAATCAGACAGAAGTACTGCATTTGTAAATTAAGTAATAAAATCTAGCAGTAATCAAGATACGCTCTAGTAATCTTGATAGTAAAAGTGACATCGATAACAGGAAACTCTAAATCTTCTGTTTGATTTTAATATATTATTCTATTACTTTTATCCTTTCACTACGGGGGGAAAAGATGTACATTGAGAGCTTTGAGTAAGGTTCAAATTACCTTAACGTAAACCCGCAAAGCACAACGTAGATGCTTAACCGACTCATCTATAATTATAAAGGTAGATATCAAATGAAATGCAAAATAATCCAAACTTATTTTGCTACTCATGTGGCGAGTTCACGGCGAAAGCCAACAGGATGCCGAAATCTAACTTTTACAAAAAAGTCTGTCTTGCCAACTTTCACATCAACCTTGGTGATAAGGACGAATCATGGGCTTCTCACATTGCTTTAAGACATATTTGGAACATATGAGACTGTGAACTTTCGGTACCCGAAATTACTGAGATTCGCTATTCCTATGAACTGGCGGAATTTCGTAAACTAGGGGGAGGGGGCTTATAGTAACATGCTACCAGGGTGAAAGTTTTTATAAATAGAGATTTGAACCCGTTCAATTTAGTTCTGAAGAGAACAGCAAGTTGCATGTTTTCTAGGGTGCGTGCCCTAGTAGCCAAACTTTTGGGTTCAGTTGTATTGATTTGTATTGCCTTACTTAATGTATTCACAGCCGTAATTAAATTTCATTCGAAAAAATGGTCAAAAGCAGAGAGTTTTGGCTCGTTTTGAATTTCTGTATAAAAAAGCGACCTTGATAAACAAGATTTTGAATTTAAATTTTAATTATGATGTCATTAGCCCCACCTAAATATTTCTCCACGAGCCGCCGCTGCTTGATACGTATGTTAGCTCTATGTAAAGTGCCGGTCTTTTTGGATGAAAAATTTCAACTGATATTTTCTACCATTGTTCTTATCACCTTTTTGAGCGTGATAACCCGAGACCTGTGGCTCCCTGTGGACCCACTGTTCCCAGAAAAATGGCGGGAAGCGAACTATACTTCCGCTACTGTGCCTTCACGTGATCATCAGACTTCGTTTGCAGCAGGACAACAACCGTTGGTCCCACTGCATGTCAGGAGCTGCACAAAAATATTACAATACGTTTTGGGGAAGTCACTCTTTTGGTGTTACACGTGCAGAAATGGAAACCTCGGCTACTGTAGCATCGTTGTTAAAACATGCAGCTCTTATTATTGGTTTACCGTTTGTATTATTCCAATTAAGAAATAATCTGAAAAAACGACCAAAACAGACTTTCAAATACACTGATGGCAAGCAGAAAAGGGAGTTGGGGGTGATGGAGATGTGTTATCACGACTATTTAAAGCGAAATGGAGCCGTTGTTTCGTTTCTGGTTGTTATTGAATCGGCATGTACCCTTACTGACGAATCTTTACTTCGAGCACTTTCAATCATTTCCAAAAAGCACCCTCAGCTTAGGATGGGCATTGTAGAAATGAAAGAAGATGACGATGAGATTCATTATTACTTCGAGGGGATAACAGAGTTTCATGTTGACTACGATCGTGCGGATTTTGACTCCGCTAGTATTCACGACTGCCAGGAAGCATTTAGAGCCGAACTTCTTAAACTTGTGCATGTAGTTTCTGGTCCACTGTGGCGAGTAACTAGACTCAAGGAGGGGATTAAACCGGACACAGGACTGAAAGTCAATTGCCTTGTGTTTACGTTTCACCATGCTATCACTGATGGAATTTCCATGGTTACAGTTCTTGAGGAAATGATTGATATCATAAATAATAACGAACCTCCTGTAGAAGAGGGCGTCCAACCACTTCTTCCATCCGTAGAAACGCTTCTTGATGGACTTCTGTATGTGCCTTGGTGGAAGAGAGCTTTAGTCAATGTTGGATCCAGACTTGCTAACATCGGACTGATATCACTGAAGAGTACTCGTAACAAACCGTACTTCGACAAATATCCAATAGTCATGAAGCAAGATCATAGTGTGCAGCAAGAGACACGAGCAATTTTTGTAACATTAAGTAAATCGCAAACTGACAGAATTGTAAAAGAATGTCGTGCAGAGAAGTGCACTGTGACGGGAGCTATCATTTCAGCCACCAGCATAGCAATGGCAGAGATTCTTCAGGATGGCACAGTTAAAAATGAGGTGCCAGTTCCATCAGGGTGTCTTGTCAACATTCGAGCCCAATGCAATAACGAAGCTGCCATGAAAGCTCTTGGGGTTTTTTCAACCCGCCTATCAGTCGAATGTAAGGTGCCAGCATTTGATGAGCACAACTTCAAAGAAGTGTTTTGGAAGTTGGCAAGACAATGTACCAGTGACATACATGGTGCAGTACGCAGAGATGAGCATTTAAGTGCTCTGAGGTCTTTAAACTGCTTAGCGTCAAATTCTCTGCTATTGTCACTGTTTTCATCATTGGTAGATTCCAACAATGGTGGTAGGATTGGCTCAGATTATTTCTGTAGTTCAAATCTTGGGAAGGTAAATCTTAGCAAAGGAGGTCACCAGACTGTTCAAGTTACAAAGTTATTTTTTGGTGTTGCAGAGCATATTGCTGGTATTGCCTTTATCAACAACATAGTAACTGTAAATGATAGTCTGTGTTGGTCACTGATATTTTACCCAAATATCACAAGGCAAGAACAAGCAGAGCACTTCAGAGATAGAATTTTCTCAAATCTGTTAAATGCTGTAGGTGGTTGGTAAGAGCCATTGAAACGTTTGACAGTACACTTTTCAAATTGGGGTATGGGGTCTAATAATCTTAAGAACTATTAAAATTGGGTCAATATTGCTTGAGATGTTGATTTTTCAGAGTAATATTGGTTCCAGGTAGACCATTGCAAGCGAGGCATAAAGTATTAATTGCAGTTTAATTTTGGTTTCATGTTAACTTTAACATATACATCAATTCTGAGTTAATTTTGTATTAGATTTATTTGTGATATTATAAATTTGGAAGTGATAAACTTATTGCTTTATGTAATTCCACTCACAACTAGTAACTGTAATGCCTAATATATTTGTTTATGGCCAGTGGAGAAGTTTGCATCATATAACAGGTTGCAAAATAGATTTGGATTGGTAGTTAATTGTTATTCCATTTACTACATCCTTTCTCAGAACCTTATATTGCCCTCTCATATCTTGTCAGTAGTCTTTGGTTGAGTATGCACACGCTTACAGACACACGTTTTTACTTGTTTATTTACTTACTTTAGTCCACTATATGTTTACTCAAATTTCATCTTAAATATATTTGTATAGATGCTAATGTCGTCAAAGTTTATCAAATTCATAACATAAGAGGCTGTTTATTTGGAATGAGCACTTATTGGATAATTAGCCAAAATGGAACAGACACTTACTTATGAATGATGTACAAATCCATGGGACATTAATTTATGACGTTGGTGAATTTAGGAGGTAGCAAGCATAGTGTGTGCCCAAAACCCTGTAGGCCTACCAAATACCACAAAGTCCATCATACCCATACAACATTTAGGACGGTTTAAAGTGGGCAACGGAATGCATAAGTCAATTTTGTAATTTTTGTGGAGATAGACACTGCACCTATGAGCACATTTAACATGTAGTAAAATTTCTCTTCACTAGGGTCCTGCAAAGTGTAATTGTTCAAGCCCTCACACATGCTAAATCCACGACTCCACTTTAACGATGTACATCAGATGAATTTCCATTTTTATGTATTGAATAAACCTTAGAGAAGGATTTTTCTAAATACTTTTGTAATTTTTCAAAACCCTTTGGTTTGTCAATGACCATAACATCTATATAAACACATAATTAGATGCAAATGAACAATTTTGATAAATAGAGTGTACCTTCAAGGTTGCATTATGATATTTTGTTACTACACATTACATCTAGTTTCCATGACTAACCTTTATATGTTTTAGTATCAAACTGCCCACAAAGTTGTAGGGTTTAGGGCATCTTAAGCTCCCAGAAATGCCTCTTGCATCCTCCTATAGCCTGCCCAACTCATTGATGTAAGAAAAACCATACCATGATCACATTCATGTTAAAATCATTCTAAGTACACACCAGGTTTTTAGTGTTTCCGAATTCCAATTACTTCTTTTGACAAAAACAGACCCAAAGTAACACTGGCTTATGGTATAAATAAAGAAAATCTTAAACCAAAATCCACCTACTAAGGAGAAACATGTAAGGAGGAGATACCATTGCAACTTGTTGTTATACTTAAGACATACAAAGATACATCAAAATATTTATAAAATGCCAGTAACCATCAGGGTAAGATCATTCGTCCCAGATCTTCACAGATCAAGTATAGTATACAAATTTTAATTGCATTTTATTTCCTGGGTTTTTACATTCCTTATTTGAATTAAATTTTACCTGGAGTATCAATCACAACTCATGGCATGGCGGTCCTTGGTTTTCTAAGGGTTATGATTGTCATGTTATCAGGTGATTATTGGTTATTCTTTGTATTTCGAGAACGTTCTAGAACATTTTACAAAGTCCCACAACCTTTTAGAACCTTTAGAATATTGATCCTATTTGATAATAGATTAATCTAGTACATTCTTGTATATAACATTCCTTAACTATCTTTGAATATTCCATGATGATATTCTGTAAACTTCCAGAATGTTATACAGTAAGCAAATATAAGCAGAGTGATACGCTACTGTCATTAGATTTTAACACAACACAAGATAACTTAATGTTAGCAATTCAACATGATTAGAAGTCAATAGATTATGCAAATGGATGAAAAAGAGTATTGCCATGGTACCCCAACTACAACAGTGATAACCATACAGGGTGCACTGCAGAGTAGGAGTGTACATGTAGGAATGTTTAGCCAATTTTCAGTAGTGACCTGAAGAAGTCTGTTAGACGAAACGTTGTCCATAAAGTTTCTATATTTGGCGTTTTACTTTTGATAACTTGTCGGTGGACTATTCACCTTTCATTCATAGGAATGTACAGTATGTGCAGAATCCTATGTACTGGACCACTAGGGAATACATCTTTATTAGTGGTTAGGGTGTGACTGCGTCGAAAAAATTTAAATTATTTGGCATAAAGTTTTGTGAATGATGATGTCTTACCAAATTTCACCGATGAAAGCTTTTTGTGAATTTGTACGTCTTTTGCAGGTAAAAGATGGATGTGAAGATATAATCTGTTTAACATCAATCACTGTTATTTTGGTGGAGTTACTCTATTTCCCGTGTGTTTCTTACCCTGTGTCCTTATTGTAATCCTCTCAAATCTCTTACCTAATGAGCAAACTTTGCTGAACAGAATTCTCTAGGAAGGGGATGCAAGAAATATGAAATTTCGGAACGAAGCAAGCCCCCCCAAATGGCATAGTTCAACAAGGTCAGGAAGGAACACATTTGCACTTTTCAGTCAGTACTTTTTTGAAGTAGACATTTTCGTAATAAATGACCAAAAGGCTTCTTCTCCTAAAGCATATTTCACAATATTGTATACATGGTAAGGCCACGTTTACAATGTTTGTGCCTGCAGTAAATATAACACACTTACATACAATAGATTTTATTACCTTTACTTATTGATATTACTCTTGGGTGCCTAATAGACGTCCCCCCTCTAATTAGTTTTTTCAAAAATTTTTGTTTTGAAGGGTCTTTGGAGAAGACTTAGAATCTTGTTGGCCTAACGAGCGTTTTCGATTTAGTCGCGTATTGCTCGTGCCCATGCAAACTGTGAATCAATCACGTTTGGATTGCATCAGCGAGTCCACGTAACCAATTTCGGAATATCATGATTATCGTCTGCAATCAATTATAAGAAGAGTTAAGTCGTACTTTTTTACCGTTCTAGTTACTATAAATGATGTATTAAACATTTGAAAATTAGTTTCCAAGTTTAAGCAATAAGGACAGTTTTTAAATAATGTGCACATTGCAGGTTTATGTATTGCTGCATAGAGCAAGTATTCCCCATATATTACTTTTACCTATTGTATTTATATGCTTTTTCCTTGACATGCCTTTTTCACCTTTTTTGAGGATAAGGGGTAAAGTTTAAAGTTTATTATAAAGTAAGATATTCTTATTTCAATTGGTAACGACTACTTACCCGTCCCTTTAGATGATTTACTTTGAGAAGACAATTACAGATTACAACTATGAACAGATGAACAGATGAACAGATTATGAACACTTATATCCTGAACCATCAACAAGTTTCCAATGTTGTTTTATTGCGTTTACAAAGGATGCACTGATCAAATTAGCGTTTTTAACGTATTTCGACAGTTCACACTACGCCTGGTTGTGAGTTAGAGGTACTCCCCAAGCCAAGTACTCCAAAAATAGGATCATCTTACGCTTACATCAGATTCAACAACAGTACACATTACAGATGGCCGTAAAACTTACCCAGCTTTATTTGTTAACAAGGAATATGGATTTCGTATGGGTCTGACGACTTTTTAAATTGCGCTTTCAATATAAAGATCTCAAGGTTCTTTCACATCAAATTCAAATGCAATCCTTTGGATTGTTACTTAACTGTGAGTTCCTAAGTTCTATGTTACAAAAAAAAATTATATATATAAATTTGAATGGAGTTATCATCAGCGGTAGGATTTAAATATTATTATTATTATATTATTATTATTATTATTATTATTATTATGTAAGTAAATATATTTGAAATATATGGCAAAGATGTTTAAAAAAAATAAATATTATATATCGAAATTTTGTAAGTTTTGCATTCTTTTAGTAAGTAACCAGGTCTCTTCCCGAGACCTAAGGGTAATTACGAATTGTACTGGCACTGAAATTCTTTTTGTCTCTTTTAAATTATCATTTGCTTTTTAAAATATATTCTAAAACTATATTTGAATAAGAGAATAGCGTATTAGAGGGAAAGAGTTCTTCTTAAGATGTCAGCTGTGCTCATTTTAAAGTTATTTTCTGGATTTCGTGAAGGCTTTCTCTCGCTGGTATTCTTTCGAGAGGTTTTCTGTCCATTTCTTTATCATTCCCAAAGCTTTAGATTATCACAGGAAATATTATAGTCTTCATATTCTATAATTAAGTAATTTCAATCTCCAAGTCGTTATATTTTAGATAGTTTTTCAAATTATTTTACAGATACGTTGCTCAAGATCAGTAGAGCGAAAACTTTAAGATATGACTTAAAAACGCGTAACGACATCCTCTGTTTACTCAATGAAAATTACATACGTTGTTAGCCAGGAAAACTTCCTCGAATACCTCGACTACGCGTACTGTCGGATCGTTAGTACACCGTTCACAACAGCTTATCACAGAAGGGAGCAGTTTGGCAATGTACTCAAAACAAAGCCAGCGTAATTATTTAACGACTTTGCTATTAAAGGATCAATTTAGGAAATGGCATATCTCTTTCGAGAATCAATGGATTAGTAATATAGGAAACGATTATTTCAGCCATGTGAAATGATAGGTCACCTACGATATCGTAGGTGTTCGAGTCGGTCGGATAGACATTTCTTCCGCAAAGTGCAAAGCAGAGAGCGTAGGAGTCTTAAATGCTGCAGGAGGTAAGAGATTAAGTAAACTTCTCGCATCAGGCTTTAGGAGGTAGGCAAGTTTTGTCTTATTGGTTAATCGATAATTTAAAGGGAATATTAGTCTCAGTGCTCCATGTAAACTACCTATAACTCTCCACTTAACATTAAAAAGCAAAGTTTTCTCTCAGACACTATCAGCGCATACCTGCATCACCTACAGTGATTCAAGCTTGGGTTTAACATCTGTAATGTAGGTCTTTGATATCAGTTTAGCAAATTTTCAGTAGCAATCTGTAGGTGACCTGAAGAGGTCTTTTAGACGAAACGTTGTCATTAAAGTTTCCTTATTTGTGGTTTTATCTACTATGAAGCGGTTTATGTGAGACGTTTGTGCAGTATAATTTTGTGTCATAACCAATATATACTGAACTTCTGGCAAATAATCTTATTTTTCGAACTCCGAACACTCTTGAACAGTGATCATTCAATCTCTTTCGAACAGGAATCATTCAATCACTTTCGAACAGTGATCATTCAATCACTCTTAACCAGTGATCATTCAATCACTTTCGAACAGTGATCATTCAATCACTTTCGAACAGTGATCATTCAATTACTTTCGAGCAGTGATCATTCAATCACTCTCGAACAGTGATCATTCAATCACTTTCAAACAGTGATCATTCAATCACTTCTGAACAGTGATCATTCAATCACTTTCGAACAGTGATCATTCAATAAACTGTTTTGACACACACCTAAGGTCGGATTTTTTGTTAACTATCGCCACACAGTTAGAGGCCATGGGTGAAAATTGCAGACCTGCGCACAAACTC
>JAAAKM020006971.1:138480692-138496186 GCA_010016025.2 Alatinidae sp. Z8VKAUB7J3 | reverse complement strand
CAGAGATGATAGACCAGGTTCAAATAAAAACAAAAAGAGAAAGAAGTTTGGAAGAAGATAATCCATCATTTTTCTGGATAAAATCTGAAGGCCAGCAAAAATTAGCTACTGAAAATTTAGTTCCAGGAAATCAGGTTTACAAAGAAAAACTAATTGCAAAAAAAGGAACAGAATACAGGTTATGGGATCCGTTTAGAAGTAAATTAGCAGCTGCAATAATGAATGAATTAGAATATTTTCCTTTTGAGAACAAAACTAAAGTGTTGTATTTAGGTGCATCAACTGGAACAACTGTTAGTCACGTCTCAGATATAGTAGGACCAAGTGGAATTGTATTTGCGGTGGAACATGCAAGTAGAGTTGCAAGAGATTTTCTGGACAGAGTTGCAGCATACAGAAAAAACATCATGCCAATTCTCCAAGATGCACGAAAACCAAAAGAGTATTTTTCAGTATTTGGCAAAGTAGATGTAGTCTATGTAGACATTGCACAACCTGATCAAACAGAAATTGCAATAGATAACTGTGAAATGTTCCTAAAGAAAGATGGTTATTTCTTTCTAGTAATCAAAACAAGAAGTATCGATGTAACAAAATCACCAAAAAAAATTGTAGAAGAAGAGACACAAAAATTGCAGTCAAAATTTGAGATATTGCAAACAATTGATTTGCATCCCTATGACAAAGATCATGCAATCGTTATTGCAAAATTCAGAGGCTAATCGTTTAGGATTTTTTGGACAGGTTTCCAGCTCTTTCGTACAAACGTAGGAAGAGATTTGTTGATTTTGTAATATTTAGTTACAAATTTGACCGTTTTAGAGTCAGAAGGATACCCACTTCCAATATCATGGGTTTTTCGTAGTTTTTCAATTGCCCTATCACGCGTAACTTTGGCAATAATTGAGGCTGCAGAAACTACTACAAATCGACTATCTGCATGATGATAGGATTTGATTTTATGATTATCAGATAGTTTTGAAATCTCTTTTCCAAATCTTTTAGGGTTCACATCACATGAATCAACATATGATGTATCAGGATCTAATTTTGAGACAACTTTTGCCATGTATTTTGCCTCCAATTCATTCAAACCATGTTTCTTAACACTTGCATCAATAGATCTTGGTGGAATTTTTGCAACGTAATAATTATCAACTAGTTCAATAATTTTTTTGTAAAGTAATTCTCGATTTTTTGGAGAAAGTTTTTTTGAATCCTTTACTCCTAATGAAGAAAGTTTTCTCAAGTTTTTTTTATCAATAGAGATTCCAGAGATTACTAGTGGCCCAAGTATGGAACCGCGTCCTGCATCATCTATTCCACAAATTTGCACGAATTTTGTCTTAAAACACAAGTATTAAACCGTTATAGACTTTGTAGAAATTGAAGAGCGATTGGAAATACCAAATGAATCTTTACAGGAAATTGTTGAAGGAAAGACAAAGTTGTTAATTCCAAAAGGATCAATTAAAGAAAAAGTTCCACCAAAAGAACCAGCATTTTTTAATCCAAAAGCAAGACTGAATAGAGATTTTTCAATTATTGCATATGCTGCATTTTTAAAAAACTTTGAAGGTCCAAAAATTTTCTTGGAAGGATTAGCTGGTATTGGTGCTAGAGGATTACGAGTTGCAAACGAATTGAAAATTGATAATTTAGTAATTAATGATCTAAATCCAACTGCATTAAAGATGGCTGAACATTCAGCTAGGATTAATGGAATCAATAATGTAGAATTTTTTGAAAGAGAAGTATGTAGGTTTTTTAGTAATTTTTCAAAAAAGGGGGAAAGAGGTTCAATTGTAGATATAGACCCATTTGGTTCTCCTGCAGCATTTTTTGATTGTGGAATCAGGGCAACCATCTGACTTTGGTGTCGAGTTGTTGATCAAGACAAGACCACAAAATGTCTTGGGTGCTCAGCGAAATATGCAAATTGGCATCAGCAAGGTATCAGCAAGTGCCACGTTTGGCACACTGTTGCAGCTCGAAACAGAAGCAAGGAAATCATAATATCCAATTTGGTTAATGAACTTGTAAGCAGCAGTTGTTGAATTTATACAGAACATTTCAAACATGGATAAAAAGTTTAAGATTTGGCTGGTTTTACAAATATTTAAATTGTTATAAAGTTTTCAAACATGTTTCACTTCTGTTAAAACATTTTTAAAAAGTTAAATTCACAAAATTTTGGGTCGCTTCTCACCTTTACTCTAAAATATAGCATTACCAAGAGCCTAAGGGGTTTGAAAGAGGAAAATTTTTGAAGGGGTATGGGGATTTAAAAGTTCGGGAATTCGTGCTCTACATAAAATAGGTTCTATTTGGTTGACTTCTTCAAGACCGGTTTTAGTTTGGTTTTGCTTAGAAGTAGATTAGTAGCTGCTTTTGATTAGATATGAAGGTAGATATTAGTATCGCCAACGTGTACTTTATGTAAGCTCCCTTAACTTGCTTAATTTCTGAACAATAGTTCTTTGCAATGGTAAAGTCCTTAATTTTTACTAACCTAGAACACGTAGAACAACACGAACGAGAGATCTGTAGATTCCATTTTGGCACAAGGTTGATCTCGGGTAGATTTCTCGCGCCCGTTTGTCAGCTTGACTTTTAAAAATAAAGAAGATGCATAGAAGTTACGTCAACGCTATGTGCTTACACTCTTATTTACATCATTTTATTTGTAGTACAAAGCAAGAATATTGCACGAAATAGCGAAAACATTGTTTACTTAAAGCTTTTTTCGTCTGACACTCCTCAGAGTACTACCGTCAGAATGAACGAAATGAAATGTATAAGAGATATGTAATTGACATTTCCTGCACTACCTTTTATGTGGATATCTAAAAAAGACAAACTTCCATGAGCATATTTTAAGATAAAAGATTAGAAATTAGAGTGTAGGAACTAAAAGAAAAAGAACTACTAAGGGAGGGATGTTATAGTGAGGTATTTAAAAGAAGGCGTTGTCTATAAATTACGTTTTCATTTTGAAAATTTTCCTATCAGTACATTGTTCAAAAAAGATTTTCTTGCCTGAAAAAAATACCTTGCGTGGTTTCCAATTATAATTGCCAAATTCAACAAAATTCAACAAAATGTTTATACATGTATCATATTCAGAGATTTATTTCCCTAACTGGGCGGTAAAGGCGTTCATTAGTAGGGGCGTCTATTTCTCTTATAGCTGATGTGAAAGATTACAAACATTGTTTGTACAGCAGGTAAAGTCAATGGTTTTACATGCATGCTTGACAGTTGTGTGATAGTAAAGTACTTAAGTTAGCCACGTGTTATGCTAGATTGTTAACAATGCGTCACAGTGCATATTTAAAGTATGTGAATGGAAGATGCTGCGAGACTTATACCATGCGACAATTAATGCCCAGCAGCAAATCATGGAATTAATCCCTAGTAGTCTGAGTCATGCAGTCAGCTCAAATTGCTAGCAGGCTTTACCAATATTAAATTCACGTCATAGCACCGCCGTTTGTAACTCCAAAGTACTGTGCCATGTCTATTTTCATTTATAGCTAATTAATGACTTTGATTAAACGTAACAGGTGACGTTGATTCGACATTGATAAGACATCAAAAGGGAAGTTTATTCCGCTACGAGTTAAGGATCGCTGATTGATTGCTATCAGTACTGCAATAACATATCGATTAGAGGTGGATAAGACATCAAAACGGCTGCTTAAACCGTTGCGAGTAAAGGATCCCTGATGCATTGTTGTCAGTCTTACAATAAACAAATTGGTTTGACATTGACAAGAAATCAAAACGCCAACTTTTACCATTATAAGTTAAGGATCACTGATGCATAGTTATCATTGTTACAAGAAGCCCATCGATTCGACGTTGAGAAGACATTAAAATACCGGCTTATACCATTATGAGTTAAGGATCACTTATGCATAGTTATCGTTGTTACAATAACCCATCGATTCGACGTTGATAAGACATAAAAATACCGGCTTATACCATTATGAATTAAGGATCACTGATGCATAATTATCAGTAATTACAATAAATACATCGATTCAACGTCGCTATTTAGTCAAATAATAAGGTTACTTGATGAAAGTTCTACCTTATTGAAACCATGGAAACATGGTTTGCACATGAAGAAGGGGACTCATTGTCTTGCAATATCAATTTTGGCGGCAGTAAACTCCAAACTAATTGTATGATGAGTAACTTCAAGAAATACTTAAGCCTGGTTCACATAGGAGTAAAATCCGTCGATAGATCTAAGAGGAGGAGGAACAAGGAGATCGTTTTACTTTACTTTTGCTGATTGACATGCCCGATCCATTCTTTGCAAGCGCAAATTACCAAAACGTAGCATTTCACGCCACAATTTTATTGGCAGGGGTTTATATCAATCTTTTTGATTGTGACACTTCGGACTAAAGACTTCAAAAATTAATTGTCACGCCCAGGATACAACCCCCGTGCTTGCCAAGGTACCTGATCTCCCTTTGGTATCAAATATCTGTCAAAACTTGCACCTGTCATCGTCATCATAGAATTTCCGCGTCAGAACAAAAGAGGCGCCAGCAATTCAAATGATAGTCGGAAACCAACAGAGAAAACTCGTCGGGAAAGGACAAAATTTTTTGTTACTTTCCGACGACTTTTGCTTTGGGTTATGTCAATCAAATTTTTACTTTCACAGGCAGGTAGTAGCGTTTGCATTCAAGTAAACCTGCCTTTAACATGCCAGACGCTTGTCTGGCGACGGATTTTACTTATATGTGAACCAGGCTTTAACATTTTGTCATTGTTGTAGGATGCTTTGCAATACCGTGAACTTTACACACCCTAAAATGGATAAACTGCATGATAACATTTTTAGGGCATTCAAAAGTGGCCGTATAAAATGTGTTGTTTAATTGATACTTATACTAAAAAGGGACTGCTCTCGATTTTAGGAGAGGATACAGGTTTAGGGCCAATATAGTTTGGACCCTAGAGGGAGATTCTAAATTTAAAGAACGTAAAGGATACCCTGCTTATACCCAAATTACCTTTTCTGCCCATGGACTGTGATCTTCTTAAATCTTCTAAATTAAAAACATGACTTTTTTGTTTAAGATTCATATGCTATTTTAACATGATCTCTTCAGGTGCCCTTCATTTGTCTATGAGGCAAATACCTGCTAATACAGCCAAATTAACCCTCATTCTTTCACATACACATCCTGTAGTAATGTGATTAGTTTACTAGTTCCCAGTACTCGAGAACTAGGTGTTAAAAGATAGGAATCAGAGTGGATGGCGTAAGTAAAGAAATAGAAGCAAGGATCAGCAACGTTAGAGTCTTTTGGGGGAGTTATTTTCTTTATCAAAATATACTTGCATCAGGCGTACTTGTATACATATCCATGAGAGATATTACACCCCCTTCTCCCCCTCCCCCCCACACAATTACAAATCAACCCCCACTCCCTCTTTGTTCAGCGTCCACGTATTCACGAAGGTCTCCGTTATCATATTCCACGGCGGGGAGGAAATAAGAAGTTTCAAATTTTGTTGACGATATAACTAATAGAAGACATTTTAAAAACTTGGAAAGCAGCTGGGATTTGCATTATTTATTGATCACAACGAAACCTGGTTGAGGCTCTTGCATCATCTACAGTTATAACGATGTCACCAATGTTCAATAGGGATTTCCCCTCTCTTTCTAATTTTAAGTATAATATCATTCAATTGTACTAAACTGTATATATAAAAACCGATCTTGTAACTTCTCAATACACTTTCACTTCGACTTCAACTACAAAGCTGTTGGTAGTGATTATTGTTCATGCTAGTTTCGCTGCCGTAAATTCAACAGCCTTGCCGCTATCATTGCATCCAGAGGTCATATAGGTTAAGCCACAGTTGATCAAGAGTTTTATTGAAAAACTCTGGTTAAACATCAACCACGTAACCTATAAGGCGGATGCTTGGGGGTTGTACTATTTGTTGACGCGCGAAGTAGAAAATCCGCGGCATTACTCACAAGTTGACAAACGTTGTTTTGAATCCTCAATATCTTCTTTATGTTTTTCAGGTTGTATACCTAACACATCCGTTAAACTGCTAGGCCTCACTAATAAAAGCACACACACATTGACGTGGGTGACTGATGACATCGGATGAAAAGCTCAATGGTATAAACATAGGACCACGTGGAATCGAACCCCGTCCTTCAGCATTGCAACGTGATGTGCTACCATTGCACCATGGTCCCATAACATTGAAGCATAGAAATTTGGGATGTCATTTATTTGGACTGACGTCACTATACAGCCCCCCTGCTAGACGTAAAGGCATGAGGCTCAATTGTTGTGTTGTCTCTGTAGCTAACCCGACTCCAGTGAAGTGTGAGTTGAGTTGAGTTGCGATGCTGGCGTCGTGGGTTAGAGAGAGAGAGTGTGTGTGTTGCTGAGCCGCTGCTGGACGCTGTAGGCTGAGAAGCGTGTTCAAACTTCGGGTCACCATTTGACGTGGGTGACCAATGACATAGGATGAAAAGCTCAATGGTATACACACAGGACCACGTGGAATCGAATCCCGTCCTTCAGCATTGCAACTTGATATGCTACCATTGCACCATGGTCCCATAACATTGAGGCATAGAAATTTGGGATGCCATTTGTTTGGATTGACGTCACTACAACGTCAGATATAAGCACACCCTAACTCTGTTCATGCATATAGATTATAAATTTTGAGGCAGTCTTTTTTGCTACATCGCATTATATCAAAATACCAATATAAAATTTGTAAGTTTGATCAGCTTGTGTAATTTGTTAAGTTCATCGAAGATCATAAGGTATAAGAAAAAGAGTAAACTCAGCACAAAATGGAATATTTAATAACGAAATCATTAGTGAAATGCAATTGACCGGTATCGTTGCACTCTCATCAGAATGCCTCTTGCAAAGAACGAGTTGTTTAAACATTCAAGTATCATTTATGATAAATGCGAGTTCTTTGCACGAACCATTCTGATGAGGGTGCAAAGAAACCGGTCAATGGCATTTCACTAATGATTCCGTTATTAGATATTCCATTGCTTTATGAAGGTGTATTTTTCTTGAAGATGCCAATTGATTGGACTAAACGAGCAACTTGCCTTTAGGTTCTCTTTGCAGTTCAAAAGCGATTAGGCATTACTGGTTTAAAATAATGTCGGAACATTTATAACATAGGGAGGGTGCATTCCATCAAAAATATTTTAATATTTTAATGTTTTATGCCCGGATACAATTTTCGTGCCCACAAACTAAAACACACTCACCATCCCTACTAATGATAACCCTCTCAGCAACTGTAAATCAACTGTAAAGCTATTTTTCCTGAAAACAACACCTATTCACGGTCATTCTGCTTATAGACTCTTACATTATGCAATCTGGAAATGCTGTGTCCGCATTTGCAATTGTCTTAATGGTTGTTTTACTTGAAAGCACTGTTAATATTGTTGAGTTGATAGCATGTACCGTACTTCGTCCGGTGAAATACACGTATTTGTAGAGAACGTATTTTAAAGAAGAGGACTAGGAGTTGATGGCAGGTTCTTTCCATGGTCCGCGAGAGGCGGTTCTACTAGGCGATTGCGCCTGCGCGCAAGTTGAGGGGTGTTGCCCTTGGACTCCCCAACTCCAATTTATTTACTAGTTAGCCTGTTTGGTGTTTTTTCTGTTTATTAAGGGTAGTTTCAACGTCGGTCCCACTGCTCATCAGGGTCTTTGATTGAGAGACTGCCTCATACTGTAATACCGTAATCTGTTTCTCTTTTGGATCTGTTTGTTTCGGTTCTATTTCTTTTGCATCTGTTTGTTTCAGTTCTATTTCTTTTGGATATGTTTGTTTCGGTTCTATTTCTTTTGGATCTGTTTGTTTCGGTTCTATTTCTTTTGGATCTGTTTGTTTCGGTTCTACAAAGAGACTTACTAAATACAGAATTTGCATACGCAGATATGGACAGCACACCCATGATAAAAGCCCACCATCCGCTACTGATGCTAGCATGTAAAAGGGATGTAAAATTGAATACAATGATGATAATCCAGCATGCATACTTCGTTTGAAATTGTGTTCTTGATGTAGTACTGAAGCTGTGTTACTAATAACCCACCTGTTCTCTGAGGAGTGATAATGTTTCCTATAATTGCATATATTCACAATTTATATGTATCATATTTGGTTTTGATGTACTTTGTTTCAACCTATTATTCACATTTTTGAGCTTTTAAAGAGTTACTTCACCATGGTAAATCTATTTGTGGGACTGCAAAAGCAGAAGGACATCAACTAACAGCAGCAACATCTGGGTCAGTAGTGGGCAGACATTGAGTACATGTGATGTGGAGATCATAGACATAAGGCAGGCATTTGTTTCGCCATGACTGGAGCATTACCACAATATCTTGCATTTTTCAGGGAGCTAAGGGAGTTTGAACCCTCAACCCTTCAATTTGAAACTCAGACCTTAACCATTGGACGGACTGGTCCAATGATTAAGGTGAAAAATCTTCTAGTCAATCTTTGGTGGATTCTCATCCACGCAGTGTGTACAGGAAAATTATTATTTTAGTGTGCTTCAGCTTTGAACCTTCATCAGTGCCAGAGGTACATACTGACTTGACTTAGTTGCGTAATCCAGGGTGAGATCCTTGCTATAAGCACTTCCATCCCTGTCAGTCTTCAACTTGTTCCTCCAGGGTTAAAATTGGGCATGTTGGTAGCTTCTCAGATCAGGTCAGCTCATCATTTTGGTAGTTGTATACAAGTCTGCTTGCTGGGGGATTCAGATGTAAATGTGTTGTATACTTGCACTTGTCAGTGTCAAGAAAAGGGAGGCAGAAGTTGAAGGTAAGGAGTTGAAGGTGAAGATGAAAAAGACCACTTGCAGTTTGTATGAACAGTAGGGTGCAATGAAGTTGATGGGAACTCAATCCACTGTATGGAATGCAGTTTGTTAGTACAAAGAGATGCAGCCAAATCAAAGGTAAACCAATGATCAACCCCCATTTCAAATGCTGGAGATGATTTGGGCCAACCAGGCAAATTTACTCCTGGCCACCTAATGAGTTTATGGTGGTAGACAACCCTCTGGGGGTAGTTGGCAGGGTGACATGTTGTGTGCAGGCAGAGGATTTTAGCTGGCTTTCATATCTTCTATCAATTCTGCATTTGGGGAATTCAAAGAGTTACTCCCCCAATCAATAGAGAATTCTTCTACTCAGTACAAGAGGATGCATATACCAGACCTGTGCCAGATCCACAGAAATGTGACATTAAGTCAAGGTAGTAGGTAAGAAGCAGTTATATTCATATATGTCCTGCTGCATTGTTCAGTCAAGATTATTAACTATGGTATTATCGAGAAGAGAGGATTTAAAATGTTAGTTTTTAAAAGAACTCTAGAGAAATAGAAAAAATGGTTACAGATTTGATCCCCAGTGGTGACATATTTTATATTTCTCTAGTGTTCTTTTCAAAACTAACATTTCAAAAGTACTCAGAAAGTGCAGAGTTTCTAAGACTAGACCTGTTTAATATTGGACATGAAATAGACCGTTGTTCACTCCATCGATAACAGTTTGCAAACTTTACTACCTTCCTGGCTTTAACCTGGTACATTTTAATTTGCTCCCTTTTGTATTTGTCACGGATGTGGTTATGGATAGCTACTGAGGCAGGATATGCAGATGTAAGCTAAAATAGGGATGGTTTTTTATAAGCAATCACCTGAAAGGAATTAACTCGAATATGAACTTTATCACAGGAATTGGGGGATCCATTAAGAGCACGCCTAGAAAAAAAGGATGACTATGAAATGTCATTTAATCCTTTCCAACCAATGTCTACATAAATGAAGTTTAAAAGGGAAACAAAGAAACTTTATGTCCTGTTGTGTTTTGTGAAAAGGCTTTCCGATGTTTTAGTATACAATTGACCCTGTACTTTTGTATCAATCAGCATCCACAAAGGTTATTGAAGTAACCAAATAGGCTCACTGAAGACAACCTGATTCTGAAAGGTGTATTCTCATAAGCACCAGATGGAAAAGGCGTTAGCACATTTTTGAATCAGTAGCACTGATAGAGACAGTCAATATTTTCAAAGTGATATATGAGGTACCGTCTCCCTTACTATGGATATGATAATAGCGTCGCAAAGAGTATTTTTTGTATTGATGTGACTGAGTGACCATATTTTAGCAGCAGTGTTATTTTTTGGAGGGAAAATTAAATGCACATATTGACAGTTCTCTATTTTGTGATAATGATACTGGTAAATGACAATTGCATTTATTTGAAAATAGAGTTACTCTAACCAGTATGTACCAAATTTTCCTATGTTTGTAATTAAATTTCACACTTATTGTTATTACATAATTGGAACATCAAGTAATAGAATGTCCAAATGTAATCCGGTTTCTTTCTTCATTTTTACAAGGTACGTTTACAATTGTGGGACACTGCTGGCCAAGAACGATTTAGAAGTTTGATACCAAGTTACATTAGAGATTCATCAGTCGCTGTTGTTGTATACGATATTACAAGTAAGCAATAGCATTCAGTATCTTTGGTTTGTATAGCAGATATTAGAATTTTTTATCAAATTGTAGTAGATCCCACAGACAAGTGTACAAAAAGGAACTGGACATTAATTCTCCAATTTTTTTTGTTGAGGTCATTTCCTTTTATTCCCCTTTCCCCATTCTTTGGCAGAGCATATATAATCCGTATTCACACAGAAATAAGAAAATCCAGGCGTATTAGCTTTTAACATTTTTATCCCGTCATAATTTTTGTCTGGCAGCCTGCACGTTTTGCAACACGTCAGTGCTTGTAAATTCCTGCCACTAGTGTTACAGAAGTGAAGCAACTTTTAGCACATCATGCCCACTTCCATCCTGCTAAGTAAAACGTTCATTTCGTGTTTGTTTCCCGTAATGTTAGTATGTAGATTCAATGTATACTTATTTAGTATTATCAGTAACTTGTCCGTGTGTCTTTTGAAACATGCTTACTTTCGAAGTGAAATGTAGCACAACGTGGTATGGTCATAAACTACAAATATTTAAATCACTATATGATGACAGCATGTAGATGCCTTCAGTTGAGAGCAGATTGTACAGGGATAAGTCCATCAATAAATTATGAGCAAATTGTGAGATGTTTACATTAAAAAGGCTAGGAGTCTAAGAGTCGTAGTTACTGAGAAATAAAATTATTTTTATAAAATTACTAAAAGACTAAGCAATGAAGACGCGAATTTAGACCCCATGCTGTTTTGCCACATTAGTTCCCAATCCTTCAACAGTGGGCATTGACATGCTGCTCAATGTTAAGTAGCCTCTTTGCGTCTCGTGACTTGACCCTGGAAGCTCAGGTGCTTATCTACATAATTAGCCCAGGAGCTTCTGAAGAAACGGACGACCTAAAGTGCCGATAAAGTGAGTGTAAGAATGAAGGTGTCATCGCAAGCATCGCAATTCCCGATGGCAACAGAGACAAGGGCCTAGTAGAAACGATGTTGTCATGGCGTTCCTTATTAAAAGAACTTAATAGAGTACTAAAGTGATTAAGTGAATCGCAATTATAACTATATCAGTGTTAACCTTACCACCAAATGCATGTATACAAGTTATAGCGTTTACATCAGTTGCAAGAAACGGATGTTTAAGTATGAAAAGGTCCTTAAGAAAACCCTGTTCATTTTGCTCAGTTCATAAAATTATGAACTGAGTTCATTTAACATGGTTTTGACAGGCATGATTTAAAATTTGAAAGGGGCGTATCTCAACGATTGCTCAAGGCATGGTTCTCAAATTTGGACAGGTTATCTATGTCAACAAGAAGAAAGGAGTCCAAAATATTATAAATTTCTAATATTCATGAAATCGTGATGTCACACTTTAGCACTCTATAAAGAACGCTATGGATGTTGTCTTTACCAAACGTTTGCAATTGCGTCAACGTCCTTCTTTCTTTTTTTGCTCTAATTTGAAATGAACGTCTAATTTTCTCTTCATTGTTGGGCCCTAGTTTCCCAATGAAATAAGTGCTTCTTCTTTCCTTGTTATCCACTAAATTTCAGGAGATGAGATGAGGAATCATACGTTTAGTAAATTGTCAAAAATTGCTACTTTTTCGACCACACCCCTTCTGTGTCGTCAAGAAGTGAAATAGAATTTATTCTTTGAAATCCATGGAGCACTTATGTCCCTTGTGCTGTGATTAAGGACATTTAATTCTCCAATATACGCGTTCATTACTCTCCTTCCAAGAAGATGAAGCTACGTTTTTTCATGAGTTTTTTTATGTTTAAGAAGTATTCTCCTCTCCTATATTTGTGGCAGATGTCAACTCTTTTCAACAAACCAATAAATGGATCGATGATGTCAGGGCAGAAAGAGGAAACGATGTTATTATCATGCTTGTAGGAAATAAAACGGATCTGGCTGAAAAAAGGTACATGGTGCCCCACAACCTTTAATTTGTTCTTAACTGATTTTGCTCTACATTAATCCAGTCGTTAAGAAGTTACATTGCAACGGTTGAGTAGGTTGTTGTATGCATTGCAATAAGGGTAGTATGCATTGCAACAAGAGTAAGGACCATGTATTTCTTAGATTATACACAGCTCCTCCAAGTCTCCACCCAACGTCTGTATCCATTTCATCCGAAGCATTAAACAATGCATCCGAAACTGTAAACAGTGTATCCGAAGCACTGAATAGTGCAACTGAGGCATTGAACAGTGCATCCAAAGTACTGAACAGTGTATCTGAAGCATTGAACAGTGCATCCGAAGCATTGAATAATGCATCCGAAACTGTAAACAGTGTATCTGAAGCATTGAATAGTGCATCCAAAGCATTAAATAATGCATCCCAAGCTGTAAACAGTGTATCCGAAGCACTGAATAGTGCAACTGAAGGATTGAATAGTGTATCCAAAGCATTGAATAGTGTATCCAAAGCATTGAATAGTGCATCGAAGCTGCCGTTGAGTAGGTTGTACTATGTGTCAGTTATTCTTTGTCGCCATTCTGTGATTGCATAAGTTGAGGCATTGTTTGATGTAATGAATAGTGTCGAATCTGCAGTTGTGCGATTTCGTAAGTCTTCATTTTGCGGAATGATTAGGAATTCAATATTTGTTTCAGGAGATAAAAAATCATTGCCCTTGTTGATAATCGGCTTTATAGAGTTATTGGCCCGATCCTGGATCTATTTTCTAAAATCTATGTCGCTTTTTTGTCACTGGTCGTACTCAACAGTTACAGTATAAAGGCCGAATATTATGATCTTCCTTGAACTACTGCACATACAAGCAATATCACTACACCATTTTGCATATGCAGTATAGAAGACTAACGATCCTAAGGCATACTGTCAAAAGTAATACGGATTTCTTGCAAAAGGGTGGGAAAGGTATCGTGCACGGACGACAGGTATGATGTTCCGCATGAATAAAAAGCATACACAAAGACGTTCCAACCTTCACGTATTCTTGCATGTTTTCCATGCTAGTTTCCACAATCGTGCGTCACTTGCTACATTTTGTAGCATAAGTTTACGAATTTGGAACGAAAAAGCCTATATAAGTTGTAAGTAAGGACATGCCTTCTGAAATTCCGTCCTAAATTCAAGAAATAAGGCACTAATGCAGCTGAGACATCAAGTCAAGTCAAGAAGCCAATACGTAAAGGTAAATTTCGTTTCCCGGGGGAGGGATGAACTCAACGAAGCACCCAAAGCACGAGCAAGTACTCGTTTTCAGGGTGCCGCTTTTTGTCTGCCGAGGTTTTGGAGTTAACTTTGTCCTTTCTTGCGCAACTTTATGAGGTTCCGGGTACCTCGAAAATGCTTGTGAAAGCCATTTCCTGGCCTTCCAGAGACCCATGTTTTCCCGTTGTCACCAACCGCTGTGACACTTCGCGAAGACACTAACGTATTTCCCTCTTTTTTTAGTTAAAACGTTAACAGGAAGGTTTAAGTGATTGCCCGTGAATTGATTAGGATCATATAGAATAATACAAAATAGATGTAGATATAAAGCCAATTAGATGATGATACGGTGATCACGTGACACTTTCGACTTTTTAGCTTCGGTACCAGTAAGTACCTGATTGAAGCCCTAAACTGGCTTCAAAATGGGTTGACGCAGTCACTGTTTTACTTCACATTTATAGAAAGAGCAAGTTTCTTCTTGACACTGATGCACGGACAGGCTCCCGCTGTTGAGTGCATACCTGAGCATATTTGGTGCAGCAAACATGATTGGGTAAATATTTGACATATATTCTATTCCAAGGGCATGCCTTAGTACTCTGTTCTCAATTAAGACAGAATCTGGACCTCTTTTATACGACATATTTTAGAAATTTTTAAACAAGAAACTGGAACAGAAAACTCATTTAATTTAAATTGGTTTATGATCAGTTGAACATGAGTTCCATAATTTTTGTTGAAAAATGCAATTTATGGACGAAAGTTTAAACTTTGGTCGGATTCATGCTCTTCTTATGTCCTTTATTTCCATATTTCATTTCTGTTTATATTTTATAAAAATTGAAGATGCAAATTTATTTGGATCATTTTCACCTTAATTCTGAAACTTGGGAAGGCAAGAGCATAAAAGAAACTATTTAGGGATCTGGGGCATAAAGAGGTTGGGATCCACTGTAGTGACGTCAATCAACACAACTGACTTCCCAAATTTATCTGTCTCAATGATATAGAACCATGTTGCAATGGCTTGATTCCTCGTGATCCTACGTTTTCACCCTTTTTCATTCTGTGTTACCATCAACCCCAGCTATCACTGTTTTAAGTAATAGTCACAATGTAATACTTTGAAACTTTGTTTTTATTCAGGTGTTCGTTCATTTTATGTTCTCATTCCCATCCACCTTAACAATTTTAATTTAATCTTATTTTAGGTAAACTCTTCTAACAGAGTAAGTTCGTGAAACATATTTTACTACTTTCCTCACCACAACTTGGATTACCTTTCCTTTCATTGTATAACTGTCGATATGCATACATAACATTTTAGACAATTGATTCCCCATGTTTCTGTCCAACTGAACGCTATGCTTGTATCCTCTATAGAATATCAAACGTTCCACTTCTTTTAAAATATTATTGAATAGTCCTTGATTTGTATTAATCATCGTTAAATCTTGGTTCTTCTCTCGTATCCTAGCTTATTTTGATATCTGTGTTCAGTTATACTTTCTCTGGTGTTCGAGCACTTCAGTTCTGCCTGAGAATAATAATATAGAATATCATTCATAGAAATCTCAGGGCAGTTGTCTTTTCTTCACACAAACACCATATGAATCAATAACATAGAATTTATATATGTTTTTATGAATGGTCCCTAGTGTAAGCCAACGGTTATCAATATTCAACTTGCAAACCATGACTGCTACTGGTATGTTTTTATGCGCTTTCGTATGCATTCGTA
>JAAAKM020006971.1:138443350-138472996 GCA_010016025.2 Alatinidae sp. Z8VKAUB7J3 | reverse complement strand
CTCTTAGTTGTTGATTTGTGAACGAGACTAAACGGTTCTCTAAGGGACTCTTACTTATAGCGGATTAAATGCCAATAGACATTGATAACACAACCGTTAGAATACTCTGTCAACTTGAAAAAGTATCTTTCAGTGAAAACGACATTCAGAAACTGAGGGCACTTGTATAAAGGAATGCGAAGCAAAGAATGGAACCAAAAAAATTAGCTGTTAAAATTAAGATGTACGTAAAAAGACCATATCTAACTCCCTCAAAAAATGCAAAAATGGCAAAAATTACGAATGCTGCGCCCAAGCTACAAATGTTCAGCTGCATTTGTAAGGATTAGATTTTCAAAGGATTAACAATTGAAAAATGCCTTTAAAGCCTGTTGCAGTCTATTAAAGCATTGGTTTGACTAAAGAGAATTGCAAAGAAGAATGAATAAGAAGACGTATGCATAATTCAGGGTTAAATCTTGTTTGAAAGTTGGTACACAGAACCCATTCTGAGAGATAATAGTAGGGAGCGGTAGTTGGATTCACAATTTTGTTATTGGAAAGATAATTAAAAGCTAAAGGAAGAAGGTGTCAACAATTTCAGCAAGTGAATGGACAACTCAACAAAGTTAAGAGGGAAATAAAGTATCAGTCAACATACAAGATTTTGTGTGTTTTTTCTGAAGACAATACCAAAAATCCAAATATATTAACTTAAATGTACTGTTCTACATGATTATATGATATAATTTTAAACTGTATGGCCGACATTTGGTCTCGATTGCGTTTAGAAGGATAGTACATTCGTCATTGTACTGCTAATGTGAAATATTGGGTAACAGATTTGCTAAACGTTGCTACGTAGTAAATAGTTCCATCGAGATGATTGGGAGTGATTGGGAGCTAATGTAGCAAATAAAGGGCTAGAGTTAGTTAACTGGATCGAGACCAAGTGCTAATATACATTTCTTTCTTTTTAAAACTAAATAGTTTATGTATTAAGCCACTAAAGGATTGGTAATTCATTTGAACACATGGCCTCTTAAACATGCCGATGCAATCAACTCCTACAGTTGTGCTTTTAAACTAAAAAAAAGAAAGATTCAAAAAAAAAAATTCTTGTTTCGTTTTCTGATATTGTTCGATTCGTTGGAAAAAAAATTCATTTCTACTTTTTCAGGCGGGAGTCTCTATTTAGTCGTAATATTCAAGGTCTTGTTTTATATGCAATAAAGATATATTGCATCTTATATTCCTTATATTTTGTGAACAATGCTAGGTTCAACAGGAGAATTGTTATCAACACTTGCACAACGTCTTTATATATTGCAGTAACGCATTAAATGATTTGGTTGAACAGTTTACGATCTTTGTCCTTGCCTTTGCGCTCATTATTTAAAGAGAGCATTGTTAAACAACATGTTCCATAAAATTTATTCCTACTGCATCACAGCACGCAATGACTTTATTGCTAAACTGGCTATTTAGGTGGTTAATACTAGATCTCATTACCGAAAGCCTTTTCTATATTTTCTGCTATATCTAGTGTTTAGGTTGGGCTTCCCGTATTGTTGATTTACACTTGTCTAACTAGCAGTTTCAAGGTCCCGCAAACTCTGAGTCTGCTATGGGACGTTGTTCACTTTAGGAAGGAGTAAAAAATTCTTTGGATGGTTTGAAAACACTTAGTCATTACCTAATCTTGATCTCTGAAGATATTATAATTATAGCAATAACAAACCTACTAGAAAGACACTGAATACGACAGACAGGCACTGCTTAGATTAAATGAGTTTGTACACGTGTCTGAGTAAAATAACAAAATATTCAGTTTTGCAAAGAACACTAGACAAAATAGAGAATATGTCACCACCAGGGGTCGAACCCGTGACCCACTCTTTCGTAGCGTGCACTCTAACAGTTTAGCAGTGACCTCCAATATGATCACACTCTATTTCTCTAGTCGCCACATTAGCTCCCAATCATCCACCGGTGGACATCGACATCCAGCTTGACGAAATCGGAGACCAGCCTCTCTGCGCCATGTGACTTGACCAAGGACGGACTGCCATCCGGCCCGTCTATCTGTCCAAAGCCCATTGGAGTTAGAAAGTCTTATTCGATACCTGGTGGTGACACGTTTTCTATTTTTCTATTGTTCTTTTCAAAACTGACATTTTAAATCCGCTCTTATCGATGATTAAGTATTCACGATAGAAATCGGTTGAAGCATACGTCCAAGTGCCACCAGCCTTGTTCCGCAAACGTTTGAGTATTCTGTGGTCACAAAGAAGACTCCTACTGAGACTACATCAGAGGCTTCAATGTCGGTCTTTTAGATCACATACTCAAAACCAGCATTCGGATCCGTTATAAGCTGAAAACGTGAGTTTTGTAACGAATTCAATTTGCTGCACGTTTCCACCATATACCGGTCACAGCGACCGTCTGGGATGAAAGAAGAAATCCTTTTGCAAAGAATTGGGGAAAGAGACGATTAAACAACGTCGTTGTAAATAAAACGAACGTGAGCGGAACGTCCTCTGTAGCCTATCTTGAAGAAAATACTCGGGCTGTAAAGAATTCTTTTTATCTACAGAGACCCGGTTTTTGTTCTGATGAATACGGCTTCCATGGAGTCAAAGTGAAAAGGAAAACACCTTTTTGCTAATACCCGAAGCAAATAATTGCGGGTTGTCGGAAGAAGTGGTCGACTGCTGAGTCACTTTTGACATCTACTGAGTACTGGCAAGAATACGTAACATTTTTGAAAATATACTGTGTTTGCTTATGGATCTACCCCTATCATCCACCCCCATCACTACGTCTAGTTCCACTAACACTTTTTCTACTACTGCCACTACTACTGTTACTATTACCACTATTAGTAAAGCTACCATTTCCTCTGTTGAATATAATAAAGTTATGGATTTACGAGGATCTTATACATAGGATACTATAAAATCGTGGTTATAATAAATTATGCACCGTAATAGTTCATACCTCAGCTCCTGGGTGGATGTGAATTAGTGACATCAAGAGGAGGACATCGTACTTGTGGCAGCTTTTATCCGCTTCTGTCCGCTTCTGTTCTCTTCTATTCTCTTCTATTCTCTTCAATTCGCTTTTATTCGCCTGTATCGCTTTTGGCCATATTTATCCGCTTTTATTTGCTTTTATCCGCTTTTGGCCGCTTTTGGCTCCGTATCGCTTACTGATTGCAAAAGTGCGACGGTACCCTTCCATGCGAAGTTGCCGTTTGTTGGTGTAGTGTGTATTGATGTTCTGACTATCGTTGCTCGCAGTGTCATTTCTAACTGTCGCCAGGTGTCACTACAACGACACAAGACCTTTCAGCCACAACGAAAAAGAAATGTCAAATAAAATGCTAATGATATTTACAAAACTAAGTAACGAAGAAAACTAAACAAAGATCAACAATGTAACTGAAGAACTAACTTTACTAAGAGCACGTACTAAACTAATAAATTGGATAAAACCTGGATTATCAAAATAAATTGACTTAGGCAGTAGCTTTTCTCGCTAGACTGATGTCAACGTCGAAACAAATCTTAAGAATAACAATTCAAGACTCTTGTTTTGTTAAAGCTTTATGCCTAGTACTGGTCACCATAATTTGTCTGGTATAGCTGAAAAGCCTTTTTAAGTGCAAGGCTTCTTAAATATTTAATGCAGTAAAACAAAGCACATTGTAGTTAAAATCAAGTGTTTCCCTGTTTGCAATTCATGTATGTTCCTTAGCTGGCAAAAAATTAATTAAATATATATTTAAGTTACTTTGGACATCGATGAAGTAAGCAAAAGTTTTTTCTTTCAAGACTTCTCGTGCATCAGTGAATTTACAGCAACATGACAGTTTGACTGCTAATTATTATGTGATACGCAGAAACCACTGCAAGTCTAAGCACTCGTTTGCGTTTATAATTACCAAAGGGTAGAGCTTTTAATGGTGTTATTTGTACGATAACAGATTTTAATTTTATAGATTAAGGCTTGACTTCGTTCATTAGTTCATATGTTTTCAAGTAAGCAATCAGGGGCGTGGATATTTTGGTTTTCGATTTGCTTAAAACGCAAGCTTGCTTGAACGTGTTATTTGACAAGAATGGTATTGTTGTGAGTCTACATTCAAGAGTTGACTGTAGACGTTCGTCTTGTTTTTGCACAGATTGAATTTGCTTTGGCACCATGGTGTGAGAAGATCTCGGATTTAGGCCATGCTTATAAGCTTTTGAGGGCGTTCAGGTAACAATTTTTAGGATTGTTTCTTATTTACTCAAGCCAAGACTTCTTACATCGGATTAGAACGCCTGTTCAGTGTAATGAGGGACCAATCTGGTCTTATCTTGGCGACGGGAAAAAGCTAGAATTAGATGTTTTTAGATTTTTATGCCTAAAGACGTGGATATACTGATTACTGACGAAAGACACATCTGTTAAAATTCCAGGAGAACAGTTCCTTGTAAAGGAAAATTACTCAACAGCATCCTAAATTAAATACTGTAATTAAGTAAAATTAGAACTTGTTATAGTAGTGAAAACAATTTTGGGGGCATTAAAAAAATTAAATATCAAATTTGATAAATATGTTCTGTCGATTGTGTCATGTTTTAACACCTTTCTAAGGGTGGCAGGAACCAGTTCATGCACAGGGTAGTGATTTAAAGTTAAGTTTAGAGAAGTAATGAAATAGGTACAGCAGAAATACTCTAGAATAAAGGGACAGTGAAAGACGTTTTAGGAAAACGAGAGGATTGAAAAACGTCGTTGACAATCACACGTAGACGAGTGGCACGTTTCCCGTCAGTCGTGTTAGTGCAAAACGCGAAAGAATAAGTCATTTTGCTAATACTTTAACGAGCCCTCTTGGAACGTGTCGGCGCATGGCAAGCTTTCAACCAAGTGTTTCCCTCATTGCTAAGTCACTTTAAGGAACTGCTTATTACTGACTTTGTAAACTTCTCGAAACTGTATTGCATTTGCCTTTGAAGGGCGGTACATTTTGCCATCTTCTATCCTGTAACCTCATCAATACTTAGTGCGGGTTTTCCTGGGTGATTAAATCTCAGGTTCAAACAGGGGATGTCGTGATACATGTTTAAAACATGTTTTAGGCTGTGTACTTGTTACGTATTCGTAAGGATGTTCTTCCAGAGTCGAGGTACATGTTTTATTTTGTTAGTATCCTTCATTTTTTGCAGTACCTCTTCAAAAGGTTCTGGTAGTTCGGGGTTTGTTTTTGTTCTCTAGACTTCTCGAACGTATTTATCACATTGTGCATTTCTCAGCCACCTTATATGGCATCTTTCTATGTACATACATGTACATTGCTTCCCATTTGGTTACTGTTTACTTAGGTTTATTGTACTGTGTTTTCTTACATTTCATTATATCTAGGCAGATCCTTTTCCAAACGCCGGACGAAATCCTTGACAACCCCGTCGTTGGGGATATCGTACCGTATTCAATGGTAGTTAACTATTTGTTTTCAAGAGCACCCCCAGAGTTGAGATCTCCATACACGGTATGGTGTATTACATTATCTTGCTTTGAAAATAAAATTGTCATATTTTAAGTTAGGTTTTCCTTGTGTGCATAATACTTGTTGAATATTTAATTTACCTCCGAAGCTCAAGTACGCGATTGACAAGACACCTTATACACGATACACACAATACACGGTGACGGTAGTTCTGCAAACATCTTTTCGGCCCAGTGCAGTATTAGAACCTTGACACCTTTTAACGCATCTCTCGTTCAAGATTACAGAAATATAAGGTTGCAGAATCGTTATCCGAAGAGAGCGAAATTTTTTAGATAGGAAATCTTAAGGGGCCACATTTTTGTAATGGGTCATAAGATTTTAAATGTCGTAGGAATGTATGTTTGTTTGTTACCGATGTGACAAAAATCGCATGGAGAATTCTTCCTACATTCCAATTTTTACATATTCCTGGTGGTAGAAAACTTGAAAATGAACGTTAAAGCGGAGACATTGTGGTTTCATATTTTCGACCGAAGCTTTTCGGTCGGCTCTTTTTAAGATCAATCGTCAACATACTTACAACAATAGAGAAGAAATTGTATACATTGCAACAGCTATTTGAACATTTTCATTTACATTGAAATTTTTAACGTTTACTCACTGGTACATATTATTTATATAGAAAAGGGCTTCCTTACTTCAGAATATATGATACCCCTCCCAGGTACCAAGATTGTTAAGCACCCCCCTGGTTTCTAAGAAATTGGATATTGTTTCGCTGCATCAAAATTTACTTGTAAAGTTTTTAAGAATTTCCAAATCTCACAATCTTCATAGTCGTTGACAACCAGACAAACAGTGAGTTGCGTTAAGCAGCCAAACGAAAATGCAAGCAACATCTAAATAGATCGGTTTCAAAGGGGAGACATTTATTCATGAAGAAATATGCCCTTCAAAAAAATGGTTGTTTTAGCCTCTTGTTTCATTCTGTTAGGTGAATGCCTAAGTTGTTTTAACTGTAGAGCATTTTATAGACGACTGCGATCTTCTTAACAGGGATGCACATTATTGATAGATGCTTTCCCTCTTTAGCGGGATAGTTCTGCATGGAGGATAGTTCTCTTCCCGAACCGTAAATTAGTGTGAATGGATGTAAGAGAACATGTGCCAGGAATCGGGGACATTAAGCTAAGGAACTGCACTCTTTCAAATCAAGACGAATAACCAAACACTACACTAACCTTCTTAACTATTTCTTTTGTTTGCGACCTTGATGTTGTACTTTTAGGAGTCATTTTTATTAGTATGAAGACTAATTAGTAATCTCCTGTTTAAACACCCTTGGTCCATCGTACTTAAAATTCAATGAATTACTAAAAAGTGTAGTTTTAAATGCATAAATATACCACGGAGTTGACTGTGGTAGTGACCATGTGTCCGTTCTGGCGAAGTTGAGGATTAAACTACAAATGCCTTACAAGCCAACAAAGGACCGGCCGAAGTCTAATTTTTTAAAGTTTGCATCCATCCAAAGATGCGAGAGAAATTGCAAAAGGTAGTGCGCACTGAGATGACTTGCAACCCCTCAAGTTCATTGATGACAGATACTAGTCTTCTTTTAAGCATGCAACGAACCTTACTGTACGGCGGAACATAGTCAAGTTAGGAAACAAGCATTTCAAAGGCTGGATCACAGTTGAAATCTAGGAAATGACGAGTCATCGAAGGATTATGATACGCGGATTGGACGAGTACAAGGCCATGGAGAAGAGAATTAAACACAAACGTGTTAAATTACACAATGCATTCCTAAACGAATAATGCAAGGAAATAGAAGCTCTTCAAAGCGTTTCTCCAATGGAAGTACACAAGAAAATACGTGAAATCGGTAGGAAGAAAAGCCACAATGCTGTATGATGACAAAGATGTGAAGAAAGATGGCGCGGATATGTTCGTGAACTGTATGATGACCCAAATCGAATGGAAACACGGTATACTTTTACTGAACCTCTCTTGGGACACGTTTAAGAAAATGAAGTAGGAACAGCCACGAGGAGCATGACAAACAAGGCTACTGGCCCAGACGAAATACCGGTCGAAGTGCTTAGAGCACTTGAAGATATTGGACTAAAGATCCATACTGACTTTGTACGTTTCACATAAGAGACTGGTGAATCATCGGAAGAACTTACATAATCGATGTTTGCGAAGATCCTCAAGAAACTAGACACAACAGAATGTGAAAATTTCAGGAAAATTGCTTTGATGAGCCACGGCACAGAAGGTGTTTAAGAGTCTTAGTTCTGCGGTTCCGTTATCGAATCTACCCAGAAATGAGCAATAAACAATTGTGCTTTATGCCTGATCGTGGTACGAGAAATGGTATCTTTACCCTCAGGGCTCTGTTGAAGGAGCAATCAGGTTAAATCGCCCAGTCTATAGGTGATTTATTGACTACATAAAAACCTGATAAAGTCTAAATCTTCGAGCTACTTGACTGTTTATCTGAGATGGGCGTTGACGACAAGGACCTCAGATTTATTTAAAACCTTTACTACCAGCAGTAGGTGACTGATACGGTAACAGATTGAGAAACTGATGCAATGACGATAAAGATCGGTGCAAGACGTGGTTATGTAGGATCTCTTGACTTCTATAACTTTACAGCAAAAAAATATTTAGAACCTTGAAAAACATGCTAGAGATCGAAGTGGAAGGTACAATGATCAAAATCTTGAGTTTTGCGGACGATACTGCGCTGATCAGTGACTCAGAAGAAGGCCTTAACAATCTAGTCAGAATAACCAGGCAAGAAAGTAACAATAAAGGAATGGAAATTAACACCGACAAGACGAAAAATTGTGGTCGTTTCTGGTGAAGAAGTTCCGCCAAGGTGTAATGATGAATGAGGAAATGAGGAAACTCTGGAACAAGTCAATACCTTCACCTATCTCTGGTCAAGGATCACTGCTGACGAAAGATGCAGAAGTGCGTAGTAGAATTGGATTAAAGATGCATATTGGACCACATTCTGCGGAATAAGAACCTCAAATTTATAACAGGGTACATATGGCCTCCATTGCTATACGGCTGCGAAACATGGACCATCTAAGCGGAGCTAAAGAGGAACATTCTCGAAATGTGGCTTAGAAGAAAAATGCAAAGGGTTTCGTACATGATTTAGGGAACCAACGACGACGTCCTGGGTGAAACGCAAGGTTGCCGACTATGCATAGACACCACTAGAAGGCGACAACGCGAGTTCACGGATCACGTGATCAGGAAAGGCGGTCTAGAGCTGAAACTCATTGAGCAGCGAAAGGAGTTAGCGCGTGCCAAAGCGTAAGAGACCTCATTGACGAGGCAAAGAACAAAAAGAATTGGAAAGCCACCATAAAGGCCTATGTCTGACTCAGGCAAGGCACCCAAAGAAGAATTTGATAAACTTTATGCAAGAAAATAATGATAAACAATCAAAATGAGTTGTCGGTAAAATAGCGATAAATTTTTAAGCACGTAGAAGTAAATCATTACTGAAATTCAGTGCTGCAATTACAAATTTGTCTTAAGTCGAACACATAATTACCTACAAATCGCAATGCGTCTGTATGATCCTTTGTAGATCAAAAAACCTAAGTAGCACTTGCTAACATTTTACCAAATATATGCTCTTTAATTAGACTCCCACAAATGTATTCATTTCAGTAGATTTCTGCAGCCATGACCATTGTAAGCCTTGGTATAGATGGTGAGCAGGAAGGTCTGTACCCTCAAATGCTACCTTTTCCACTTGCTGTCTCTTTGCTCAAATGACAATAAGAAACAATGGCCTATTTTTTCCACGGACCTACTTGTTTAGTTACGTTTGAATGAAGACTATGTCATCAATTACCGTGTTTATATGAAAATATGCAAATGAAGAGTCCATGTATCCATCCAGTAAAAGACGAGACTGATCTATCTTGTACGTCCCATCAATATCAATTGATGGTCTTAGTTAGATCCTTCTGTAAGCGTCTTAGTGTGATGGTACCGTGCCAATTTTGAAATCATAAGAATATTCTTCATCGACTACCTTAATCACAAAGAAATGATCTTATGTCTTCAACATCACTCTAAGGCTTTTCATAACAATCGACAGCGTTGCATAGTAACCAACAACTCACATAAGCAGCATGCTTACCGTCCTTTTCTGAGTCAGGGTCATCAACTTCGTATCCCTTTACGACAAAGTGATAATAGAGAGTAAATCAATAGTCAGTAGACTATTTTAAGTACAATTGGAAAATGGGACCTTAAAACTAACTTAACAGTTGTCAACATTCCCACCTACTGCGCATGACAGCCCATCTGATATGATACCTTATTACGTCATATTAAGCCGCGTATATAATCAAGCCGCATTAAATTAAGCCGCGCTTTGATTTAGCCGCACTTTACAAAAATTAGCATTTTAGGGGGTTTTAATTAGGTCGCAGGAGGCAACGGACAGTTTTAGATATAATGCTTTTTATAAATACTCCTTCTATTTTCTCCTCAACGTCATTTTTAAAATGTATGCAAATGGGTCCAATGACAGTTCCACTTCGCTCCTAGCTTTCCTTACAATAAATTAAGCCGCGTTTTAATAAGCAGCGCCATTAATTAAGCCGCGTTTTTATTAGGCCGCATTTTTGAAGGTGCGGCCAATTTAAGTACGCGGCTTAATCTGACGTATTAAGGTAACCCCGCGCACCACCAACGGAAGGCAAATCTGCTTCAAAACAATCAACCATAGATTTTAATCTTAACGACCGTACCATGCCAACATTACAATTCCACCCCATTAACATATGCGAAAATTGACGGCCTTGATGTATTTGAAACTATTTAATTCTGCAAGATTCGACAACGGGACAGGACAAAGACAATTACTCAAAAAGAGCAGAAGTCTGACGTTTATTACGTGGAAAAATTTGTCGCAAATGGATAATTTGAAGTTTAAGGTTAAAATATTTTGAAATGCAATCCCAATTTTGACACCTTATCATCTTGGTTATCTTAATTGGTTCCCTTTCTTAAGTAAAACTGCATCATTTGTACCCATTTTATTGACAAATTATTTCCTTTCTAATTTTAATGATAAATATATCAACATTACAATGACGTGTTGCGGTATCCTACTCAACAATTTCCAACAACATTTGGAACCTGATACTGCTTTTGGTGTTTTGCATGAATTTTTTTGTTCCAGAATAGAGGGTTGATCAATGTTCTCATTACAAAGTTACAAACTTCAAGTCAATTCCTTGTTTGATCTGTCAGTATGTGGGTGTACAGCAACATACCTCCAACAACACTTCATGGAGCAAACAAAAAACAAAATACCAGTGGACAGGTACCTTCAAGGTCCTGAGACTTGTGAGTATATATTCGATAAATGGCCCACTTACCAAATCATACCTATAGGTGAAGCGTTGTGGTGTGACTACATCACTGTCAATCGAAAAATCAAGGTACAAAAAATTTCTAATGTTTTCCAAATAACCAGTAAACAAATGCTACTTACCGCACCTTCAGTCAATGGTGCACCTGGCACACCTCCCGGTGGAACTTGTCCTGGTTGATGTGGATATCCTCCTGGTGGTGGGTAGTGCCCTGGTGGGAACTGACCTTGCGGCGGATATTGCCCAGGAGGTGGATATTGCCCAGGTGGTGGATATTGCCCAGGTGGTGGGTATTGCCCAGGTGGTGGGTATTGCCCAGGGGGTGGATACTGCCCAGGCGGTGGATATTGCCCAGGTGGTGGATACTGTCCTGGAGGTGGATACTGTCCAGGTGGAGGATACTGTCCAGGTGGTGGTGGCTGTTGCCCTGGTGCACCCTATAAAAATACAGCATATTTAATTAAGTAAGATCTGCAACAAGATTTCCAAGTTAACAAGCTTAAATAAATTTTCTTTTTGTTCTCAGTAAGGTGTGAATTAACGTGTTTATGAATTACACTGTTTGACGTAGATATCAACAGCAGCTGCTGATGTACTTGAGAATTTATTGCTGCATTGCCAATTTCCCAATATCAAAAATTCCATCTGTCATTCAATGACGTTAGTATAAAGCAGCAGTGCCATACAATTACTTTTCAATAGTATCCCTTACAGAAAAGATACAAGTGAGTGGCAGGAAGTGTCTGTATTACAATGAATACAAGGTTGCATGAACAGTGCATTGATGAATGCAGTGCATAAGAATTGAATTGATTTGTAGGTGTGATGATGTGATTGTGTGTGCAGTGTGACGTAGTAAGAATTCATGCTGGTGGATATGCAGAATAAACATTTGATAACTTGCAAGAGATTATGTGACTAAAGAAGCAAGATGTTCTTGCAAGGAGCCCAAATTCAAATAGAAATCAAAGAGGACCATGAAATCCCTAGATGCAAAGATAAGTACTGATACATGTATACAACAGATATTAGTGAAATATGCGCTAAAGAAGTTCGCTCATAAGTTACTTGCCCACATGCTCTTTCCAAAAAACGTCTTGAAGTATGTAAAAGTAGAGTGCTTGATTGGTTAATAAGAGAAATCAACAAATATGATCACTCTATTGGTGGTGCGTTCTTTATATGACAGCAATAGGATACAAAAGGAAAAAAAGTGAGCTATCCCTGCTGAACATGTATAGTTACAAATTCAGTTATATAAAACAGAGTTTTGAAGATCACTTCAACAAGCATTGGGATTAAAAATTAAGTCCACCAAAGTCTTTGAGATGCACCACTTGGCCCTTTCAATCAACTAAAACCTTCCTCTGAAGTCTGTAGACTACCGACCCACGTTTAAGTAAAGCACTGCAACACAAAGCATGTTTCTTACCACTGTGTATGGTGGTGGAGCATACCCAGGGTTCTATGGAAGAAAAGTGCAACAGATTGTTACCTCCATTAGGATACCTTATAAATACAAAAATAATGTTGTTATCAAACAGTTACTATCACACGAAATTTGAACTTACTGCTTCTTCTGCTCCTGGGCTTCTATAGAGCCCAAGGGCTACACCATTCACAAAGTTCTTCAATTAAGCCATTTCTAGTAAGCTTCAGCACCACATATCAGACAATTATTTTTTATAAATGGCCAAGAATAGTCAGCTTTAATTTTAAAGCCATTCAGTACACAGACAGTTGCAAGGGCTGTGCTGGTAATCGCACACCAGAAAAACAACTCTCCCCTGTTAGAAACCATACCTGTAGATTTTACCATATGCAAGAGCATTGGTCTTACTACAAAATTTAGTAAAAACATGAAATCAAAAGCTAGAACAGCAAGGTTCAACGCCTGTGTAGATCACAGTCCAGGCAATGTACATCCAGACAAACAGCTAAAATATATGACACATATAAGTTTTATACTCAAACTACATTGACAATGTAGAGCAGACTGTGAATCTTCACTTGTTTACAGTTTTAAGTATGCATGACATCACTGTCTTTTGAGCAAGGTAATTAAGAAGTTTATGTTTCTGAGAGAGGCAAAAATAAAGCCAGTGTTAAAATTAATTTAAAGTTAGATAGAAAGCGTAGCAAACAGTTTTAACTTAAAGTATACAATGACATGTAAGCAAATATTCTATCATTAAGGACATTAAGGCATACATTTCCAAAAAATTTAGCCTACCCATAACGTTTTCTCTCCAATGTGCTAGACATCTATTAATACTATATAATGGTACTCCTGCACAAATAAATGTTCTCATAAAACTTTTCTCTACTAATTCAATACAAATCAATACAACTTTGATAAATGTTATTGATGACCTCAGTAGCATACACCCAGAGCAGTTTGATAAAGTAAGGCAGTTTACTACTGCCCAGAAGCTACCCGTTGCTCCTAGCACTGAAAGTCACTTCCATGCTCCTAGACTTGCAAAAATTGCTCTAAAGAAGAAAGTCAAAGCAGAACTAAATCACATGGAAATTGAAGAGTGATATAAGTCTCCCTGGTTTAGTACAGCACTGTAAGCCTATATTAGATGAATTAAGTAGTGTATTTGCTCATGATTTAGAAGCCATATCATCCAGTAAAGCACCTCTATGTACCATGTGATGCATTCATGTTTTGCTTTGATGCTGCACTAATGCAATCTCACACACAGGACAAGCTGACAATAGACACTATCATCTTGATTATTCTTTCTAAACTTGGACTTTGGATAGATAGATGGGCTGGATGGCAGTCCTTCCTTGGTCAAGTCTCACAGTGCAGAGAGGCTGGTCTCCGAATGAGTTGAGCTGGATGTTGATGCCCACTGGTGGATGACTGGGAGCTAATGTGGCAACTAGAGAAATAGACTATGTTATCACTGGAGGTTACCTAGCTAAGTTGGCTGAGCATCTACCATGAAAGGATGTGTCTCAGGTTCAATTCTTAGTGATGACATCTTTTCTATTTCTCCAATGATTTTCTACATTGACATAAATTTCTATGCCAGCAAGAACTTAACTTCAACTGAACAAACCTATGCTTGTAATGAGAAGGAACTTTTGTTTACAGCTTTGGAGTTCAATGCTTTCACACAGTCCTTTTCTAGCACAGCCTTGCTATCCTGGCATATCACTATTCTTTAACAATGATTACTAAAAAACTCATTATATCAGTGCCACACAGATTATAATGAATAGTTACAAACTAGGTTCCAAGCTTGTTATTCATTATTAACTAAGAAAAGATGACCAACTTCTTTGTCTCCATCATTACTACCAACTACACAGTTATATAAGTAATAAATCTAGGCAATCTAGGCTAACTTTGTACACTTTCTTCTCAAAGCAACTTAATGCACTAGTTAACATATCAAGTTACAGTTATAACATTATTGATGACCCTACATTCCTTGGTGCATTTCAGTGATAATTTTGACCTATTTCTCGTCTAAATCCACGCGACTATATATGTATATCTATATAAATAAAATGAAATATGTGTGTGTCTGTTTGTTTGTATACATTTTTCACAGCCACCTGTGACCCTAGGGGACTGAAATTTGTCCCCTGAGGTAACTTGATAAGGGGAAGGGCATACACTATGTGGCCTTGGGATAGGGTAGCGGTTTGCATCCCTGGGTACTAAGAGGTCTTTTGTGGGCTTCTTGGGCTAATAAAAAAGTGCCATCTGGTAAATTGATATCTGCCACCCCAGCTAGTAGGTCATATTGTAATCAAAAAAATTTGTCTATTAAAACTTAAGCCCTTTTTAACAGCAGGGGGAACTGTGACACTTGTGTGCATGTGTTCTTTCTACACCATGTTTTGGTCCTCTTGTTTTCTAAAAATTATATAATCACTTTCTTACTTTACTCCATAGGATTGCTGTGATGGTGTATTTTGTAAATGTTTAGTAAAATGGATCTGTTATTCAATGTAATATCCAAATTTTGTACTACAAACCAACTTCTAAAATTGTACACTTTTGACAGGTTACGGCAGTTGAAGCATGAAATATTGAACTGGATAACTGAAATCTACGCAAAGCGGCTTTTAAAGTACAAGGTGACTTATGGTGAAACAGACAAGTACAGGAAGTTGACCATCCTAGCTTAGCAATTAGGTGTCAACATCTTTAACCATCAAGCTTATGTTCATTTAATTTCTAAAAATCTGCTTAATTATTTTAGCATACAGTTTATACTTACTCTGAAGATGTCAACAGTTCTGTTTGACGAAACGTTAGTTTAGTTTTTAATAAAAAAGGAAAAATATATCAATATGTCTCTTTTATTAAAGATACTCAGCCTGGCTGTAATTTTTATAAGCAGATACTAAATTTACATGTCATTTCCTGTTTTTTATAGCCTATTCCTTATTCGAATACAATTTTCACCCGGAGTATCAATTGAAAAAATATTAAATACAATCCAGTATAGTATCTGAAGTTGGACAGTAGGCCTAAGCAATTCTTAATATATCAATAAATAAAATACTCAACGAAATGCAATCCAATTTCACATATTTACTCGTCTTACCCTAGGCTCTTTTCTGGACATCTTCCTTGCCCTGCAACGAGATAAATAAAATCCTAGCAGTTTGCAGATCACTGTGCGAACAAAGTTTTGATTTGTACATCTATACGAGGCAAATTCATAAGTAGCCCAAGTGCTTATCTTGTCAAGAGGACGCATATGTTGTCTTAGTAACGTAGCGACTGACAACAACACTTAAAAGATGGCTACTCACTCTGACAGTAATAAAATGAACATTGGGAATATAGCAACAAAACAAATGTTGAAGTCCGCAAACAAAACTTTGTAGAAGCAATATGTTGACATCTAAGTATCTATAGTCGTGTAGCATCGGTACTCATTGGCGAAATGTTAATCCTAAAACACTCATATCTTGGTTTTGTAAATTATTCCAGAATCCAGTGCCGGATACATACCGGGCAAGGGAGGTAATTACTCCGGATCCCCTTAAGGAAGCCTCCATTGGAATATCTGATAACCAAATTATCAATTTATTGTCCTGGAAATTTTTAAAATTGATAACCTAAATCGTACTCTCTTCGATTCAAATGGTTCCTAGTTCGTCATGGTATGCCATCTGATTCCTTACGCGCTGGTTTGTTTGTAGTTACAGTTTTTGAATAAAAAAATGACACATATGTGTCTACAAACCAAAGGAGGGCGACATCATGGGTATCAGCAAACATGCCTTGAGAAACGAGTCCTTAACAATGAAGTTTTGTTACATTTTGTTTCTACAAGACTTAGATCAGAGTTATTCAATTGAAAACTCAGTTGGACCGGATTGGAAAATAAAGATCTTAAGCTGGGTCAGACAAATTTCAAACCAAAACAAATAATGATTGTTGTAAACGACAATTTACTTAAAATAGTTATGGTAATAATTTAAATTAGTCTTCTAGTGTCACAACCATTTAAAGTAGCCTCTTTCTGAAGCAGAAAGGACTTATCTTAATGCTGCCAAGATGGTAAAACCTTTACGTCACATGGTGAAATAGAAAAATCTAGCAGAGGAGCTTCTGTGTGTTGATTTTCATTTGCACATGTATGTTGTGCATTACAACTTAATGTTTCTGACTAGACATCTCCATTTAACTCTGTCCTGGCATACACGTTCCAGGTCTTCAATCATAGAGGCTTCACTGTATATATAAACATTGAGTTCGCTCTGTCCGGAATACATCGCACAATTGACATCCAAGTTTCTTTGGGCCTTCCAACTGAAAAGATTAAATGTTCAAGTTTCAAGTTGATCATCTTAGCACTTACTCAGTGAGTTTCCTGAAGTTTATTTACTTGTATAGTAGCACCTCAAGAGTATAAGCAAGTCGTTACACTAATAAATGACAAGCATGAATTAGAAAGCCATCAAAATAGCATATTGATGCTTCACATTCACAAATGAATCACAAAATAAGGAAGCATTGAAGTAAGTTTCGTGAAATGTGTTTTAATGTTCTTCTTTGGTTAAAAAACAGGCTACGTCACTTCGGCATTGCTTTAGTGCCACATGTGGCTAGCAGGGTATCAACTGACTTGACCTGGCATACAAGATAAAATCACCCACCAGTGGACATTGGCATGCAGCTCAACGCAATTATAAGTTAACCTCTCTACGCCATGTGACTTGAGCAAGGAAGGATTGGCATCCGGACAGTCTATTTGTCCAAAGTCCACTGAAAGTCAGAAAGTATCATCGATGATGGGAATGACTGGAAGCTAACGTTGCCACCAGAGAAATAGAGTATGTCAACATCGGAGGTCACCTAGCTCAGTTGCTGGACCACATGCCGCGAGCGTTTATCTAGTGTCTTTTTAAAAACTAAATGTTCAAATCCTCTCGTTTCGTTGATACTGATATTATTTGAATTGGGATATCAGCGATTAATGTCCCTCCGGCGAGTGTATTGATCGCCAAATCTGAGGTATCCAATTTCCAATCGGTAAACTAACAAGACTGGAATATCCATGTATCACCTTTTAACTAACGTTGTCTGAGGCACAGAAAAATTACTCGTGTGTTTGGTATAGGACATTTTCTGTAGACGAGCACTGCTTAGCATTAAATTCAAATGAGGAGGTACCTCTGGAACAGCCTCGATGTTTTAAATCGTGTTTTAGAGACTGCAGAAGGGATGTTCTTGACCTTGCATTAGAATCTTCTAGCTTTACAAAACCATGAGACAGACTTTGTTCGCGTACAACAAAAAAATCTGTTATTGAGTAAACAGATATTACTTTAACAGTCAAGAATGTTGGCAAGTTTTCGTAACACAAAAAATGTTGAGTGCTTCAGTGCGGGCAAAATTCTCAAATATTTTCTTTCTACGAAGTGAGGAGCAAACATTCTATGTGATCAAAAAGTTTGTTTCCAATACAGAAGAGAAATACTGCATAAAAAATAATTGAGTACTTGAAAGCTGCATTTTATTTGGTCGTTCTGGAGTCGCTCCACATTACAACAAGAAAACGTTTGCTTTGTACATAAAAGAAATTCGTTTTGTCATTGGGCCTATTCAATTTAGCTATACAGTTCTAGAGGAAGCTGATTGTCCCCAAAACTCAAAACATTCATGCATTGCGAATTCTGATTAGCTCCCCCCAAAGTGCAGTTGGGTAGAAAGTTTATTTCTTTTCATTTCTGATGATTGTACTTTGAGGAAAGTCAAACAAAAAAAGCTTTCAAGTACACATTACTTCGCTATTTCATGATGTATACAGTTTATGTTACGAGTGGAAGGTCAAGCAGCAAATAAGATAGAGTATTATGCTCTTACCCAGGAAAGAATAGGTACAACTAATATGTTAACCTGCTTCAGCAAAAAGAAGAAATGTAACAACATGGATGAGAATTATATCACAGAGCCTTATTTGGTACTCTATTTGTAATTTCCTTCCAAATCAACTCGTAGATACGACGACTAGTAGATATGACTCTTCCCTCATTTGGTCGACTGTATTACTTTTAATTTAACAGCGTATGATTTTAAATACCAAAAAAGGCCAGATAATTAAAGATTTGCAGGTATTATAAAAGGCTCTTTATGTTTTGGTTAATTTTATACCTGATTATAACAACATTACAAATTTCTGAAGAGTTTTACATTTTGATTTTCGCCTGTATTATTTTGTATAACGGTTTTGGATTCTAAAATCGTTATTCACTGTCAACACTCTGAGCAAATCTTTACCCTGCACCTTATCGTAGAGGTCAAAACGACCTAGGTTTGTATTCCGAACTTTAGGCCCCAAAGTAACAAATTACCTTTTACGTCCCTCATGTTTTGATTAAGGGAATGAACGGGGTCCTTACAGATAGATAATTTGTCCTTCTATACAAAATGTTAGGTATTCCAGTGAGAAAGCTGCACGCAAGCTGCGTTCTTAAGATGACATCAACGTCCAAGTACATCTTGTTCTGTCTAAACGAAGTACTGCTCCGTTATTTTGCGCATTGTTAACGTCCTTTTGAAACCTTGCCATTCGACGCCCCTAGTTAGCAGAGCTAGCTTCGTATTTGATGTAGTGGTAAGAAAACCATATATTAGTTTTGTCATTATTGGCAAATAAAGTATGATAAAAAAAAGCATAAGAGCTTTGCATGTCTCCATATGCTTATATATGTGCCCAGTACTTTCTCCTTCAAATTTATCTTGCTAATCAAATACTAATAAAAGCGAGAATATAAGCTTTATTATGCAATTGACGCCTTGCCATGGAGGTGGAATTTTGGGAAATATTTTCGACAGTCTAAAAATCACTGAGTTGGGTAGCAATTACTACGTGCTCATTGTAAAGTATTACTTTGATGTGAAAGTTCCATTAATGGAAGTACCCCGAATCTCAAGAAGACTTTTCCTCTTGAAGTTCGGTGGCAAGGCACTAAGAGAATTGACCTCCGCAGTGTTACCCCAAGGAATCCCCATCCCCTCTGGAAATTTGCCTTTGGAGAACTTTTAGGTGAAACTAGTCCACGATGATTGTTCCCTGTAGTGGAATCATAGTCAATAGAAATCCACTATATAGTTGACACGAAAAGGGAGGAACTGAAAACAATTCTAGAATCTTCTTATGAGTTCATCCCTATTTTATCGCCATGATGAAGAATTTGTGTAATTCAAGGAGGGGGGGATGATGTTACGTATTGTTAAGTCATCCAATAACTGTAAGCAATTTATGGGCATGCGCAGTATAAGCAAGTCCCATGAGCTACAATTCATTCTGTGTGAATCAACGGAAGAAGTAGGTGTCGAAAATCTGAATCTTTGCTATTTTACGTTCCATGTTCTTCCCATTGACGCGCTTGGCGCATCAATATAACAAAGCCATCGTGGAAGTACTTCTGCCACCACTTCTACACATGAAAGAACGTCTTGCGCATACCCTGTGCGATATATTAGAAGCTGGAATGGCAGACATGCTAGCAGGCTGTAGTGGATATTCCTGTCTTGACGAGCAGTACAAATACTTCTTCGCAATGTTTACCATAAACGGTAACTTCATCGCAGTGAAGTCTCTACTGGTTTATGACTTTCTTTTTACCCTTGACTTCAGTTTCGCTACACGGAGTTTCAGATGGTATACACTGAAAGGCTCGCAGCCAAGGGCGGGCGCGGGGGACTGTGCCCGCCCAACAGCTAAAACTTGCCCACTTTTGCCCCCACCCCCAAAAAATCCTTATCATCATTGAAAGATGGATTGCTTTTGTATTTTAATTCACTTCAAAAGAACGACGAGAAGTCTAAGTCTCTCAAATGCAATTTTTAGCCTTCTAGGGACTTTGAAAATTCAAAATTTCCCAAGTCGACAAAACCATGGTGGGTTGCCTGGAAGGAAGGACGGGAGGGAAAAGGTTTCGTTTGGAATTTGCCCGCCCATCAAAATTTGACTGGCTACGTGGCTGTATACTGATATCAATAAACCAAGTCTGTAAAGCGCTATACAGCAGACAATTTTATCCACCCATTATGTCACTGTTATGGCCATTAAACTCTAGTCTGCTTGCAGACTATCTCAGCTGAAGTGGGTACTACGTCAGTAGTTTCTGTCTGCGCGCAGGCTAATTAAACTCTCATTTAACTTGTTAAAAGCATAATTTTATATTTTTCGAGTCGCTTCTCCAGAATTACAGTGGACTCTCTCTATTTCGAACTCGCAAGGGACCACAAAATTGGTTCGAGATAGAGAAAGTTCGAGATAAAGAAAGTTACTGGGAAAATTAAAATTTTTACTTAAAAAACAGGTCGGGCTAATGAGGGTTAATGTAGAAGTAGAAGGCTTCAAGGTTAGATGCAAAGAGAATCTTTTTTCGCTGAAAAAAGCTTTTAAATACTACATGTAGATAAAGTTTAACTTGTTTGAAAAAGTCTGTGATGTCTCTTTGCTTATGAGATTTCAATCTTTCCTTATCGTATAGTCGTTCAAAATTCGAAATAAGCATTTTATTTGCTGACCTTGATCGCTAAACATCTTTCAACACATCAATGACGGACTCAATTGATGATCTTGACGGTTTTCCACTAGAGGATCAATAATTTCTTCAATTGAAGTGTCATCGTCATCGCTTTCTGCATCATCACCTTGTTGTTGATGATTTCTTATTTCCTCTATGATATCGTCATCAGAGATTTCAGGTGCAGTTATAATAACTTCATCATCCAAACTCACTAGAGTAGTGGCTGTGGCATTATCTGGAACCATCGACGAATCTACTTGTCTCAATTCATTTAATAGTCGAGGTCGTCGACTACCTATGAAGTCGTCGACTACCAAATAAGTAGTCGACTAGTCGACTAGTCGACTAGTCGACTAGTCGACTAGTCGTGGACAGCACTAGTTGATAGTCAGAGGTGGAGAGGGCTCACAGAGATTGATACCATCGAGAAGCGGCGACACCTTCGACTGGCATTGCATCCCATAGTCGCCTCTTTTATATCACCGATCGTACCACTGGAACTGGTTTTTTAATCAACACTGGTGCTAAAGTTAGTGTGCTACTCCCCTCTCAGAAGGAACGCAAACATCTTGTTAATCGTACCTTACAAGCTGTAAATCAATCTGCAATTTCTACTTTTGGTGAAAAATCTCTCACGTTTGACCTTGGTTTCGTCGCACTTTTTGATGGATATTCATTTTAGCTTATATTTATATTCCTATTCTTGGCGCCGATTTTTGTCTCGTTTTGCGTTAAAAGTGGACATGCGACTTCACAGGCTTATTGACACTACAACTAGTCTTACTTTCAATGGAGTTATACCCACTACGTCTTCACCACAGCCTATGTTTGCTATTCCTGAGTCAACTTCTACTTATCATGATCTGCTAGGCCAATTTCCTACCCTCGCTACACCTTGCTATGAAGAAGCCCCATCAAGCACACTATCACGCATCACATTCACACAGGAGGCCCTCCTGTTTTCGCACGTCCCCGACGCCTTGCTCTTGATCGTCTTTCGGCTGCTAAAGCAGAATTTGATCACATGTTACAGCTTGGCATCATAAGACCGTCAGATAATAGCTGGTCTTCTCCACTCCACATGGCACCAAAGAAAGATCCTGGTGACTGGCGCCCTTGTGGTGATTACCGTGCATTAAATAATGTTACTATTCCTGACCGCTACCCAATACCTTACATTCAAGACTTTACTGCTACTCTCCATGGGAAAACAATCTTCTCTAAAATCGACATTGTTCGTGCTTACCATCAGATTCTTGTTGAAACTATTGACATTCCTAAAACAGCTATCACAACTCTCTTTGAATTATTTGAATTTGTTCTCGTGTCCTTTGGTCTTCGAAAGTCGGCCAAGACCTTTCAACGTTTTATAGACCAAGTCCTTCGTGGTCGCGACTTCGTCTATGCCTAAATTGACGACCTTTTGGTCGCCAGCACAGATGAAGCCGAACATCTTCATCACTTACAGCTCCTTTTCGAACGTCTAAGTGCATATGGTGCTGTTATTAATCCAAACAAATGTCAATTTGGATCAGTTGCTTTGGACTTTCTTGGTCATCACATCACAGCACATGGCATTACTCCATTACCAGCTAAAGTGCATGCTATCCAAGAATTTTCACCTCCATTTTCTTTACGGAAATTCCGAGAATTTTTAGGTCTTATTAATTTTTACCGTTGATTGATTCCAAACTGTGCATCTATTATTCAACCTCTCACTGATTTACTCAAATCAGCATCAACAAACTGCACATTTCATTTCTCCGACACGGCACTTTCTGCCTTCAATTCCATCAAGTCAGCCTTAGCCAAAGCTACACTTTTAGTTCATCAAGTCCCTGATGCATCTTACTGCTTAATGGTTGACGCCTCAAATCTTGCAGCTGGTAGTAGTTTACAGCAATTTATTGACGGCAAATGGCAACCGCTCGCATTTTTCTCGAAGAGATTTCAGCCTGCTGAAACAAGGTATAGTACCTTTGGGCGCGAATTGTTGGCTGTTTATTTGTCAATTCGACATTTCCATCACATCCTAGAAGGCCGCGTCTTCTTTGTATTAACAGATCACAAACCACTCATCAATGCCTTATCTTCCTCATCCGACCGTCATTCACTGCGCGAAATTCGACACCTAGACTTCATATCCCAGTTTACCACTGACATTCGTCATGTTAAGGCAAAGGAAAATTTAGTCGCAGATGCTCTTTCTTGAACTCAAATCGATGCATTTACACCATCTGACTCATCTTCTATTATCGATTTTGTGAACTTGCTACATGTCAAAGAGATGATGAAGAACTTTCTACACTACAAAATTCATCTTCATTAGTATTTGAAGAACTTCCCTTACCTTCTTCAGATGGTACGAACTCCTTGCCCTTATGTTCCACCTCAGTTTCGTCGCCTTATTTTCGATCGCCTGCACTCTATTTTTCGTCCTGGTATCTGTTCAACTCAAAAACTGATTACTGAATGATATGTATAGTTTACAATAATAAAGATACTCGCAACTGGACAAAATCTTGTATTACATGTCAAAAAGCTAAAGTTAACCGCCATACAGTTACTCCCCTTGGAACCGTTGCTACTCCAAATGCCCATTTTAACCACGTTCATAATTGATCTTCTTGGTCCACTGTCACTATCCAATGGTTATCGATATCTCTTAACTTGTATCGATCATTTTACTAGATGGCCTGAAGCTATTCCAATCGCTGATGCTGAAACAGTTGCTCGTGCCCTTGTTACATGATGGATATCTCTCTTTGGTGTACCATCGACTATAACCACCGATCGTGGAGTTCAATTTGAATCTTCTCTCTTCGAATCTTTAACCCATCTTCTTGGTTCTCACAGAATTCTAACTATGGCATTTCATCCTGTTGCAAATGGACTTATTGAACCTTTTCATCTTACCTTGAAATATTCACTTAAAGCTCACGACAATCCTACTCGCTGGACCGATTATCTTCCTCTCATTTTACTCAGTCTTCGAGCTACCGTCAAATCCAATCTTAATTGCAGCTCTGCCTAACTAGTATTTGGTACTCCTCTTCGCCTACCCAACCAGTTTGTTACTTCATCACCTTTACCCAAAACTTTAGATCCTAGCAATTATGTCATTTCATGGCAAAGTTAACTCCTTCTCCGACTCGTCTGACTAACAAACCATGTGTTTATCAGAGACGATTCTGTTAAGTCACCCCTTGAAGCCCCTTATCGTGGGCCTTTCAAAGTTTTGGAGAGACTGAATAAATCTTATGCTATTGATGTAAATGGTAAATAGGTTACTATAAGTTTGGATCGCTTTGATTCTGTATATCATGACATTCCCAATCAAGGCTATGTTTCAACCCCTACAAACTCTTGCCCTTCTTTATTGGACCATCCCTCTCCTTGCCAAGGAAACTCGATCTGGTCGTCGTGTCCATTTTCCGGACCGATTTATTTAGTTATTTCGGACAGTGTCTTAGCAGACACTTATTTGTTTTGTTATGTATCGCTTATTATACTGTGCACATCTACCGATCGCTTACTCTTAGTTGCTCTCTAGGAGGGAGGCTATGCATAGTGTATAGGTCGTTTGCAGTCGGAGCCATTTCCGGTACTCGGACGGCTCAAGTGGAGGGCCAACAAATCGGCTGCACGTTCTGAACTCTGTTAAAGTCGAGGATATTATTTGCTTGATATTTCGAGATATCGTTGTGTTTATGAGAAGAATAAAATTCCACTGGGATGAGAAATGCATGGATTCAAATTTAGATAAAAGTGTTATTAGGCTTCCGTAGATCGTCAAGAACACAAGAGCTTATTTTGAGGCTTATTATGATAGAAACGCAGAGGGCAACATCTGAAAGATCCGATCCACTACGTCCACGAAGCTTCAATAATACTGAAGAGTAATAATACTTGAGAGCATCATTAATTCTCAAAAACTATGCAGAAGATTGGACGTAAAAGTGCCTTTCTACAGAACGCTTGATATGCCTACGATTTTCTCTTTCGATTGTTTACGTAGGCAGTCTGAGTGATACAAGGTCAGATTGTTGAAGGGCAGCTTGAATCTTAAAAGGCATTCATTTGCTTCGAAACGGTTCTAGATCAGCATGAGCATTCAGAATTATTCAAGTTTACTTTGTGTAATTTCACTACATCGGGAACTTCCTCACGGAGAAGACGGGACATTCTTGAACCTGGTCAGATTAAATTTTCGACACAATGGATTGGCAAAGGTTTGAGAAGGTCAATAGGTTTGTATCAAACTCAAGAGAAATCTATTAGTTTCGCCCAAAACCAAAAACATTTTAGGTGATAAATTAGACGTGAAGGCCTAATAGGGCTGAACTAAACTTCCAGCATGCTGCAATTTAAAAAACCGTGCTCAAAATTTACATGAAAAAAAGTTCGCAGACCAAAGCATGTGGGTGCTCCAGATGTAAAGGGCGGCCTCTAGATATAATGATGCCTCTGATTACATTGTTTTAAGCTATAAAAAAATTAAATATTGATGTTTGCTGCTCCCGTTACAACAATGCTGTTTATGGAGTTGCAAGTGGAAGTTTGCGATTACCCTATGTTAGAACTTCCTATTCGCCCCCTCCCCCTTCTTCGCCCCCCTCCCGATCTGAACTGTTTCTTTGTACCAGTCCATTATGAATGACATGTAAATTACGTATCATAAAAAATGATAAGAGTTTTTTGTCTAAGCGATAGGATTTATTGTTAATTTCTTAAAGCCACAAAATATACGGCAAAAGTGTACATGGGTTTTTTTTCAGTGGGTAACCCTAAGGTTTGTGTCGTTTCATTGATGAGATGGTGCACATCTACAAACGCCTCTGAATAAGAAGGTATGCAACTTACGACTCAAACATTTGATGAACATTATAAAAACTATTTCTAACAAAACTGTAGTGTTTTTTGGGCAGTAATTATTCTTGGCATTATTGCTATCAGGACCATGGGGAGTGGTACACCACGGGCCACTCTTTAAACTCCTGACCGGTAGCATTTTTTACATTATTTCAAAGCATTATGCCATTTTCCAAATCTCTTTCTTATCCTCCCGCGCCCTGCTACAGCTTAATTTCTTGGGAATATAATTATGGAGCCAATTATTGGGTCCATTATGACCCACCTTCGGTGCCCGGTACATGGATACTTGCCCCTCTTAGAAAACCCTCATAGAGATATCATATATCACCAAACGCACAGGATTTCCCTAGAATATTCCCTTACATATTTTTATCAGAAATTTTGAGGAGATAGCTGATTGATATCTTTACATAAAATATTGGCGAGTGTGTCGCAAAACTTCTCCCAAATTGTGCCAAAATTGCGTAAAAAACTGTTTTCAAATTCTTACACGTCAGCCTTCAAGTGTAACGTCCCTAATTCCACTCTGAAAATTTACTATGCACAATTTCTTAAGCTTTTAATGTCATCAAAATTGTCATTCATACTGTATTTCGCGTTGCCTTTCTACGTTGAAATCGGTTTGTCTCCATCTGGAAGGCGGAAATGAAATTTCATTTCCGAAACGCTTAGACTGCAAACGACCTATAGATGAAAAGTCAGAAATAATCAGACAGCGATTAGGAGTGGAGATGTTAAGAAGTGGTATCAAGGAGAAAATAGATTCTTGAAGTTGAAAGTTGTTGTATTCTCTACATATTCATCTGAGGATTTGGTGAGTCATTGTATTTATTTATATATTAGCGACACGCTAAACGCTTTTGCAGTGCCTTGTCGACGGTCATGTTGAACTTTAATTATATTGAATTCGCTTGAATTCAAGTGAAAGATCTGTTGCAATGAAATAGCCACTCAGGCCGCCAGGGGTGGGCCGGATTGACCTGGAGACCCCTCTGCACTCCATTATTCAGGGCGCTAAAAGGGGTTTTTTGGTGCTGACCTCAAATTCTGCCTCCTTGAAAGAGAACAAGGGTTGAAAGGTTTACCCCCCCCCCCTGGTACACCTCGGCCTAAGGTTATCGACCGACCTATAACCCGCCAATGTGTTCCAACATAAAGTCCATGACGTTTGGATGGATTTGGTGATCCGCGAGGAGAAAAACAAGATACATTCATACCCCCAGGTCAACCCCGATGGGTAGGGGGTACCGACGAGCCTAAGACCTGCCCATGGGCTACAGTACCAAGTGTATAAAGTTTGGTTGGATGTGATCAAGCAATCCAGGAAGAAAAGAGCAACATACATTCATCGCCAGAGTCCACCCCGAGGGGGGTAGGGAGTACCAACCAGCCTAAACCTGCCCATGGGTTCAAGCATCGGGCCTACAAAGTGTGGTTGAACCGGTCAAGCAGTGTTGGAGAAACGAGAGCAACGGACTCAGAATTGCCACTTGAAACAGATGAGCACTGACTGCATTTTGGAGTGGCAACCAACCCTTGCACGAACGCCGAAAGACACGTGAACTTTACATCAAGTCTCCACGCAACTTTTGATTAATTGCACGTGGAACATTCTATAGGCCTACAGTGTCATTTTCATCGCTTCAACGTTGTGGGTAACTCGGATTTGTTGAGAGCATTTTATTAAGCCTTGGTTTAAGTTTTACTATGGCAATTTTTGGCAAAATAAAGCTGATTTCATTTGTTAAGAACAAACAGACATAAAATTGTCCGGGGGCGTAATTGTCCAGGGAGCAATAGTCTCGGGGGCAATTGTCCGGGGGGTTTGTGCAGGGGGATATTGTCCTGTTACCGAATAGACCAGGGGTTGGAAAATGACCAAAAATGTAATAGAAGGGGGGTCTGGACAAAAAGTAAAGTCAAGTATCAATGTTTAGAATCACCTTCAGCTTCGTGAATGTAGGGTAATACAACACAAACAATAGTCAGTTATTCGAAGTCATGGTAGCCTCCTACATGCCTTCCAAGATTTTAAAAATATTCCCCTCATCCTCCTGTTCAATGACAATGTTATTGCTAACATCTGTAATGCGCTTCTTTACACTTCTCCGAGCATCGTAGTAGACCTTCATCTTTATAATGCAAGATTTTCATATTTTAAAGAAGATGTTTTCTATTCCTTCGCCAAAGTGTCCTCAAAATTTTTCATGGGAGGGAGATTACTTTTAAAATTTATAAGAGGGGGGCTGGAATAAGAATGCCCTGGGTGGAAGATGTTTGAAAAATTAATTAGCAGGGGGGACGTCTATTAGGCAGCCAAGAGTACTTGACTTGACATAACCCTACACTGATCTTTGCACACTTTCTGGACTCGAGCACTTTCTGGCTACACAACCCCTTCAATTCGTTTGATCTTTAATCTAACCAGTCTTTCCTCTGTAAGTAATGCCAGCTCAACCTCGTTTCAGACTTGTTCTGCCAAGCGCTTTGGAATCCTACTACGGGTTCTCACACCAGGAAATCCTTCTTTGTATGCACGATAAGTGTTTCTTTCAGGGCCTCTTCTACCAGCTGCATGAAAATTTGTTTTCTGCAGAAAATTCAAAAACCCTCGACTAATCGTTAGCAGATTCTGGTAAGCAAAGTATGAGTTCAAGAACTCTTTTTGAAATTCAAGTGAGACGATGAAAAAGTAATATTCTATGATAAAGTGCTCCTTTTCTCTGTGTTATTTACCCAAAATTCTTTTGTAGTTTGCTCCAGAAATGGTATCAAACAAAAGAAAAGGTAACGGAATCAGATTGCTACTTGGAATATAAATTAAGTGTAAATTTATCATTCATGTCACAGTTTTGATAGCTGAAGTTTTTTCATGACATGACCTAAGCAGAATAAAGGGTCGCAAATCGTTCACAGTAAAATAGGCGAATACATTAAAACATTTCATTTTTGACTTGCAATAAAAGCGACTACCTGATCTCATCCACTCAAAACGTGACGAGCGAATAATAGCTCTTGGATGATCAGGCCTAAATTCCCTAGGTACTTATGTTACGATTGTTTGTACCGACACCTATTCTTAATGTTGTGATGCAGCAAAGTTGAGGTTCGAAGTGAATGAAGAGCAGAAAAACATCAGGAAACAGAGCGGAAAGTGCTGTAAAAGGATCTGCATCGACGACATCTTTTGACGGTATTGAGGTAAGAAGAAGGTACATGCCTGATCTTGGTTGTGAATACGCAAAGGATCAGGAAACTTTGCTATATTGGAGATAAATTTTGCATCATAGAAAACAACATTCCCTTGCTGTTACACAATAGAGTTATTACAGAGAAATCAGCTAAGCACTTAAATCGGCCTTCGTTTGATAACGAGACAAACAGAGTTGTCATTTTAACCCCTTCCAGTGGTGTTGAAAATTTCACAACGAAAAATCCATAAAACGATTTGTCTCTCGTGCCATCTTTTCAGAATCCTTTCCTTACCGCTCGAATATTGGACGTACCTCACCAAATGCTGCGCTTGCAGCAAGTACTGTGATAAGACGACTGAGTTAAGGTCTGCGCATGTCTTAATAAAAAAATGATTCTTTTTGAAGTTAGAATATTTCCTCCCTTTATCTTTCCCTCAGTCGATTTCGTTCGTTCCATTATAAAATGCATCAGCTGGCTTTTGTCTAAACTTGGGAAAGGCGTACTGACGTTTCTAAATAGCGCCCGAAGAATTGCCGAGAAACCATAATCTCCAATTAAATTTGTCATGTCCAACTCTGGTCTCTTTTATGAAACAATTTAAATTCGTCGCATTAATGATGTATCCTCTTTCAAGAC
>JAAAKM020006971.1:138431503-138443250 GCA_010016025.2 Alatinidae sp. Z8VKAUB7J3 | reverse complement strand
CAACTCTGGTCTCTTTTATGAAACAATTTAAATTCGTCGCATTAATGATGTATCCTCTTTCAAGACTAAGACAGTACATTCTACTTAGGCCCCAAATTTTGCTGTACATGGATCAAAGGTGAGCAGTTTCCTCTCATAAACGGAGTATACTGTATCAGCTTAATGTTCTACACTATCATTATGACAGTGGACACTAGGTTATCTCGTTTATTGAAACCATTGTTTACAATTGATTAACAGAGATTTACTGAAACACAAGCAAGCAAATATTAAGGTTACAATTTATTTCCAACGTTTCTGAGCCATCTTAACGCCATTCTCAAGAAAAATACGATACGTGGAAATGTATTCATGTAATTTTTTCAAGTTTTTCGTAGTGTATATAAATAGACCCCTCATGGTGTCAAATATATCTCTCGGGAATGATGCCATGATGACTCAGAAACGTCGGCAAGAAATTGTAACCTTAACATTTTCTTGGTCGTGAGCATCTCGTATATTTGCTTTATTAGGCAAAAATGTAAACCTGGCATCAACAATATGGATACAGACAGATTTCAAAGTCATAATGCCTTGCGTTTCGTTAATTACAAAGTAATCATAAAGAAGAAGAGAGACTAAGAATACATTTAAACAATGATTTGTAAGAAACGAGAGGCAATTTTTAATCCTTCGTTCATAAATTTGAAATGCTATGCAATGACAACCCTGCATAGGACAGTGCTTGGTGTCCCATATTTGGTGCCTGAGTCATTACACTACTTTGTTTAGATTTTGATTTATTTCGCGGGATTTCCAAAATATGAAAGGGGGGCGTTCATAAGTTTCATCATTCCCGGAAATAATCCTAAAAATGGAATCCATTCAATTTTATATCATATTTGGTTACATCGATACAATAATGTCAGAGGTAGGTCCAACATTAAAATTTCCGATGCATTATGATATACTACAGTGAAAAACATATATGCCGATCAGAATGTCAGGGGGGGGGATACGCTAGTGAATTCTCTCAGGGGGCGGCGCCCGCCCTTGCCCCCCTCACCTGCGTGACTGTCCCTAAGGTTGTAACTCTTAAGAACTTTATACTAAAGAAAAAACAACTCCCATATTGAAAATGGAGTTTTTACCGATCTTCGTCAGGCTAAATACATCGGTACATAATACACTGTTTACAGAGACTTTAAAGGTCATTGAAAGGATCGAAATTTACAATAGGCGGGAAACGATTGGTTGAATAATAGAGACGTCACGGAGAACAGGTGAAAGTTTTGCGTTTTGGACAACACTTACGAAAAGAAGCTAAACTAAATAAAAATTCATTTTACTTACATATCTTAATGTAAACCCTCTGTACCTCCCCAATATTTTCTCAGTAGCCCTTGCTTGTTTCGGAGAAGCCAGCATTGGAGAGACCTGGGGAAGACATCATGCTGACAGCAGGGTGTGATGTTAATACCATAACAAGAAATGGATTAAACGTTCGTACATCTTGATATGGTCTTTGCATATTAACTTAAAACATGCCATATACACACCGCATCAATAAGATGTGGAATGAATAATTTTTGGCGTCAAAGTTCAGGATTCATCTCGAACCGATTCTTGTGTCCATCTTTAGTTTTGGACCTCACTCGACCCAGATTTCCATTTCCAAGAATTAAAAAAACGTGGTTGCTTCAGTAAACGATCGGCGCAGATTACAGATCCCCATGGATTCTGAGTTGCTTCCTACTCGGACACTGTTTTCCTTTGACACTGAGCTAACAGCAGATTCGATAGAATGCTGTAACTACGCACCTTATTTTGCTTGTGGGACGTACCAGCTCAATGCTGAGGACAAAAAGCAGACTCGACTAGGCAGCATTCGCTTATATAAGCTACACTTACAGCAAGAATGCAATATCACACAAGATGAACAAAACGATACTCCAGTCCAGGTTTCATTACACCAAACGATATCCACTGTTGGGATTCTTGATATGAAATGGAGTAGAAATGAAGGTAATGATTATTTGGCCGCGGCGGATTCCGAAGGAAAAGTCGGGCTGTATGAACTTCAAATATCGCCTTCTAATGACGACACCGTTTTGGGCCAGAAATGTGATGTCGTGGTTGAGGTAGATAGCATTTGTTTATCTCTTGATTATGTCAAACCAGGGGAGATTGTTGCAAGTACTTACAAAGGAAACATTGTGGTTATTGATAGCAAGACGTCCGAAATGTTGTCTAAATGCGAATGGAAAGCACACGACTTTGAGGCATGGATATGTGCGTCAGATAAATGGAATGAAAACATCGTTTACAGTGGGGGTGATGACTGTAGATTTAGGGGCTGGGATCAAAGAGCAGGCCCTAGGCTACTGTTTAGCAACAAACAGCATGAAATGGGTGTGTGTAGCATACAAGCACATCCTAGGGATGAAAATGTTATTTGCACAGGAAGTTATGATGAGAATATCCGAGTATTTGACAAAAGAAATTTCAAACGACCAATATGTTTCGTTAATGTGGGTGGAGGAGTATGGCGACTAAAGTGGCACCCAGAAAAGTCACAAATTTTGCTCGCAGCATGCATGCACAATGGATTTAAGGTTGTTGAAATGGACAGCTCCTTTGATAGTGGACGTATATATACTGAGTATATGGGGCATGATTCACTTGCATATGGTTCAGATTGGTTGGTAAATGATCAGTGCAAAACAGAAACTCAGTTGATAGGTACTTGCAGTTTTTATGACCATCTTCTAAAGGTGTGGGAATTCTAAGTGTATCTCTGTATCAGACCATGCATGTACATTTACGTTTATGTACATTGATCATTAATGTTGCATTAACGATCAATGTACATAAATTTGATCATTAATAAAATGTTTGTAAACTTTTTAGTAGATTTTAGGTTGATATTTTAAAGCTTTGAAGCAAACAGATTAGACACCAGATATTTTTATTTGTTATTTGTTGGTATAGAAAATTTTGGCTCAGCTGGCTGACCCCCATTCAGTTGGTGAAGTTTAAGGACCCTCTGCCTTAGTACATTTTACCTTATAATGAATTTGGAATATGTCAAGTTGAAATTTGTTACAAAAAATGGACAGAATTTTGAGGTGGAACAGTTGATCCAGGGAGATTTAACAGTTGTGTAAAATGTCACTGTTATGTTCTATTCTCATGCCCGAAGTAGTTTCTGGTATCTTTCCCATCCACGTATAAAGCTCTGCCGTAGTTTGGCTAAATAGTATTTCTGGAAAAGGTTTGGAAGCACCATTAAGTTATCATGGTCCAGAGGATAGTTCACTTGCATTAGATTACAAAGGGTTAGGGTTTCATGCCCTGAAAGGCTATTAGTAACACCAAGAAGGACATCTTGTCTTTAAGTGTGCTGTGCTTTAATGAAAGTCCCATGGTGTATGTGGGCCACTGCTTAAGGGGAGTGCATGACATAAAACCTCATCATCATTAACTTTGTCTTGAAACTGTTAGTGTGAATCTGTGATGGTATAGAGGGTCTCGATGTAGACCATTTTGGACATCAACAAAGCAATCACAGTTGATTCAAGGCAGGCACATAGAATCTCATCCCTTTGTGACTGATAACCCCAACAATAAAGAGATGTTTACATTTCATCATCATCTTCATCTTCATCTTCATCTTCATCTTCATCTTCATCTTCATCTTCATCTTCATCTTCATCTTCATCATCCATTTCGCAAGTTTAATCCAACACTTCAATTTAAATGCTCATTGACATTGACAGCAAATTGGTCCACCGATGCCAATTGCCACAAATCACTTATTGATATTGTATTCAAGGGGAGCACACGTAGTCAATATAAGAAATGTCTAAATGAGAATTAGACAAGAATTAGACACTTAGTCCAATCTTTTAAATCAGTATGATGTTGTTGTTAGTATAGAGTTGTTGTTCATATCCAGTTACTTAGTACTCACTGTATCGTTTAGTTAGGCCCTTGTATATAAAAATTTAGTCCTTTTAGAGGTACAGTTGAGTTTTCTAAGCAGTTAAATTATTTGCCACTAAAATTTAAGTTTCCTGCTCAACATGGTAGATTTTCTAGCGTGCTCCTAAAGATTATTTGCTGCCCTTTCATTCGTCAAATACAACCCGGAATCGTTTAAAAATAACATAACGGTATGTTTCGTAACGTTGCCCTTCCCAGCCCTTCGTAATGTTTCATCTCATCGTCAATAAGGCGTCCCGACCATAAGAAAACCGATAATACTAGACTTACCGTTTTTGTCTGTAGATAGAAAGTTCGGCATCTCGTATTCACTTGCCGTAGTAACCATTCTTCTAAACCTGGTTTTCAAACGCATTCTCCTGTGAAGAGAAGTATCCACCATTGATTAAATTTAACCATCACCACCCCCCCCCCCACCTCCCCCCCCCCCCCATCCCCCGCTTATTATAATTACGGAGCTTTCATCTCGTACCTGCGGATACCTGGTTGACCCAGGGGATGACCAGACCAGTCCTAATAGAAGATTTCTTGCGAAGAATCGATTTCCTGACTTCTATTGCAATAAGATTAGGCAACAAATGTCATGCTTGTTACAGGTATTAATTCGTTTTTAATTCTTTCCATCTTACCCCATTTCACCCCGCATATTAAATTATATAAATCTGCCCATACCCGCGTTTATTCCAATTCCCCTCGGTTGTAGGTATCCAAGAATTGAGTACTAAAGTGTGACGTCACGATTTAATGAAAATCAGACATTTAAACTAACTAATGATATTTTGAACTGATCGCTTTCTTCTTGTTGGCATAGATAACCTATCCAAATTTGAGAACTATACCTTGAGCAAACGTTGAGATACGCCCTTTCAAACTTTAAATCATGCCTATCAAAACCTTGTTAAATGAACCCAGTTCATAATTTTATGGACTGAGCAAAATTAACAGTGTTTCCTCAAGGCCTTCTCCTAATTAAAGAAGCCATTTCTCAAAGTTGATATGAGATTTAAACGCCATATTTTGTATACCGGTATTTGGTGGCAGGGTCAACACTGTGATATAGTTATAATTGCGATTCCTCGAAAAAAAGTTTTTTGTGACCTCATGACTTTAGTACTCTATAGCCCCATAAGCCTGATCGGCACTAATTTGATATGTCACATTTGTGGTCTTCATCAGACCTGAATACGTCTTGGAGCACCACACATTTAATTCCTTTTTCATTATACTATTCAAAACCACAAGTAGACTAATCCTGTACGTCAATTACTTTGTGAGCCAGCCGATAGATTGTTTAACGAACAGTTTTCAATATGGAGTAGCTATTTATAGACCAGAGGGTTTCATAATATGTTATTAGGCAGGTGACAAGTTTTAAGGATTGCAAGCACCGTGAGTTGCGGTTACAAATGGTCTTATAGACACCCGTGCAAACATTGACTCTTATATCTGTTTTGCCGTCGAAGCTTCTCCACTAAGGAACGATTCAGTCAATGTAAGGTACTACACGTTTTTTTATGTAAGCAACTCAGTTGCTTAGGTGTGAGGCCTCGATTTGGTCCAAAATCTAAGCAACAAGCTAAGCAACTCGAGGCCTCAAATTCTGGAGGGACAATTTTTAAAACTCCTGAAAAGCAAATCAAGAAACGTTTTTCATGAAGAATTGATTCGAAAATGTTGATGTATAACTAATATCACACAGTTGAAAATGTGTCAAGCAAAGCAGAGCAAAGAGATTAAAAGATCCAGCCATCATTTGGTATTTCATCATTTACAACACAACGAAATTCGACGATAACCTGTAGTGATACCTAAGTAACTACTTAAGCAACTGCAGGCCTGATTTTGGAAAATTACCAAGCAACTCGAGGCCTGACCCCCAAAATGGAGTTGCTTATAAAAAAACAACGTGTAGAGCTATTATTCACCAGTTGTGAAAGATACTCAATCGCATGCACACTATTACTTTCCTTGATGCTCAATTCATCGTGTTTCGCCAAGTAGCAAAAAGTGCTTTTAGACTGCCAATACTTCATAGAGTCTGCTGTTCTTGCAGCCTGTACCCGGGGTAACATTACAACCTAAAATATGTGAAGACAAAAGGAAGATACCTCATTCTCGGGTCTTCCCTTGGCCCCAACTGAAAAGATAACCTTTAGATAGACATTCCATATATCACGAAAATTTGTAAAGTTTAAGTATCACAGAAAATCAAATATCAATGGAGATCATAAGAAAACGTTTACGAAAAGATTCAAAATTTATCGAAGTAAGCATGGGAATATTTATGCAGATTTTTGTCAAGGACATTGAAGTGTATGTTGGTCAGATCTTGTAAATTATTTCCAAATGTATTTGATGCATGTAAGTAGTGTTCCCAATCTAAAATAACAACTGATTGTCAACAATAAATGTTTCCCCCTTTTATGTCGGTTTTTTTATTGTTTGGTCATGTTTTTTTTTACAATAATTTTTGCATAGTCAGCATTTTGCATTTAGTGTTAATTTCAATATGCATGCATTCTGTTTACTAGAAATTCATGGCGTTGACTTGCATTGAGGGATTTTTTGAAATGTGTGAATTATTTATGAGTGTAAAATATAGAAGTATAGAGCAATGATCGTACCATTGTACAATTTAAAGTGTATGAAGATATTGCAATAGTTTATTCGCGTAACGTAATTTTACTGGGAAAGACAGTGACGGATCAAGGGGGGATATCTAAACCATCGCCCCACCCTATCAAGCATCCTCCATAAATTTTGACCTTTTATCATTACTAAAGATACTCTGAGTGGGTAGTTTGTTTGGACTTAGGACCAACATTAATGACAATTACAAAAGGGGATTTGGGGCAGGTAAGATAACATGGGGCAGGAGAAGCTTCTGGGCCTTTTGACAAGGAATGGATGTAGTATCTATTCTCATTGATGACAGATGCTTTCCGTAATCCGCGAGAGGCGGTCCTATTGGGCGATTTAGTCTGCCTCATGTCTTTCTTCTCTGCCCGGTAGCCAAAATTGAGGGCGCCCTTTAGTTATCAGTATCAATATTTGGTGGTTTTTCTGTTTATTTAGGGTAGTTTCAATGTCGGGCCCGCTGCTCATCAGGGGTCTTTGATTGAGATACTGCAGGAAAATCATCTATGAAAACAAACTTGTCAAGTGTTAACATCAGCTTCGGTGACCCGTATTAATCTCTTGATTAATCTCTTGATCCGCCACTGATTGAAGACAGGTGATGTTTACTCTTTCTCTTCAATACCTAATAACATTAATTAACGAATATTAATTAATTAAATAGCGTATTGTTGTTAAGAGTAAGGTCATGTATAACTTTTACTCTACAGTCAGGATTAGCCACAATTTTCTACTTGTTTCTTATTGTTAACCACCCAGATTTATCGTTACTAATACTTGAACTAATCACTGATTTTACAGTTGTCTTCTTTGTATTTTCTTTCTTTGTAACTTCACGTGATCGATGTCGTTTTCTTGGTTGCTGCCCCAAATTGCAGAAGCTTTGATTGTGATACTGTTTTTTGTTTATTGTTACTAATTTACGAATTGATTATGCACTTGTCTGCTTAATTTATTGTTTGTTCTTTGAACTGATCACGGTATTGGTCTCGTTTATTTATTGTCTCTATTCTTTAAACAGATCGTTGGAATCTAGCCACTTTTTTATTGTTGCAAGTCTTTAGTTGATCAATATTCCTGTTTGTTTATTTTGCTCCTGATCTTCAAACTTGTCACTGTCTTTGCCATGTTTTTTTATTGTCAGCTTGTTTATTGTGTCTTGTTTTTTGTACTAACAGTTGTATTTGCCCTGTTTATTTATTGTTGCAATCTTCGACATGTTTACTGTATTTTTCTTGTTTATCTATTGTCACTAATCCTTATTGTGGTAATCGTGTTTCCTTTTTATTGTTATTGTTTGTCACACTAGTCACTATAATTGCTCTGTTTTATTCACTAGTGGTAATTTTCTAATTGATGCCTATAATTGTCTTGTCATTTATTGTTACTAATCTGAGAATTGAAAACTATAATTGTCTAATGTATTTATTGTTACTAATTTTGAAACTGATCACAGCATTTGTCGTCGTCATTCGTTGTTAACATTGTTGGGACCTATGATTTAAATGATGCTGCTTGTTTTTTGTAACTGTTTAGTACTTACAGCTGTAATTGTCTTGTTTATTTATTGTTGAAAATCTTAGGAAGGATTTCTGTTATTGTCATGTTATTTATTGTCACTAATCCTTGAACTGATCATCAATTGCCCCGTTTATTTGTTGCTGTAGATCTTTGAACTGATCGCCGTATTCGTCTCTTGTATTTATTTTGCTGATCTTCGAACTAATCACTGTCATTGACTTATGTATTTATTGTTGTAGATCTTTGAACGGATCACTGTATTTGTCTTGTTAACTGTTGTCACAAGTCCAGGAACTGATCATTGTATCCATGTTTCCTCTTTATTGTTGCTTGTCTTCTGTTACTTGTTTATTGTTACTGATATTTGAACAAAGTACTCTGTTCGTCTTGTTGACCTATTTTCACTAATTTTCGAACTCTTGACTGTAATCATAGTTATTATCTATTGGTAATAATCCAGCAACTGATCGCGATCATCATGTTGCTTGTTTATTGTTCATAGTTTGAAACTGATTACTGTTATAATGTTACTTTTTTATTGTTACTAATTTTGAAACTAATTGTATTTCTTGCTTATCAATTGTTACTAATCTTTGAACTGATCAATGTAATCACACTGCTAGGAACTTATCACTATAACCGTGTTACTAACTTATTGTGAAATTGTTTGGAACAGATCACTATAATCATCGTGCTTGTTTATTGTTACTGGTCTTTGACATTATCACTGTATTTCATTTCTTAGTTTGTTGTGTGTAAATTAAAAAAAAACGAATTGTATCTTTGTAAGAATCTGAAGAAAAGAACTCGAGTGTAGGACGCCAAATACTGGACGATCCAGTGTCAGTTATGTGTTGATTAGTTTGTGGTTACTCTTGGGTGCCTAATAGAAAGGGGTTGGAATAAATGGGGAGGGTTGGAAAATCCCAAAAACCTAATAAACGGGGGGGAGTAGCCGGGGGGGGTGGAAAATGACAAAGAAAGGTAAAAGATGGGGGACACTGGACAATAAGTGTAAAAAATGAAGTCAAGAATCAATGTTTAGAATCAACTGCAACTTCCTAAACGTAGGGTAACACAGCACAAACGACAGTCAGTTATTCCAAGTCACGTCAGTCTCCTAAATGTATTCCAAAAATTAAAAATTGTTCCCCTCATCCTCCTGTTCAATGACAGTATTACTGCTAACATCTGTAATTTGCGTCTTCACACTTCTTCGACCCCCTGTCAAAGGCCACTTTCATCTTTTTAATGGGTTATTTTCATATTTTCCCCCAAAAATTGTCATGGGTGGGAGATTACTTAAAATTTGATAGGCGGGGGGGTTGAAATGAGAATGTCCTGGGTGGAAAATTTTTTGAAAAATCAATTAGCAGGGGTGGGAGGTCTATTAGGCACCCAACAGTAAGTGGTTTGATATGGTACTTGACAAAATATATTTCAAACCAGCTTCAAATGACGCACAAAGTCTTGCAACGCTGCGTCATAGAACGTGGAATTGCTTATAACGCACCGTGATGCAACATGAAATGCGTATAACACGCGAAGGCACACCGCGGAGAGGCTGTCGACACTTTTTACGAGAGCGTCTCTTCGCATCACTTTACTACTTATCTTCGGAAAAGAGATAATATACAGCCCAAAGCAGCCGCCTTTAATTACCGATAATATCAAGCGGCCTACACGCCATTTTTATACCCAACACAAATTTTTATTTGTGGCTCACTGTTGCTTAATTTTTCATGAAATCTCAGGCTGGTGTTGCTAATGAAGTGTTGCTTATGAAAAATGTGTATTCGACGGAAATATAAGTATTTCCATCAAACGTTGAAGACAACGAAAACATCTGTTGCGATCTGTGTATTGAGAAGTGCCCTCTGATAGCTCACACTGACACGGAATCTACTAGACACGTAAATATCGTAAATGAAAAGCGTTTTAGACTCAGGCACTGACGATAGGGAGATTCTTTGCAATTTCTCACCCAATGTACGTACGCAGCATGCACTCTGTTTCCATGAAATACTGCTTATGCACGAAGAAAGACAGGATCTAATTTAATGCATTTAACGATTCCTCAGGAGAAAATCATCCAGTTGGTAAATTAGCTAAACTGCAAGAAGGCAAATGGATACGAAAATATATAAGTACGTAAGTTAAATTTTGTGCAGCAGAATATAATAAACCTTCGGAACTGGTAAAACTGCAAACCGATTTCTCTCCTTCCAGTTTATGGGAATGTCATATTCGACGAAAGCATTTATCGGACACTGATATATTCTCCGTCTATAATTTTTGGCTCCGCACTCAATTGTGGGAACGGGGATCGAACCTAGCTAATATGGCGACTAGAGAAATATCTAAAAAATATGTTAAAATCGGAGGTCACCAAGCTCAATTGGTCGAGCACGTGTCGCAGAGACTTTTGCCATTCCCCAAAACGCCGAATAGTGTTATCCATCGAGTTCAGCAAGATTATCGCTGCACGGCATGTTTTTCGGAGTTAAAAAAGTCGAACATAAAATCCTTGCTGTGTAACAAATAAAAGCCAAAAGTATCTGCGAGTAACTGATGGAAGAAGTGAGGCGTCATACTTATTGTACGTAGGACTGTTACCCCAGAATACAATGACGTGGTCAGAGTAAAGATTGCTTACGCCAGTACTGCCGCATTTTCCATGGGCGGGAGAAAGAGCTAAACCTTAATTGACAAAGATTACGCGATGATGGTTTATTTGTATGACGAGATTTTCAAGAAGAAGTGGGAATTGTATCGCGATTTTACAAATTAACGTCGTTTGCGACTCAAACTCGATGCTACTTTGGTTTCGAATGTATGTTCTATAGCAGCGTATATTTCACATAGGATGTTATGTACAGCCGTCTTGCCTAATCTGCAGCTTATAAATCTGTTTGTTGTGAGTCTCCAGCTGCTACAGTTGGTAAACGTCACTCCTAACCGACGTATAGACCAAACTGATGACTATTTTTTAGTCCATGTCCGGTTATTGGATTGATTTTGCGAAGTATGAAGTCGAACATCTAACGAGTCATCTAAATTATCAGCAATGTGTTTCAGAATCATAAAATCGCTTTTCCTTTACCAAAGTCGACCACTTTCGACTAGTAAAGCGTCGGACATCCATCGTATCTCTTTCCTTTCCTCTTCTGGTAGACTCGATAGGGCTTAAAGGGCTTTTTCTGCGAGTGTGAGATAACATAGTTCCGTACATAAGTTACACTGTTTGTAAAAAACTTATCTTAAAATAATAACTACAGTAATAAAAACATACTTAATATTCAAAAATTAAATGGCCATCATTTACTTTGATACTTTTGGAGTAACATAAAAACACATCTATTAATCAATCACTTTAACTCACACTGCAACAAAACTGTTCTAATTAAGTGGCTCGAACTTGTAAACCTACGCAAATGTACTTGATCAAATTGGGTATCTAGCACCTAATGTTATTCTTGTACAACATCAATGAACCACATCCAAAAAAGGACACTTCCTTTGCCGCGGTATTTGATAATTAATGTAGTACGGCAGAGACATTTCTAATTCGGTGGTCTCTTAAACCTTTGTTCAAACGACTTTGT
>JAAAKM020006971.1:138406976-138425815 GCA_010016025.2 Alatinidae sp. Z8VKAUB7J3 | reverse complement strand
TTGTTGTTCTTTACGACAAATAAGCAGTGGCTGACAAAAAAATAGATTTAGAAAATTTGTACGACATGATAATGAAGTGATTCTTGCTACCAAAATGTTTTTTAGGGAGCAACAGTAACAAGATCAAAATTCAAGATCGTTGTAGCTAAGGGGTTTACTACAATATGCCAATCGGAGGTCAACTGCAAAGGAGATTCGACTGCAAGCCGCAAAAGAAGGTATTTTCATTTCTCATCTTCATAAACAAATTTTAAAAGAATGTTAAATGCAATATCGTTAAACTTGTAAGTAATCATAATAGAGAGCACGCTAACAACTCCGATAGCCTAGATTTTGATTTTAAAAAAAATTAAGGAGAACTTTACAGTTGCCTAAAATTATTTATTATTGCTATATGTTATCTGGTGAGTGTGCTACCGGCGTCCGCTATCTCCTCTAACTAATTACTTTACTTTACACGACCGCAGTCGAGCATGCCTTCACAAAATTGCACCATTGGTCTCTGTCATAAATTTGGGTACATCTTCCGCTTCAGTATTCGTTTTTTTGGCTGTGCAGTCAAGGTAGGTGAGTGGTCTTCTCCCTTTGCACGGATGTTGAAGGTGCATGCAGATAACAGAACAATTTGGTCTTTAGATCTGTAGCAATGCCCTGCAAAACGCATTCTTCTTTTGGCTACGACGGAGGAAATTTGGGGAATGTTACCACAGATTTGTTTTTTGGTTTTGTGTTGTTTCCATGAGATATTTTGATCACTCGTGATAAGGCTTGTGTATGTGGCGTCCAGATTCTGTAGATCGTTTGTCATAGTCCATGTTTCAGAGCCATAGAGCAGTATACTTATTCTTCATAAAACCATTATAAAGACATGAGCGCTAGAAAGGGGACTGCCGTTGAGTTACATCAACCATATGTTTTGTATACAAAGACGACGCGTACCGTCTTTACTATTTATGGCTATGGCTAGACTTTCCAACATGTTAACATTGTATCACGTAAATACAAGACTGATCATACCAGCGAATGAAGCAATAGTTGTTTGAGTATACATTCCCATTCGACTCATTTAAGAGCGACAAAATAGTTGGTATATCGATTTTCGTTGCAGAACTCACTAATTTTGTTTTATAGACATTCAGATGTATACTGCCATTTGGTAGCCATATTTTTTTTGCTCTGTGTTAATTGAGCATCTATCGGAACCAATATAGCCGGAAGATGTTATCTGCCCTCCGGTCATGCACTTGTATAACCAAAACGTATGCCATCGTACCTTAAGTAACTTGACATGCCCGTATCTTCTAAAGACTCATACCAGAAAAGTTTAAAGTATTAAAAGTTTTTTTTAAAGAAAGTACTAAATTTAGTACTAAATTTAGAAACCAATTCAAGTCCTGTTATGTAAAATGAAGACTGAAGTTTCAGTAAGCAATTAATTTGGTATGTTGCCAGCAAATTTAATACCATTACCAGTTCACACTCTAAGAGGTAGAGCCCAGCCCAGTGGTTCTTAACCAGGGATACTATGGTAAGCGATAAGGTGTAAATATTAGGTGAGGGGCAAATTCATCACTTCGTATTTTTGTTTTTTTTGTTACTTACAAACGCTTGCTTCTAGTGTTACAGTACCTGCTGACTTTAGTTTGCAGCTTATTAATAGATTCCTAAGACCCAAAATCGTTTAATGTGAATATCTAACGGGTGCTAAGAACTTGTACAAGACGCTAAGGGGTCGGAGTCATTGAATGATTTACAACTATTGGTCTAACCCCTTGAAAACCAAAGTCGATAAAGAAAAAAAAAACAATATTGAAAGGCATAAAGTTATCATAAATCTTTCCTGTTTGAGCTACTGTTATTTTCCCTTGGATTAACATTTATGCCTTTGTCCTGAATATAGGGATACAATAGTCGCATATCCTAAGATCACCGAAGATGATGTTCTTGTACATTCAAAGTATCCAGAGCTGCAAACTGATGGCGGAGTTGTATTTAAATTTACCGTCTTGAAGCCAAAAAATGTCACAGGGAACAAAGAAAGAGAATTGTTTCCATTGTCAACCATTAGGATCGCCTTTGACAAATTGAAAGACGTCATAGAAAGAGAGCTTGGAGTGAGTGTTGAAAGTAGCGATTCAGGAGCGTCAGGACAGACGGGTCAAAATAAGGACAAAAAGTCAAGTGCTGCAGTTGGAGCCGGAGTAGGAGTCAGTTTAGTCGTTATTATCGTCGCAGTAATAGTTATTGTGGCATTCATTTGGTTCAAAAGGTAAGTTTAATCTTTAGAGATACCAGTTCGAGGTCATTTCTCTTGTATTAGTGAAAATCTAGTGAATGTTGGCTTTGTCTCAATCTTTCAGTAGTGAAATAGATAGTTGTTGCTATTGGCAATGGCCCCCAAAACGTAAATCTGTAGGAAGAACAAGACAACTTAAAAATAGCACATGCAATAACGCATTCCTTTACATGTGTAAAGCACAACTCTTGCCAGTTTTAAAATGTCCTGATCATTGTATTTTCCAGATCCAAAGTTGCTCGCTCTCTATACATTTTTCACAAAGCGCAGCTACCGTTTAAGAACAATTTCTGTTTGAGGGTAGCTTCTAAGTCATTTAATTATAGTTTGCATAATGCAAGACAATCAATACGATATCCCTGTTTAATAAAGCATTCCTTAATATTATGAGCAATCGCAATCGTTAAAAATAATAATTGTGGGCGTGTTATAATTTTTGAATTCTACTTTCTGTCTATAGATATTAAACTTTAAACATTGAAAATACATATGGATAAACGCAGTTTCTTCATAAGTTTTTTCCGCTAAAATGTGCACTTTCTATCTGAGGGCGGCTTTTACCCTAAAGTGCGATGAAGGATGTGCATGCTAAATGATGAAATGTAATTGAATGCACAGAACGGCAGAAGTCAAGGGTGGCATTAACCAGCATGCAATTTAGGTAGCTTGATTGAGAAAGCCCAGTTCGTGTTGCAGACCCAAACAAACGCATTTGTTAAGGTCTTCGAATCAGATATTAAAAATACAACCAGGCTTTAACAGTCACAATACTTGAACGTGATTTCATTTACAGCTGGGTTTCGTTGATCTAACTGTGAAAGATCGGAAAATAAAAGGGGAAAAAATTGTTATTATATTGAAAATGAATTTGATTGCATTTGAACAATCTGTGATGATTCAGAATTATGCATTTGGGTCAAATCCCGTAAAATGTGAACAATACGACATTGATGCAGAGATGCACCAAACTAAATTTTGGTAATCAATGAAGCTTTTAGAGTTGATATATTTCTAGCTCTATTTAAATCTATTCTGATATAAAACGCTTTTGTTGGACATGAAAATTATTTTGAAAAGCAATGAATATATTATTACGCCACTTTTTCCCTCAAATTTTAAAAAGTCCATTTTAATCCATCACAAAAAAATTATGTATGTATATATATATATATATATATATATATATATTGATGAATAAATCAGCAAGTAGAAATTTTAAGATAATGGGGAATTTCTCTTATTAAGACAACTAATAGTCACAGATTTGCTGCATTACTACAAATTATTGACTTCTCTTGGTTAATTAACTCAAAAAATTCTGCCAAATTATATCTGAACAATTTTGGAATGATTTAATAAGTATTTTGTTTGTTTGTTTAAATTGAAACCAATTAGCAACAGAGAGTAATGTTCCGGCCACCCTGTTTATATAAAAGTATCATAAGGGCTTAAGCTACCATAAACTGTACCTCAAAAGTGTGACTGTTGAGAGCTCGTTTTCGTTCTGATAGTGTTAAGGATTAGGAAATACATCGCTAAATAGAAATAGTCAGCTCAGGTAACTGCATTTTTAGAGAGCTTCAGTGATGTTAACATTACAATAAATAGGTTTTGCTTTGCAAAACAATAATTGAAAATGAGAACCTTATTATGTCATATTAAGCCGCGCATGTAATCAAGCAGCGCCTTAATTAAGCCGCACTTGACAAAAATTAGCATTTTAGGGGGGTTTAATTAGGTCACAGGAGTCAACGGACAGCTTGAGAAATAATTATTTTTGAAAATACTCCTTCTATTTGCTCCTCAACGCCACTTTTAAAATCTATGCAAATGGGTCCGATTCGTTCCCCTCCGCTCCTTGCTTTTCTTACAATAAATTAAGCCGCGTTTTTATTAGTCCGCGTTTTTGAAGGTGTGCGGCTTAATTTGACGTTTTAAGGTACACTAAGCCTTTCATCTCTCTATTCATAGAAAAAGAAAAGTAGCTGAGCAAACTTCTCCTGTCGTTATCTCTAACCCATATGAAAGTACTGGTTACAAAAAGAGCCAACAGATGCACGTAGCGCTCCCACTCTTAGAGCCACTATCAATACCAAGTGGTAAAGCTGGTCAAGAGTTTGAAAATCAAGGATTTTGGGTGGACTTTCGATTTCATCTTTTGCCGAAATTAGTGTACTTCTTTTCGTATTAAAAAAATTCTTTCTACACTGTTCCCTTTGAAAGCTATCTCACGTGTGAGTGCAACTGAAGAGTCGCGTATTCGGAATGACTTTCCTTCCATGATACAACTCATAAAACAAACGGGAGTCGCGCGCTTTTCCTTTGTTGAAGTTCACTGTTGTAATCAACAGTCAGAAGATTTTAAACTGGTCACTCAGGATTTTCACTAGTATTTCTTAACGATTGATAGCTCAATGTCTACCAATAACATCTCGACAGCTTTTTCACTGAAGTTTAAACCTGGAGGGAAAATCATGCATAGCCGCCACGCAATCTCTCCATACGCCCATGTCATACTCCTTCCTAATACCATGAATCTAAAAAAGATCAATTCAATTTGATTAAATCCCTTATGGCTGCCTTGTGCCTTGACGGCAAAAAAGGTAACGAGCGAATTCTGGATCTTCGAGAACTTTGCCAACAGTGTTATCATACAATCTCAGCTATCCTCGTACTAACGGGACGCAATGGGGGTTACTAACTTCTTCTAGGCAAATATTTTCAGTACTGTAAGGTTGGGGAGGGCATTTGGAACCATCTTGCCCTAGCTTGCCATTTCTCTCCCTTAAACTTTTAAGAGCTGCATGTTTTGACTTCTTTTAGTATTTCTCCAAAGCTCCATACATAGTGGGAAAAGTCTAGGAAAAGTTTGGAAAATATGTACAAAACGAGAATGTTTGGGTCAAACAGAGGTACTCCCTTTCCTAGATTGAAATTAGATTCCCAACGCATTCCCGGCGTGCACTCTGCCAACTGTGATAGGTGAACCACGACGTGAAATTCTCTAGTAAATACAGTAATAGTCGCCTATTAACTCTCAATCATCTTCCAGCGGATATCGATATACAGTTCAATGCAAGGGGAGAACATCCGCTCCACGCAATCAGTACCAAGAACGACTTACACTTCAGTCCGCGAATCAGTCACAAGCCAAGTGAAAGTTCCGATGTACCATCGAGACGTGAGGATTTGAAATATCAGTTTTCAAGATACCAGAGAAACATAAAATATATGTCTCTAGTAACTTGGTTAAAACTGCTTATTTCAAATCCTCTTCCGTCGATGATGTCAGAATACGATGGTTTAAAACAGGAGTTACAATAGAGCAACTTGCCATCACACCATTAGAATAGGATTTCCTTGCCGCACGCAAGTGTCGAATATGCGCAGTTCCAATACCAAAAATGAGACACGATCATCTTTCAAAACAAACGGCAGTCTCTTGCATAATCGCCTTTCTGGTACAAATGAAGACTTTCCACAAAAGTTTCCGTTATAAATACGCAACCTTTTCTTATCTACTACAAACAGAGACATGTTCTTATCACGGTCTCCTGCCGCTCAGTGTCAAGAGGACGAAGAATTGGATATTCCATCTACCTACTGAGATACGCTAAGGGTTCAACTCATCGTTTAGAAAAGAACATGGCATGGTCAAATATATCATCAGCATACGCCAAACAAAACACTAAGGTAATACAAAACTATTTACATTTTCGAAAATGGAAAGAAATGGCACAACAAATCACGCATCTCTCATAACATAACCAACGTGTGAAGAAACAGGAATGCTGCTTTCCTGTTGACAGAGCAAGATCCAATTATAGTTAGCTATTCGTTAATAAGTCGACTACTTTAAATTTGTTCAAAACAAATGAAGCTACTATGTTCGTGCTTTATATCTCGATTAAAATGGCAAATTTCTGCTAAGAGTTCTAGAATATTCCTCAACGGAATAAATTTTCATGACGAGAAAATCTACCATACAATTTCAAATTTAACAATAACAGTTCCTACATCAAACGGAAACCGAAAGCGAAGCACCACTCACAGTCCGAAAACCATTCTTGGTGAAAAACAAAAGCCATCAGCTATGATACGCCCTCCAATCCAACTTTACTTAAATAGAAATTTGTACCAGTGACCTACGGAACACTTCTGGAAGTCCGTATTTCCCCCCACAATGCTCTCTCAATTAAATACCGGGTGACATATGAAGACGTTGTACCCCATTAAACGCTTCCATTAGACTCGGAAACTTTACCAATCGTATTAATACTTTGCTTAAATCGAAGTTACTATCCTACGCTACGAGCAATTAAAGGACCTTCCTGAATATTGCTGTTTATATAGGTGAGAAAAGATGGCCACGCATGCTCACTAAGAAAGAGCCGCATCTCCAATTAATGGCGTCATTTACCTGCTGCCAACCAGCTTCGGAACAAGGGAGCTCAAACAACGTGTTCCTAAGATCGATGCGTCAGCTGCGACTTCCTATGAGCTTACATGACCCCCCCTTGTAGCGAGGCAACAAAAAACGTGTATAACGACAAAGCTGGCCCAAAAGCTGCGGTTTTCCGTTATCACATCTGTATTACGCCCTTTGTAATATCCCACATCAACTGAACTCGAGATGCCACAAGATAGTAATGGTTTCCACCAACAACGATTTTGTCCACAAAATAAACCCGGTCATACATATCCATAGCATACTGCACTAACACGACACACTCCTTGCAAAACTTGCAATAGACGATGCCTTATTAACAGACAAAACTGAAACAGACGAAGAAAGCAAACGGCATTGCTTCCTCCTGACGTCGCTAGCAACACAACAGACCCAAATGTACGTCGAAGAAAGGCTCGAATTAACGTAAGAATTATCAAATTGAATAAATTTCTCTATGCAAAATCACTATATCAGGATAATTCTGGTTGTCTTTATATAGGTACAATTTGGGGGGTTGTGAGAATGGATTAATAGTACTTACTGCCATCTCACTTCTTAAAATCGATCATCAGTGAAGGTTAGGAACCGATAATTCGAGCCACAAATAAAGAAACAACAAAAATTAGCATACGGGATGCTTGTTGTCAATTTAGTACACTCTCATATTGTCGGTTGGTTCAACGATCATAACTATATAACCATTTTCTGAAATCACAAACTGAGACATATAACTCCATCTCTTTAAGACATCGTGCTCTTATGAAAAAGCTTCACTCCAAAAACTACCACGGTATTTCTTTGCTTTTCAAGTTGTCTTTGTACTGCTATACTACCAATGGTGCCAAGCTCGCGAAAGGTTTGGTTGTGGGGCTGGGGCAAGCCGTAGCGACTGCCGAAAAGAGCATTCGCTGAAAGGTCAAAGATAGAATTACCTAAATATAAAATTAATTTTTCTACTAAAGCATTCACATATACGAGGGCACAGGGCTGAAACTAATGATTTGCTCATGCCACATGCAAATATACCGATAAAGCCTCTTCAATCTAAACTTACAACTATGAACACAAACGTATAAACTATTTATCCTATTTACAAAATAACGTAACGAAGCAAAATTACAAAATCATACGTGATGCAGTGGCGAGCAAATGCCAACTTGCTCTAATGTACCGACCCGTATTGTGCAGACGTAACTTCGTATGTATTGCATGGGGCTTGCATGCCTTTTAGGTGATTTAAGCCGGCAACAAAATCAATTTTAATTTTCCCTAATAAATAGAGGATGCAGTTAAAAGCTGATTGAGGTTGACACCATTGTTTACACGATTCAGTCATACTGAGGTTCATGGAAAACAAAGTAAATCACATAAGCAACGTGATATTTCACAATTAACCTAACTATGGAAATTGTATAGGTAACTACAGCAATCCTTCTACCAATAATTCAAACATTAGATTTTATATGCTCCACGCTTCTCTAGTAACTCTTCTTGCATCTTCCTAAACCGGTGTAACCATTCGTCTATCATTTGATTGACGAGTGCAGGGCGAGGGTTACTTCGTTGCTTGGCAACAAGGATCCCGTTATCAGTGAGGCAGCAGTCCATCCTTGACTGTAAGAGCCTTTCCTCCTGCCCAACCTTGGAAAGAAAATGGGGATTGACAGAATCAAGAAACAGTTAAACAATTAAGCTAACTAATAACAAGTGTTAAACACTAACTATAATTGGCCGAACTAATTGAGTCTGGGTCTCAAGAAATTTCAATGTGGACCGACATTTTGCTTCTAGAATTTCATCTAATTCGACGCACAAAACCAAATACATATATACCAATGGTTGAGGCGTTGGTTTAGTAATCATGAGGTCTTGGGTTTAAATCCCCTCAGCTCCCTAAAATTGCAAGCTCCTGTGATAACGCTCCACTCTTTGAGAATTTATATCATTGCTACGTTTCTGAGTACTTCTTTGAGATAGAACTACGATAGAATTTCTTCTATATTGGTCTAACAGCACGTTCGTGAATAAAAGAGTCTAAAAATTAAAGTAATTTTCTCTTCTTGGTATATTAGCAATTCGTCAGGAACATCCCTACCAGAGCAATTATTCTTTATAGTCGAATTTCTTAGCCTAGCAAGCTGATCATCTTCAATCCTAAATGGCTCCTGCATACTTATTTCAGTCATAATCTCGCTCCGTTTTGAATTAGGTGATGGTTCATAACGATCACACAAACTTCATTCCGTGGTACGAATCCATCAATCCACGAAAATAATCCACAAAAAGAGATATTTTCTTGTCGAAAACAAATCTCTTTATCGTTTGAGAGGTAATTTTGTATGAGTTTAAACTATGGACAGTGTTTGAAATTATTCCCTTGTTGTTAGGAAAGAATTCACATTAGGTCCCCAGAACTAGCTAAAACCAGATTTAACTCACATTCAACCTCATCAAAATGTAGACAGTTTTGAAGAGCTGGTTGTAAATTCAACAGGTATAACGTGAAGACTTTTGTGCAAGATGACACATCTTGAACGTCAGAGAGATATATTTCCTGCGCTTACCAACTAAAATAGACAGGAAAACCACACGACGAAGTTTACATACTCACGAACCAGTTTTCTATGTTGGTTGCCGTTGCTCTTCTATATTAGCACCTGTATCACTACAATAACTGTTCCTCGATTCCATTTTCATTGTATAGTTGACAGTAAATAATCATAAACTAATTAAAGCGCCTTAAAATTGGATCACACACTGATGCGCACTCTGGATTACCGAACGTGTTCCCGGAATCAATGAACTTCAAAGCAGGGTACTACAAGCAAGACTTGTTGTAACTAGAGAGAGGGGCTTGGACGGAGGTCCACGCTTTATATATCCAACCAAATTAAAGCATTGGTTACGGACTATAACAGGGAGTACTGTCATAATACAACTGCATGAAGAGCAAGGGAATCTCGAATAATGATCGCCAAAAGCAAGCTCAATGGGAAAGGTACTCGGAGGATGTGTCTCTCGTCTGTTTCCTATTTATTCTTAAACTTTACACTTAGCGTACCACGTATCATTTGTTACTGCTTGCTCTTTATAATTCAAATGCTCTAGGCATGGGCGGACCGTAATCTGAATATACTAAGCTGTGGTTCACTTGTGTTTCAACGTACTTATCACACGAATAAGCGATACGTGTGGCTTGTATCTTGAAGGTAAAAGAATAAAAATCACAAAGGCTCTATGCGACAACGTGCATACCTCTTCCATAGTCAGAAAATGTATCGGCAGTACTCTCCCTTCATGGTCTACTAAAGGAAGATATGTTATGTGAGAATCTTCGTTCCAGTCCACATTGGCTCTAGCACCAGCAAAGTTGTCTGTGGATGCTTCCATGGAAACCAAAGCCGAAAAGTGACCTCGAGTGTATCCAAGGGCAACTGGGTTGCGATCACAGAAGCCCTCGTCCCAAAGAAGCGGCAAATAAACACCTGCAAGTTATAAATGAAGATCACTAAGTTGTACAAAAAGGCATATTTTTAAAACAAATATTTTACTTACTTGTCAAATAAACAAATTACGCCCTTTTAGGTAAGTGCAGGAATCATGCTTTCTCTCTCCTAGTAACTTTATGGTTCCGGATGACGACAGATGATATCATGGTCTTGTGCTCCAAAGGAGGGTAAGGTCGCCAAGAACTACCAGTATACAGCGTATTAAAAATGGTTATTATCGGCCAGTTTAAATTCTCAATCTTTTTTAGCATTACCACAATAGCTTGCTTTCTTTTTTCACTAATGGAGCTGAGGGGATTCGAACCCACAACCCATTGGTTTGCAAACCAACACCTTAACCATTGGACCATCAATGCCCTATATTAAATTATATATATATAGATATATGTTGCTGCTGTTAAATGTAGTGCATAAGGGTGAAAGCTTTTGGGTGCACCTAGACACCCTTCATGCATCATAATGTGAGATAATAGCAAAAATAGAAAAGTCACATAACCTTTGTAAAAATGTATAAATTGCAATTTGTATACAAATTATATAAATAAACATACAGTATAGGGTATAAATACAAGATCAAATTAAATTACATTTTAGAAATTAAATATTTGGTCTATTAATAGAGACTACAAACCTAGTGTTAAAATGAAGTTCATGGCTAAAAGAGGGTCCAGGGGTAATGCCCTATGACTACTGTTGTTACCCCTTCAATGATCCCCCTCCAATATATCAGTTCAAATGAAGTCATATTTCTTTGAAAGTCTCCCCCTGACATTTGGGGTACCAAGGGGTACCAAGGAGTGCAAGGTATGCCAATGGGTTGATTAATAGAAGTGGGATTTTATGGTAAAATGACTTTTTGTTAGTATATTTCCGTAAAGTACAGGTATAGTTGTTCTATTGTTTGTCTTGCATTAATATGAGGAGTCCAAACCACCGGATAATAACAATTGTTTCTGGTTTTTGTCCTAACTGCAGACACTTTTATTCAACACAAGGTAGACAAGTTAGGAATTTGCTTTTCAGTTAGTTACATGTTTTCATTGTAAAGTACTGGACAACGTTAACAATGCTCTTACCCGGCACTGAGATGGGTGTACTTTTAATTTTAATTAATTTACAAAAGAGGTAATATACTTTCAGAAGTTGAGAAGTTCTGGTCTAGAGATATGTAAAACTGCAACTTCCAACTGCTACCAAGTGCAGTCAAATTGCCTATTTAAGTTAGATGACCCTCACCCCTTATAGGACTTGTAAAACTGTTTCCGGGCTTTGAATTACTAGTTGTTTTTTTATCCGTTTTCATCTTTAAATTTGAATCAAGATCAATAGAAAAAATAATGAAAGTAAATTTATCAGGTTATTTATCACTTATATACTTGATTTACTTGAGAAGTTAACATTTTACATAAAGTTGCATTTCTTTGAGGTATAAGAATTTTATAAATACTTTTAGGTACAGAATCATAATTGTTATTGAAAATAAGCTCATCAATTCTGCATCAGGAAAACAATCATATTAGGGGAGTTAAAGTGTTCCATGACTGAAAGATTTAAAGTCTTAATCACTAGACTGGATTACAATTACAACTACGCACATTTCTATCATTACAAAAATAAGATGAACTGAAACAAACTTTTTCTACAATATCAGAATGAAAACATGCATTACAAAGTTTTTTTTGAACTAAATTTATATATTAACACCTATTTTACTTCAATTTTCTTCTATATTTATATATCATATATAATTTGCACTTTTCCAATGGATGGAACCTAATAATAAAGCATAAGCCTATATTATTTTATCAAACTATATATATATAGTAAAAAAGCATCAAAAGTCAAAAGAATTGTTATAAAGTGTTATTTGTACTTAGAAAGAGTATAAGTGGAAAATATGAGTTACAGCGCATTTCAAATGTTGTAATCACACCTGGTAAAAAGTTGGGTCTAGGAAAATTCCCTCCCAGAAAAGTCGCTCACAGAAAACTCCCACCGTATTAATCGCTCCCAGAAAATTCTTACCTAGGAAATCTCCCATCCCGAAAACACCCACCAGAAAATTCCCTCCTGGAAAATGCGTTCCCGGAAAACTCCCACCATATTATTCCCTCCTGAAAAATTCCCACCTAGGAAATCACCCACTGGGAATTCTCCCTCCAGAAAATTGCTCAGCCAGAAAAAGTTTTAGCAGGAAATCTCTGACCCAAAATTTTGCCACTATTTGTTTCACGTCTTTGTTTTGTAAGAAACATGATTTTAAGAAACATAGAGGTTGGATTGCATAAATTTTAAGAAACATTTAAGAAACATTAGTGGGCCGAGTGAAGCAAAAAGGGAACTTTTTTGGACAAGTAATGTTGTTCAGCATTAAACTGAAAATATCCAAAGGCAGCAAGTGTCGACTGAGTTTTTGTTGACATTATGATAACTCTTGTTTATCATCAATGGCAAAGTATGCAGTATTCTGATTCTAAAAATTAAGTAAAAGGATTTGACAGTGAACATTGCATTGGCTTCATTTACATTCTTTCTTGTGCTAAAACAGATACTTGGATTAGAATGACAAAAAACGAATTTTCTGTTGAAAATTTAAACTGAGGTAAATGTACTTTTAAAAACATGTAAGAAACATTTCAGGCTGAAAATATGAAAGTATTAAGAAACAGTCAGGCTCAACTCAAATTTCATGTTTCTTATAAAAAGAAAAACGTTTATTTGTTAGGAGAGAATTAACATTGATAATCACAAATGTTATCAAAGAGAAAGAAAGTAGTATCGCCCAGCAGAGAAAAACAACAAGACCCTTTATGCATAAAAGAAGCCCATAAATTGTTCAATGTGTACAATTTATTGTACAAGGTACAATCTCATTGTTCCACCCCCTTTTGAAAGCAATAGCCAATTCGCAAGGCCAGGCAAGCATCGGTAAAAACTGCCAGTCACAAAATAAGTAATAACAATTTAACTTACAATTTAATTAACTGTAACTTAAAGGCTATTGTATTGACATATGGATGCTTTTATTGGATTTCTCTCTATCGAAGATCCTGCAAATTGTTTGCAGCGGTAGAGCATGTATCAAAATACCTAGAACTACTTTTCGTTCATTCGGCCATTGGAAATCAATTGTTAATTACAGACTGATTGAATAAAGTATATACTTTAATGTCTAGAATATAGAAGCTTCCAGACAACCACGTGACTTCCACAATTGCTAAAATTATAACAATGCGCACTTGACTTGGCTTATCAAAAGTAAAATGCCAAATATAGAAACTTTATTGACAATGTTTCGTCTAACAGACTTCTTCAGGTCACTACTGAAAACTGGCTAAAACTGTTCATTCATTGACTTGGCTTGAGAGGACAAATGTTCTGAACTAAATTGTGTGGGTGGCAGTTTCTGGGAGGGAGTTTTCCGCGTGGGAGTTTTTCAGGAGGGAATTATCCAGTGGGAGTTTTCTGGGTGGAAACTTTTAGGGAGGGAATTTTCATGAGGTAGTTTTCCGGGTGAGAGATTTCCTAGGTGGGATTTATCCAGGAGGGAATAAGCCAGTGGGAGTTTTCTGGGAGCGAATTTTCCGGAACCCCCAAAACTCATCATTATCTGGTCTGTACCTATGACCATTAAAAAGTTATAAGGAAATGAATTTGCTGGGGGGGGGGGGTGAATGTTCCCCAGGTCATTATAGATTTAGTATGTCAGTAGATATATGTGTAAACACCAAGGACATATTTTGTACTCTTATCCACGTAGCTCTGTAGAATGATTTGAAGTGAAGGAAAGCAGTTTTATATTATCTAGACAACAAAAGAGATGATAGAAACAGAAATGCACAATCACTGATAAGAGGAAGGAAAGTCAGCCAAACTTCAAACTGCACTTAAGCTAAGTAAATACAAAGAAAACAGAAATCCCCTTTTCAAGACAGTAATTAGCAGCAGAAGATTGGAGCCTAGATGATCATAATCTTAATTTGGTTTGGAGGTCAGCCACTACCGGTAATATACCTTACCCCAACCATGCAAGTGTGGAAATGATGTTAAATAAAGAAAGATGATGATGATAGTAAAATTTCTATCAGAATGTAAGAAATGAATTTTCAATACTAATACACAAATCTGTTAATTTGTAGTTTCAATTATAAGTGTTTGAAACATTAAAACTGATCAAATGAACTATGGTTTAGTGGACCAGGGTAAAATTGTGAACTGCAATGTAAAAAGTTTAGGCACCGTAGCATCATAAAAACCACAAGCATGCCTGTGCAGATAAGGAAACAGTAAAAGGGCAGCATGCATGTGTATAGTTTAGCCTTAGAGAAAACAAAAAAGAAGACATTTTAAACTAAAAACTGCTTCTCAGATCCTTGGATTATACCCTTTTGAGAGCCAAACATTGCAAAATATAATTTAATTGCCTTGCTACCATTTTTTCACATCAGATGCCCCTATGCATCACTTTGATTATTAACGCTAAAGTTTATGGTGCTTCAGGTTGTGTTGTTGATTTCTATTACTGTTCGTAAGTCGCTTCCACACTTCTGCAAAGTTAGATCTTATCCCAATACTAAATAAGCTCAAATACACAGGCATTCTTCAGCATATTTTCGCCTAGGTCAGTTCTAAACATAACCCACTCAGTTAAGCTAGAATGATTGTAAAAGGTGTGTCTGTATGTGGATATGTGTGGGAGAGGGGGAGGGGAGCATTCTGTCACAATATTTTGATACAGCAATACAAAAGTAAATAATAAAGTAAATAGTGTACAAAAATGAATGAAAGCAGACAGCTTGTTATATGCATGGGAGTACTGGGCCCTTATCAGCCAACAATAAACAATAAGCTACTTAATTTCTGTTGGAAAGCCCCCCCCCAAAAAAAAGGTACAGTGACCATGAACCCAGTGGCCCCAAGGTTTTGGTGGCGGTGAGCTCACTGTACATAGCTGTATCACAATGCCCTTGTGCTGGTGATGGATGATTAGAACATGTCAAAGGGACATCTTCGCAAGATGGTGATCTTCGCAAGAAATACAGTCAGTACTCTTGTCTTGGCATGTTTTGTGCACTTCACAGTTACAGTGGCAGCTAGGCTTTATTCCAATATTACAGGTTTAACCATTAGTTTATGCTAGCCTGCTTCAAAATAGGAGATACATTGTCATTAAGTACCTAGCTACCACCATTCCATGCCGCATCTTCCCTTTACAACAATAATAACACTGACTCTATTTGTTGCCTTAAGCATTTATCCAGACTAAGATGAGAATTTAATGCTGGGTGTTCCTTAACTTCCCCTTTCCCTTCCCTTTCCCATTTATTTCACTTACCACATGTGACAATTAAATCTATTTTGTGTGGTACTATTGTCATTTGCAACCATGCTTTGAGCTGTGGGATAGAGGATTTGAAGGGTGATTTGAGGTTATTTATCCTTCCAAAATGCAATATAAATTTTCAATTGTTTACTACTCATTGCATGTAGGATGTAACTAAATTTACCCCTGGAGTTATCTATCTAGATTTGTTGCGAATTCACTTAAATAAATGCCTCATTGTGGTGAGGCCCCTTTCAGGTTTCAGTGACACCTTACGTAGGATATTGACAATAGTCACTTTTTATGTACAAAGCCCATGTCTTTCAAATATGGTCAGAGATGTTGCTGATGTTGCTGTATGCATATTTCCATGAGCTATCAGCGTTAGTTTACTTAGAGGTGGATTATTGCTGCCTCGAATCCATTCTAAGTTGTTATTTAGATACATTTGCCACTATTTTCGTTTTGAGATCATCGTGATCAGTCTGGGTACTTACTAGGATTTTTGTAGTGTTCACATTCTTTTAAAGTAGTCCAAGCTGCAATTGGGGTAATTTGGTGAAAATGATGACTTCACTTTGTATTGGTAGTATTAGTGTTTTTCAAGCATAAAGGCTCATCAAATCCATTAACAAACTGTTCTTCATTTGTTAATGACGTGCTGTTAAAGTTATCTGAAAATGACTGTGCTAAGTGCAGTTATGCTATCCTTTATTCCTCCGTCATCATTAAGACAGATTTAATTGGAAATGATCAGGACTCCAACTAGTTTGCTGTTCAGTTATAAGAAATATGTACATGTATTCATGTAGACACTGTTCCAGTTAGATTCAAAAGATAACAGAAAGAAAGTCACTTTTTAGGGATTTGAAAAATATGGAATGAATAATCAGTGTCAATTTATTTTCAGCACATACCTTGGCAAAGAATGCCTCATAAAATATTCATGGAGAATGTTAATGGCTGTACAAATGAGAGTCACATGAAAGTCTTCAAATCACACCAGCAGCACTTTGACACACTATTACTTTTTATTGGCTAATGCTATTACAAAGATGTTTGACAGGTTTAAAAACTTACTTTTTTCCAGCAAATTGGTGTGATTAATGTCATCTATGGCTATGGAATGTTATGCAACATTGAAAAAATTCAAAAATCTTGTAAAAAGGCCTTGTAAAAAGGCTCTTGTAAAACATACTTTTTGAATTACATGTTAATTTTTTAAGTGCTTTTAGTATCTTTAGGGTATTTCAGCATGTATATATACTTTGTATTTTGGCAAGATAGTTTCAATTTTGAGAAGATCATTTCACAAAATGTATGAGTTTAGAAGCTACTGAAGTTGTTTGTTACTTATAATCCACCGGTTTTTATTTATTTTGAGTATTATGACTTGAAAATATCCACCAAACATAAAAAAATAACTCTTAATTCGCTGTTGGTACAAAATTCATCTAAAGATATGATTTTCTTATAGTTATTTTGCATCTATTGTTATATAAGGTTCTCTAGCAAATTTCACCTTATTGTACGACATATTTTATCATTTTTAGTGAAATTTCAAAAAGTTTTGCATTTGTCACTTATCACATTTGATAATACGAAATCATTGGTACAAATTCAGGAAAGAAAATCTAAGCTTAAGGATATAATAATCATGTTTGTCAATGAAAAGTAACCAAACCAAAACGTAAAAAAAATTGACAGTAGGCCAACAAATTGCCAATATCACAAAATTTAAAAACATTTTCAAAAAATTTATTCATCATAAGAATTCTCAGTAAAAGTTAGGAAAAGCATGCAATGTAGGGTTAAATCATTTTTAATCTCTTGCGTGTTATTGACATTGTTGCAAATTCCACTTTCTTAAAATTGCAACTATTTGCATGTTTAAGTTAGTTGCCATCTTTGCTTGCTTCATGTTTTACAAATGTGTTGATATTTTTCACTTTTAATTGAATCTTTGCTTTTTGCTCTTTGATTTTTTTATGCTTTGCAGTTGAAACTGGTAATACAACAAGGCTTTTAAATATGTCAGGTATTTTATACTACTCTGATATTGTAGAAAGGAAAACGAAGAGAAAGAAGCCCTAGAAGGGAAAACTTTATGAAACACAAAGTTTATTGCATGTAAAATCTCAAATCATGCACAGTAAGCAGCTACTGCTTTATCTTTTGAGTATAATACCATCAAAAACTGTGTAAATTAGTTGCATGACATTTCTTGTTGCTGCCTTTTACTTGTTTGTAGTGGGCCGTAGATACTCCACAAAGAACGAAGTTGCAAGGTCGTGTAATGAGAGTAAAGATTCGCTGTCCAGGGATGCAGAAATATCCATGCCTCTTTCTAAAAGTTGCAGGATATAGGCAATGTAAGTGTGCATTTATCTATTCCCTAGTATTGTAAACAATACTTCAAGTTTGCAGTTATGAAAGGTAGATTACACTTTACTTACAGAAAAGTAAACTGTTTACATGGTAAATATAACTTGTGCATCGTGCACTGTTCAATAAAACACTGCAAGCATCATTGGAAGTGCAAGTGAGCAGAGTGTCATCCCTGGTTTATTGAAGGACCGTGTCAATAGTGATTTAATGATATTCACGATTCTTTTTGGTTTAAGGTTGATCAATCCTAAGTTTTACTTATGTGAAATTATTTCATTCAATCTGTTGGCGCATCAAGACAGAAAATGTCACAATTTTTTGTCACCCTGTAAACGCAAACATTTTGTATGCATATCAACTATTATACAGGAATGTTTCGTCGGTTACCCCTAATTAACCAGGGAAGACGGGATTCTAGCTAGGGTGAATGCTAGTGGCAGTATACACAGCACTAACATTCAGAAAAGATTTGAATTTTGTTGCTGTTTTTATGAGGTTGAGTTGCGAATCTTCGAGGAATCTGGGATCGAACTAGGTTGCGAGGCAGTGCACAAGATCACAAAAAAGCAGACCACTGCATTGCTGTCTAGATATACTTAAAAGCTACCTATACCGACCAATATCTGAATAAACAGGACGCACGCTGACATATTCTCAAAGTTGGTCAACATAAATCTGGGTGGGCAGAAAATGCTAGATATTAGACGTTCCTCCTCCATAACCTGGGCATCATTTAACCAGCTCATTTCAAGATCTCCAACGATGGCCAACAAATCGCATCATACTAAGCGGTTGCAATGTGGAAAAATGGGGTCAATGCAAGAAGGGTGGAAGTGTACGTGAGGTTTTGCTAAGAACTTCCGCGCGCAAGAA
>JAAAKM020006971.1:138387838-138406876 GCA_010016025.2 Alatinidae sp. Z8VKAUB7J3 | reverse complement strand
CAACAACAGAGGCTGTTGTGACGGCAAAAACCACTATGAAAACTACGACTACGAAAACAACAACCACATCGAAAACAACAACGACTGTAACAGTGGCAACAACTACGGAAGCGACAGCAACTACAACGGAGAAAGTGGAAACTGATAAACCGACAAAGAGAACGACGGAGGAAATCGGGAAGCAGTCACCAACAAAGACGTTAGGTGGTGCCTCAACCAGCATGTCACAGCCAACGAGTAAATCGGTACAGGTAATGGCAAACGTTGTATCACTTTTACCTGTAGTGAGAGTGAGTAAAAACCACTTTATTCTCTTGTGTCCGAGGTACTGAGAACTATCATTATCGGCAGCCTTCTAGTCTGTACCTCCTGCTTACTCAGATCCACCCCACCTGACAGTAAATCTCCCTTACTAAATGAGGGTCTGTTATCTAAAATCTATCTACTTTCGTGTTTGCATCAAGAAAACCCTCATAGATATGAAAAATTCACAAGCCTTCATCAATAGCTAGGACGTTCCTATGGATCCCATTGCAATCTCGTTATCAAGCCAGCAAAAAAATGCAACTGTTAGAATGTGTTCCTCCCTTCCCGAAACACTTGTAAATGATTTCGAAATGATTCCTCTTATTTTCATGAATTGTAAGGGAATCAATTCATATGGTGGTAAATCTTGATGTTCTTTCTTTGAGCATCACGGTTGTAATGAAGTCCAAAACTCTAACTTTGCTACCAAAACAAAAAAGGCCTGCCACTGTAACTAATCTTAAGTCTGCAATCACTGAGGAATAACAAAATTGTCAAATGTTTTGCATCACTTATGCTACTTACTTATTGTTTATTGGGCCAGGGTTTAATTTTTGGCGTGCATGAAAACAGCTCCTTCATTTATGTTTGCCCCTGTTTCCACAGGATTGCGTTTGCTTAAAGCCCGGGCTGGAACACTGGTAGCTGTAATCGTTACTGTTTTGTAATTGTTCAGATTTTGTGCAGAATACATTTGTATGTACGTAGGTTATAGATATTTATCGTCATACGAAGTAATTGAATAGTCTTTCTTTCATTTTGCAAGATTCTTTTGTTCACATCATTTAAATAAATCGTTGTCAGTACTTGAGTTGTTAAACTACATGTACACAAATGCACACATCTTTTAGAAAATCCTCAAAACAGACTTACAATTCAGCGTCAGGATCTACCGAATGTTCTAATACACACGGTGCTCTTTACAGTGTACAGGCAGTGCTTAATATGTCGCTAAATTTATAACATTCGCCGAAACAATCACTAAGGCTGTTGCTGAGCTACTCCACCGACTTGCATTTTTTCTACGAACCCCTGGATGCACTTATTAGTTCCTTCGGTCCGTGGGTCGGTCCCTCCCTGGGCCCGTTCCGTCCTGGGCTCGTTCCGTCCTGTGCCCGTTCCGTCCTGGGTCCGTCCCTCCCTCGCCCCCTCATTCCCTCACACACTCACTCACTCACTGATTGTTTCTGAATATTTAATTTCTAGATAATAAGAACGACCGCCACAGCACATCCGCCAGCTCTGACGTCAAAGAGGAAGGATAGCAAGAAGCTTTGGCCAATCATAGCAGGCATTTGCCTTGTGCTGTTACTGATAATTATAGGTGTATCTGTTGCCGTATGGGTTTATTGGAAGCGAAAGAGAAGGTAGGAAAAATTATAGCGAATAAGTAATTGGTAATTTCTTATCATGGGAAACAGTGATAAGGAATAAAAAAACTGACTCACGTGGAAGGCAGTGTTGTAAAATGTAGGTGGCATGATGGATCAGCTTCACTAAAGCTCTGCCTGCGTGTAGTACAGAAATGTACAGTCGTGTGCTACAGAAAGAGCCTCTTGACCAAGGTCTTGTTTAGCATGTACTCCAACCAAGTGACTACGCATAGTATAGGGAGTGATCCCATATGCAGAGAAGCACATCCAATAATGTCATCATGGTCATCGCCTGGTTTCCAAATTGAGGGTCGTGTACTTTGATGCCCCAACTACCTCTTATTTATTAGTTGAACAGTTTGATGATTTTACTTTTTATTTTAGGGTAGTTTTATTGCCCGACCGACTGCTCATCACGCGTCTTGGGTAACTGCTGACCCAATGCTCTACCGGACTCCTCTTTTGTGCATTATTTAACATATAATAAATGTTTATTTATTTCGTAACTATACTTGCAAACTCATTTTGTAGAAGTTACAATAGTTAACCTACTACTGCACTTAAGTATTATCAATTATACAAATTGATGCACTGACACGATCCATATTGTAAGGTAATAATTATGTTTCCTTTCCTTGCACAAATTATTAAATTTACACAATTAAAATTACTTTTAATGCTGTTCGTTTCGCTGAAGCTTTTCACCTGGTACTAGTCGCAATGTATCATCAGAAGTATTGTAGAGAGTGGTGCTACGAAGACATGGACAACTACGTCAGTGATTGACAGCCTCCTTCAGTGCTTGCTCCCCAATGTTCACAGTGAGAAACGGTCGCCATTTCTGACCTCATTGTATTTCGTAAAAGCACAATCTGCCTATTTGGAATCAATTACTGTGGTGGTAGTTTAGTCCTATACTTTGTTACTCGAATAAAGAATAATTATTTTCAGTAATATGCTTACAGCTTTGGAAAGCAAACTGGTCATGATACATTACGGAGCACATGTTTCGAACGAGGGTGTTCAGAAACACGAAAAACTGACGCTTTACATAACTCTCAAGGTACGAGAAAGTACCCACGCATTAGAACAGTAAATGCAAAGTAATAGCAACGTTGTTTCCTTGAACCACGAAACCTTCTATTTAAGCAGTTAAAAGCTAACTTAATGCTTACTATAGTCAAGGATTTTCAAATCTTTGATGGACGCCTCGTGTACATAACAGACCGCGGAGGTTTTGTTTTTGAGTAAGTTGTACATTGCGAGGTGTGATACAATTGCTTTAACGATTGACTCAGCTTTTAATAGACTATGGATTTCTCAAAGGACGATCTTGTTTACTTTACGAAACTTTGCAATCGAGTAATCAGTTATTATCTACATGTAGATCACAAAGCTTCCCATTGGTTCACTCAAAATGATATGTCGTGACTAGTATTTGGCAAAACGCTTCTTCAAACGAGATACTTGATAACTGCACTATTGTCCTTTTAATTCTTATTTTCTTGTACACATTTACTTTTATCAGTAACGTTATTGCACTAGAAATAATAAGCACTTTAAGTAATATTCCTTTGCACCTTTTTAACTTATTAATGTGGTGTTTTCTATACCTAAAGCCCAGGATCTGCATGCACCTCTAATCATTTGAGCCTTAGAAAGCCTCAAGCTAGTCCTTCAACGCAGTCAATGGTAAGTGACGTACTAGTCATTAGCTTATCAACTTTCTCCCGTAGGTATTGCTATGACGGAGCTCCAATATTCACCAGGGTAAGTGGGACGGTCTTTACACGTTGCTTTGAGGTTGAAGTCAAGTTGTGAGTTCACTATCTAAAAGAGGAGGCCCTGTCAAAAGTTTTAACGAACAGTATACTTTATATAGCAGATTCCACCGTCCACACATCAGTCTGCCCATGCAATGATTCATACGTTTATTCGTTTCTTCCTTCTTTCCTTCCTACATTCATTCAGTCAGTCAGTCAGTCAGTCAGTCAGTCAGTCAGTCAGTCAGTCAGTCAGTCAGTCAGTCAGTCAGTCAGTCGGGTTGGGCACTACCAAAGAATCACAGTAAACAAACAGGGTTTGAAACTGAAAGTAAGAGATAACCTCGGTAAAAATTGTCATGCAGAAACAAACCAGCAAAGAATCTCCTCACCAGGGTTCTCAATATACATTGAAATCATCAAATGAAGAAAAATTGTGTATTTGAGTTTTTGTTCTTTTATGAAAAGTGCTCGAAATGACAATAAACAAATCCTGTACATATTTGTTAGCTTGGATGTCTTTTTATCCTTATTTTTTGTAGCCAACCTACTTTCTATGCAATCATTAGTAGGTTTTCTCTTTAGAAATTACGCCAAATATAGAAATAGATGGTATTCAGCAGGGGTCTACTCAGTCTGATCTGTCTACGTTAAATTGGAGATATCGTACTGTTTCTAGTTCTTTATAGTGTCTGCATTAGCATTTGCAGCAATCCTGTCTTTGGTACTTCATCCCTATGCATAGACGATAGCAAGGGTGGCGCCATCAAAGGGGGCAGGAGGCTCAGAATAAACTAAAGATTTTTCTTTCATTCCATTTGATTTTGAGTAAAGATTGTGCATCTTTTGGCAGTTACAAGAGGACATGGGACTCTCTTACACCCTATTCTTCCCCTTTTTAGTGTTACTCCTATTTGAAAGAGAAAACATTACTTGGCATAAGAGTGGAGGGACTAAATCCCCTCAGCCCACCTAAAGTGCTATCACTGTACCGTTACGACTCTACATAAAACAAATTGGTCAATGGGTGGACGTTGCTATTGATAACTATCGTATTTTGATAAAAAATAATGCCAGATATTGCAGCCCTACGATGAATGAACCAATTCACGGAGACTGCCATAGGCCTACTCTCCAGTTGTAAGACAGATGACTTATTCTTTGTGTTAACAATTTTTTGTTGCTTTTTAAGATATATGAATTCACTATCGATTTAACTAACCTTACTGACACATATAACGGACTTCAAAATTACTGACAAGCGGATGCCAAAGAAAGTTATAATTTTGATTCCCTCATCAGTATCGGTCAAACAGACTGAAATGCTGTAGTTTGATAATGCTAAACAAGAATAACTTCGTGCCTTATATGACCACCATAAAATTGATGAAATTTAAAGCTGTGTGAACGAAAATTTTTTATTTCTATATTGTCCCCTCTCCCCATCGATAACGATACTCTTGCAAGGTGTTCTCAGCTCACTCTTCGTTAATCTTTCTAAGCATCTGCATTTGTTATGCTTCAACCCTTTCAGTAAAATCCGAAGCTTTACAGATACGGCTAAATGAGGACAATAAGAAAACTTATTTAATAGGTATTAAATTAGTATGCTTGCACTCGCATACGCATAATTGCAATATAAAAATTGCCTCGTTCTGATAGAACTCCGATTACGAACCACGTATACTGACTTGCAAGTACTCGGACAGCGAAAGCCAAAGTAGCAGCTTGATTTCTTGTCATAAAACGAACAAACGATCAAACAATTTTTATTCACTGGAAGCACACTTTAAGGATTTAGAAACCAGTACACAGTACTGTTTACGAATGGCATTGTATTTGAATTGGGGGTTTAGACAGGGGGGCAAATGGCATATGTTTTTCAATGTTAAAAATAGTTGCGCGGATTAACCTAACACTGACCGGAAGTTTAGGAATGAACGTGTTTCTAGTATAAGTAGGAATATTTAAATATAAGTACGAAAAAGATTATATATATATATATATATATAGATATATATGTATGTATAAGAATAAGAATCAAAGCTATGCAAAGTAAAAGTAATATGAAGAAAGTAGGCCTGCCGTTAGTGATGAGAACATTGCCAGAATAACAGCATTTTGTCTCCATTTCATTAAAGCCTCTATGACAATAATTTAGTCTATCTTATCAATATCAGCCTTGTTTTGAAAACAACCAAAGCATTTACATGCGCTGACAATCACTTCCATGGCTTAAAGCATATTGAAATTTCTTTGCTAATGTACCTTGAACATTGTTTATTGATTGTAATAATCAGTGTCTCTTGTATTATAGAATGAGACTCACAAACGAGGTTCATAGAATGGGACTCACAAACGAGGTTCATAGAATGAGACTCACAAACGAGGTTCATAGAATGGGGTTCATAAACGGTAAATTGTGCGTTCTGAAGTCAAAAAACGATAATACACCTGTGTCTGAAGGTTTTTTTGCCACCTTTGTTATACAGGAGCTGTGGGCATTTGCGCTAATTGCTCCATTAGCATTATTTCAAATGGTTGTCTTAACCGCTGTAGGTTATAGGATAGTATCATTTATATTGTGATTTGAGTGTTATACGACGTAATGGACGTATCCCTAAATGTGATTATAGGGAGCGAAATATATTAAATCGGCCTTGCGGATGGGAGATGAAAAATTGTAGTCAATGGGGAGGAATGAAAAAGATACGTTTCTCTACTTATTGAAGAGAAAGTTTGCAAACTTTCCCAAGATTGTCTTACGTTCATGCAACTTTGCTATTTCAAAAATAAGAGCAGTCTATGCTTAAATGGCCTTCGCAGACCGTGGAGTACAGTTGTGGAACATTTTTGATACAGATACTAAATTATCCACAACTACCAAGGTATTAAGGGAAAAGTTAAGGTTAAAGAATTCTTTCAGAGCTTTCTATTTTAAGCAATTTGTTTTCATTTTCGAAGTACCTATTCTCTATTCTTCATATCTTTGTATCCATATGTAAATTTAGATGTATATGTAAATGTATCTAAAATATACCTTATATCGAAGTATTTTGCTTCCAACAGGACCGATTCGAAATCGATCATTAAAGTATAGAGATTCCTCGACAAGGAAGGTTTTTTGACATCATCACTTTATTACTCTAGATTAATACCCTCCTTGTCATAATGAAAAAGAATACAATGATCGTGCTTATCACTCTTCCTTGACACTTCCACAATTTCAATAGGCTGACTTAAATTTTCGTGAGACTTTCTTAACCGTTATGAACATGGAGGGGGTGCTCGGAATCAGAAACACGTTTTCGAGTGGTAACAGTTGCAAGGAATTTCGTTATTCAAACCTAGCAGAGAATATTTGAAACGAATGTTTCCATTTGAGATTTGATGACGTGATCGACTTTGTTGCCATGCGAAACAGGCAAAAGGTGAAGATAGTTTGAACCTTTGAAGCTACTCTGTGATAAAATACTTCAAAACTAACATATTCTTGTACCGTCTAGAACGTCAAGTGCCAAAGTGTCTTAAACTTTTTAGGACCTGATTGCTACTTTCTTCATAACGACAGCTTTTAAAAAATTAAACGTACGCAGTATTGCTTATAAACATCCAAACACATTCTTAAACCCCCTCCTTGTTATTCTCGTTAGCCTTTGGTCGTTTGAACGGGAGACCATCTCTGTCAAAGACTTAAGCCACATCTCGTATCTAAGAACAGTTTTTTAACTTTGCAGATTGTAAGTCTTCTTTGCATAATATCCAATATTTCCGCAACTACATTAAGTATGCAATGAAATCTCCATGAATATAAAGGGCCGCTTCTTATCAAATTAGTTCAGTTTCAATAAAAAGAGCTTATAATCAAATTAGTTCAGTTTCAATGAAAAGGATCTCTGTGATACAAAGGCAGGTTATCTTTCAGAACGCTTTGCACGATCTAAAAAGATAACAAAGGAACAAAACTACAATTCCTCATGCCATGCAATTCTAACCAGTAAATGTTGATTTGAGAAAGCAGGGTGGTTTGATTTTTAAAATATCCATGAGGTGGTTAAAAGAACTTTAAAAGAGGTGAACTTCCATAGGACATTAAATCTATTTATCAAGAAATGGTATTTATTGAAAGACTTTTACTGCATTGATGACAAAGATTGTTCTGCATGAGCTTGTGATGCTAGTGGTATTTACGGTCAAATAAATGATTTTTACCATGAAATGCAATTAATGCTATTTCTGCTACATTATATCGTGAAACATTTGTATACACTGGCCGATATGTTTGCTTATATTATAATGTCACGAAATATCTAATGTTAAACACATCAGTGTGTGTTCACAAGTGATGTCAGTAGTCTGTAAGATAAGATACTCAGTTATTTGCTCTTATATGTTTATAACATTTTCTAAAAATTAAAATATTTTCCCAGCTTTTGGTACTTTCTTAATCAATCCAGGTCCATAATACAAGGCACAACTACCTGGATATTGCATAAAATGCAAAAAGTAACCATTTTAAAATTCCATATTCTTAATTAAGCAAAGATATCTCTCCCTTGATTCGTAATATGGCATTTGCGACAACAAAAATGACGAAAAAAAGTGCTGAAGTCGATCTTCAAAGATTCTTTCAATCTCCTACAACTTCAAGTGTTGTTTTACAAGTCCACCAACTTTAAAGTCTCTAGCAGCTCTCCTATCGGTTTTAGGCAGGGAGGAGATTAATTTTATGCCTCGGTCGTTTAACGTCAATAAAAAAGTACGTACTGAATAAGGTTAAAGCCTGTTTTCTCTTCTTCTTAAAATGTGCGTATTGTTTACTAACTAATATTTCTGTCTTTACAAGAAACTCGTAAAGTTCAATGACTTTAATTACAACAAGAACAATCTATCAAAATCAGGGTACTTCTCTTTCCCTCCATTCTAGAAGTAAAAGTTTAGTTAGTTATGAATACGCCATTTGCCACTGTGAAATAATTAAGTTAAAACCGTAACAACTTGCAACGAGATTGAAAAATAGAAATAACAAGTGCATATGAAGTCTGAAGCCAAATGTTATAAACTTTGAGTGTACCGAAAGTCCGAATTTATTCAGCCTTAGAAATACAAACTGCATCTTCAAATAATATTTCATCATTAATTAATAGACCATAGGCGGATTTAGGGGGCGCGTAGCCGTGCGCCCCCATCTTCGTTAAAAAATTATGACCTTTAAAAAAATGCCCCCAAAAGGTTTTCCAAATCTTACATTATCAATTCCGCGCACCCTCCTCTCTGAAATCCTAGATCCGCCCCTGTAGACTGATGTGCTTTCACCGATTGACTTGCACCCCATCCAAATAGTAAGGGACCAGATCTCTGAAGGACCATCCCTAACCCCAGTGGCTATAAGTAAAACGCCAAATGTTGAAACTTCATTGACAACGTTTGGTCTAACAGACTTCTTCAGGTCACTACTGAAAATTGGCTAAACTCCAGTGGCGGACACTTGGGCGACGAGAAGTGCAACTGTACCCCAATGTTTTTTATTCAAAAATAAAAATGAACAATCCATGCAAACCGCCTAAAGAAGAACTAAATTCTGAATTGCGTTTTTTTAATTATGTCGTCCATCGTTTCATTAAGTCTCGCATATAACCGTTCTTCTGGGGTAGGTCAAAATGTGCCTTCGCTTTCCAAAACCTGCCTTCTTAATAACCCGCAATCCTAAGTGAAAAGACATGACTTTATCTTATCTAAGATCTAAATCTATTTCCAAACATTTTAGATACAGTCGCTCTTCCCTGAAGGCATTCAAAATATTTTCATGCTGCCACAGAGTAATTAAACAGCAGTTGCTTAAAGAGACGTAAATAAAGAGTGCATAAAAGTAAACCGACGACCACGCCACTTGCAAAAGTGGCAAATTGTAAGATAGCAAACTGCTTTAATGCAAGAAAACCTACCGTGCGTGGGTTGAGTTTGTAATGTAAATTATCTCTAATTTCAATTACGAATTTGTAAATTAATCTAATTTTTATGTCCACAATTAAAAAACTCTCTTCTTTGAATCAGTTGTTATTTTAATTTGAACCAGTCATTTACTGAGAAAGAATTAGAAATAATGAGAAAGAATTACCTCGAAACGTCAAAAATGTAGTTTTTATCTCTCTGAATATTATATATATCTGATAAACTGGTGGGTGTAGCTCGCTGATAAATCATATACATATATGTTTGTGTATATGTAGATGGCTCAATGGTTAAGGCGTTGGTTTAGTAACCATGAGGTCGTGGGTTCGAATCCGGTCAGCGCCTTTAAATTGCAAGCTATTGTGGTAATGCTCCACTCTTTGAGAGTTATATATATATATTATAATAAATATTGTTATAAACTACCATCTTGTTTTAAATATTGTTATAAATTATCATCTTGTTTTAAATATTGTTATAAATTACCATCTTGTTATAAATATTGTTATAAATTACCACCGTGGTACGCCCCTGTCTTACCATAAATTACATAAATATTTAGCCCTAAGCAAGTGCAATAGTATGTGAATCGTTTTATCTCTGCAACAATTTTCAATGTGGGGAAATCGATTTCTGGAAAAGGGTTGGCAAGAGGTGTTTGAATAAAATGGATATTTTATGGGTATTAAAGGTTAAACATTTTGTTGCAATTGGTTCTCCGCAGCTATACGAAGGCATAGGAGAGTTTTGTAATGAGCAAAATCCATCCAGTAAGTGAAGAAGGACAGAGGTTCTTGGAAAATGAGTGAAAAGCACATGCACTCGCCCCTTCACCCTCTCGACGCTGTGGCCTTGTACCTCGAATGAGCGACAGATCGTCGGACTGTGCCTTACTTGGCAAGGCTTGTACAATTAAAGTCTAATGATACTTACAGCAAAGGAACAATTGGAAGGCAGACGAATGCAAAAGACCACACTTAATGCAGCCATAATTAGTAGAAGTGGCCTTTCCAGGTCCCCTTGACATATCGAAGGTTTTACGAAGGCATAGGAAATAGGTCTTCCAGTCGGGCAGACTGTTATCCAAGTGTCAAAAGCAGGATGTGAACACTATCCCCTTTTAGAAGGCGCTCTATCACGTACCTCGCCTGTCCGTTAACTCTTGTTTTACAACACAAGCCGTACGACACAGGTCAATAAAATTGCCTGTTGAATAAGCTGCGGCAGTTAGACAGTCAGATAAATACCAGGATACAGTGGTTGCCAATATGTAAACGCAGACGGAAGAAGAAATATACCGACAACCAATCCTTAAAAACAATAGAGAAAGCAGCTGAGTAGAGAACTGAGGAATAAATAGATCGCGGCTTTGATAAGAGTCGGCAGCGGCCCAAAATAGGAACACACAGCGCCCATCATACGTAGTTCTTTGGTTCATGTAACGGTATCGTCAACACCGTGGTGCCAGAATAAACAAGTAGTTTAAAACGCCAAGACAAAGTACTTAGTAATGCAGTGAGAGTACAATACAAGGATAGTTATTAACCTCCATGACTTTTAAAACGATATCTTTGCAGTGACAAATTCAGTGGATACGTGCAAACTATATCTTTCCCGAAGACCATGCGACAGCAAACATTTTTTACTGCTCCTTGACAAAATATATCTTTAAAGGAACACTACAATAATAGTATGGAATGAATAGGTGCGAATGCCGTGTAAGATTATCAATACTATACTTTCCAAACCGCTGCTGTCCAAGGAGAAGACAGGCCATGGGTAAACGATTCCGGCATTCTTAAGATTTATGTAAAACGTGACACGACATAGCCTACACACTTTTTTTAGCAAGAAAATAATTTTCTGAGCATATAGATTTCTTTGTAATCGCACATTTAGCCTGGAATGATTTTAAACGACCGTTAAACACACAAAGAAACAGAAAAGCAATTTTCATAACGTTTCCTTTTATAAGCACCTAAAAGAGAAAAAAATAACGCTTCAAAATGAAATGTAGGCCTATCTAGCAAATTCACTTATTTGATTCGAATAAAAGATACCAACAGAAGAACTGTACAATGAGTTTAGACAATGGGATGTATGAGCCTGAACACGAAACATAATTTCACCACATAATTCACCGTTCTCGGCATACATAACCGGACAAACACTGGCTAAATCTGCCTGTCAGAAAGGCTTCAGTACGGAGAACATTGGTCACTCTAAATGGTTGTGTCTGACGTTATTCGATACAAAAACCGTATATGATTTCAACGAAGAGCGGGATTAAGACCTACCCTTTACCTCTGCATGAAAATTTAGTAACTTCCTGCTTATGACACATAGTTCCGGACCCGAATCTCATAAGCCTAAATATTAACGAATCACATTTTGTTGACTTGAACTTGAAGGTCGAACTACCTCGCTTTATGTTACCTTGCAAGTTCTCACACTGGATTCTAGCTATACTTAATCATAATTCCAGAATAAACACTAACTACAATTTTTACATTTGAAGTTATGTCTCATGCACTGCAAAGCTAGAGTGGTCTACGTGAACTGATATTTGAATATAATATTACACAAACATCAAAGAGTATAAAGTCCTTGACATAATAATTGCTCGTGCTTTAGAGTCTAATAATTAATCAATAACAATTTATGGAGGTATCTAGTATGCCTTGAATGTGTGCTATTCATCTAGTTTCAGTTGCTCATTCTGGTATCTGTAAACGCGATAAAACCAAAAAAGCTCGTTCCTTTATAACGACCTTGGTTACGCAGTGTCAACGACATCATTAATACAGTGTTTTGTAAAGGCCGCTGCCCAACTCTTTACCCTATTGGAGGTATAACGCAGGATCCGTTAAGATTTTTGACAGGCCAAATCGACTTACACGTATATTTGGTTTAGAGAATCTTTTTACAGATAACACATACCCCCAACTATTCTTAGTACTCGTAGAAAAGGCCATGCTGAGTATGTTGTTGCTACCACGTAAGCAAGGCCGTTCCAGCTTCGTTTAGTGGTGTATCATCAAGGTTGTACATGGACATCTAAATATGATCATATTATCATGGACATCTAAATATTTTCATATAATCATGGACATCTACATATTATCATATTATCATGGACATATAATATTTAGATGTCCATGGGTAGTACCACGTTTTCCAGAACTGATGCATTGGTAATGTGTTAGTGTCTGTTATTGGCTGTTACTGTATTACTGCAAACCCCAGCTACATGCCACAGGCCATTTCGATCTCGACAGCAAGCGTAGTCTTGCTTAAAATCGTTTCGCAAAAGTGAATAAATGAGTAGTAAATAAATATGAGAAAAAGTGTTAAACAAAGCCATATTTACGAGACCGTGCTCTATCAATATCAATTCCAGTTTAGGATATATTCTAAATATTTCCTATAAATGTATGAATTTTTAAACACAAATCTCTACCTCTTTAATATTTATTGAGTTATCATCTGAAAGTGTGATTCTTCACTATTTTTTATGGATCCATGGTAGGAGGTCTTGCCTTGGCAGGGGGGGGGGGGGTGGCTTTCCTAGATAGCCCCCTAAATCTGCTACTAAATGTTTAAGTGTTCAGAAAACACAACTACAATGTTGACGAGTATCACTAAGAGGGTAAGGTAGAAGAGAATGTATGCAGTCCATCTTGTAAAACGATAAAAGTGACGTCTTTGAAGTTACAGCCCCCAAGGATCAATTGTTATATCCTCTACCAATACGTAAAACTGTAGCATACTTGATTCTTCTAGGGTCTATTTTAGCTGTGTTGTAGCAGGCAACTATGAAATCCTATTCCCTTCTCATTTTTTAATCTGTCAGTCACACAACGCTGTAATCAGGTGAATAACTACACGGATAAGTGCTTGGTATCTAATAACCACACTGTATGTTTGACCGCAATTGGTTACCATGAATTAAAAATATATTTTTATGTTCTTAACCCAAGCTATCTAAGCGCCTTGAGGAAAGACCCTTTCTATGCTTGGATCATGTTCTCCTTGGAGTGCCTGTATTGAAGAACATTGAACGAGGTACTTCTCTATGGGGCGTTATAAACATTTTGGCTCAGGTCTCTCTATTTGGTAAGCAGTGCACCTATAACCTTGTAACGCTACGATTTTACACCAAAGAACTGTATCGTCGTAGACGCGGGCCAGCGGGCAACCACAAACTCGCTAGGGGCACTGCGATCTTGAAGGGTAAGGTTAAAGCTTGAAAAAGTGAGGTCAAAACTGGAGGTTAAGTGTTTTAAATGTATGGAAAAGCAAAGAAATAAGCTGTCATTAATCTTATGTATGGCCTGGTGACATATGCATTACGGAAGGCGAATTAGATAAAGGCGCAAATATATGACACATGACATTTGCTATCACAAATTTTTATTTTCTTCACATTTAATTTTCATTGTTAGTAAAAAGGTCAATAGTCCACCGACAAATTATACCAGTCCATTTTCAGGGGGGTCAGAAGAAGAAACTGTGCTAACAAAGTTTTCTTAGTTGGTGTTTTGTTTAATTTTCTGTATTTCCCTTTGTCTTATTGAGATCCTCGTAAAATCCCCATAACTGAAACATAGCTATTGAAGTCATTAAAAACCTTCCTGTTTCGTATGTACGGACAAGAAAAGAAATTCCAAATTGTCTAAAACTACGATTGTATGTTGCATTAATTGTGCCTATTGCCCTCTATTGTTCAGGGACCTGGACCCTGAAAGCAGATGATGCTCGTACATTAACTGTTTTCGAAAACGATTGCCTGAGATCAATGGTGGGAAACACAAGAATAGACAAGTGCCGATTGGCTGGTATCCGAAAGATTCTTTTTGACTAAATTGGTTCGGACATGTGAACAGAAGGGACAGCAGCAGCTTTGTTAAAAGAGCATACAAAGAAGATTTTGAAGGAAAAAGGAGATATGGAAGGACAAGAAAGCGTTGGGTGGATCACGTACAGGAAGATCTTAGGATCCCTGTTCTCAACGCTGAAAGGAAAACTACGGATCGTGTCATCTAGAATGAGTAGGTCAAGAAGGAAAGACCCATGCATGGTTATGCAACTTAGTCAAGTAAGTCAAGCTGTTGGATCCTATGCTTTATACCTATCCCTGCTCTTACCAATCTGTAGCCAAGACGACATTGTGTAATAAATTTGTTATCATCCAAATTCCAAAAACATATAGCCATGTAGCCTACAGCCAATATTAGAGAATATAGTATAAATAGTTCTGTTTTGCTCATTATAAAACTGTGTTTGTTTCAATGTACTGTATAATAAGGCGTAAGATTTAACTTCTTGACAATCGTATGCATTGAATTGTGGTCACTTCTGTTCGTATTTTTCACCTTTGCTCATTTCAAGGATTTAGAGTCCTGGGTAAGTCATGAAACATCCATGAAAGAAGCATGCAATGAATTGAATAAGCCAACGCATTAATTTCAGCACTTATTTACTTTTTGGCACAAAACGCGACGTTTATTTGAAGACGGCGCTTATATTCTTATTGCCTCATAACGCAGCGCTTATTCGAGAGCAGCCCTTATTTACGTCTTTTCTGAAAAAGCAACGCCTATTCGGAGGCGGCACATATTTCTAATTTTCTGCACAAAGCATGACGCTTATTTGTAGGCGGCTATTATTAATTTGTCTGCTCCCAACACGACGTTTCATCGAACGCTGTGCATATTCAAGGGCGGCACTTATTTTAGTGCGGTACTTAATCGAAAAAATACGGTATGTTTCTTGTGATACAGTCTTGTCCTGAATGGTCTTACATATAATGGCTGTGAAGCAGACATTCTATATACGTCCTGCGGTATCGTCAATGATTAAGTTTTGTACATAATTTCAAGTGAATACAAAAATTGGCGTATGTAACCTACCACTTTTAGAAAGATATATATCAGTATTTTATTTCAATATACAAAATACAATATACAAAATTTTTCAATATTGTGCATTAGTTAGTTCGTTAGATAGCTTCCAAAACATAATTAAACTCTAGATGCCACAATAAGTTGTTTACGTCCGAAATTATGAAACTATGACCAAGACACAGCGTTAGTTCGAGCGTTGTCTGTGGCTGTCTTGACAAACTGATCACTTGGCAGCTACTGACATGACGATATAACTATAAGGGTCTAAATATTCGCCCACGCGTGCCTTAAGGCTAGAACCAACAAAGTCAATAATATTCCTACATACCTCCCAACACATTTCAAACCTATCAATTATAAACTGCCCCGAGGCCTAAAGAATACAAGTGCCGTTAGGGATGACCTTACTCTGTTTAAAAAGGCAAACAACCACACTAATTATATAAGAAATGTGGTTACAAAGGACGTACAAATTTGCCTCAGGAAGGGAGTTGCTAAAGGTTTGTCTCCCCTATTGAAATTAGAAACGGGATAAAAGAAAGGTGCAGTTGATGTGTCCATCTGATAGGAATTAGTCACACACATACACACACCTTCCATAGGTTCCTACGTCGCTTGCACTTGTTGATATTCGAAAGACCTTCTATTATTCTGTCACTCTATTCATTGGAGAATTTATCTGGTGCCATTGTCTACTTTCAAATCCATGGAAAAGCTTCCAGGCGGTTCATGTGGTTTAATATGTACGCTAGTCCAATATCAGATTATAATCGAGTTAAATTGTGGAAAGAATACTGATAATGTTTGAATTTGATCGATTAAACTACAATGATTTGGACTTTTGAAGGTTTTGAAAGTCCGGCCAAAGTCACTAGTTTTATTGACCACATTTTATTATAGTTTTCCACTAATGCACGTTTCCATGAATAGTTGGATCACTAACGCTTTCAATTACTGTTATCAGTGAGTACTGAGGTTTATAGTAGACAGACACCATATGCAACGTTGTTTCAAACCATAACAATGAACACTGAATTTTTGTGGTGTCTTGAATTGTCTGGCTTTTTAGAATTGAATCAGTTGGCTTCGACCTTGAGCAGGAAACGCATGGGTTACAAACCACAGAGAACGCTATTGTTGGATTAATGTTCTAATAATCGGCTAAATGCAATACAGATGGCAGTCACAGTACATTCCAGTTCTAGTTAAAAGGTTATAATATGCGTAATTAATCAAAGGCGCCTATTTTATGTATCTACGAACGCATGGCACTTCTGACTGAAAAACGTTCCTTTTTGTGAAAGATGAAGAACGATTTGAATCCAAAATAATTTGCCACGTAATGAAGAGACAGATTATAAGACAGTTATTGGTCACGGGTTAATCTTAGGGGGGAGCAGAAGAGGGGGACTAGAGCGTAATTCAGACTTTGCTGTTGATAAATGCTTTACGGCCGACGGCATTCACTAAAACAGAAAGTTCATTAAAAGTATTCAGGGCTACAGAAGGTAATTTTTCGTGAAAGCACTTGACACCAACTCTAAACAATGATTTTGACTATGATGACTGACCTCCTACGTTATTAAATAACATTTTTCTAGTACCAAAGGTACCATAATCCGCCTTTAATTTGCATGTATTACCACTTCCTCCTACTCTATCTTTGTGTTCAATTTGTGTTTAATACCTTACCTATTCTAATCGCGACATATGTGTAATAATGGCATCATAATTGGTATTAACTATTGGAATAAATGCAGCAAAACATTGCCAGTCATGTTGAGAAATAGAAGAAAGAAAAGGGTAGTACGTACGTAACTCCAACCGTTTTTAAGACAGCAAAGAGCAATACTGCCTACATTTATCATGATCAGGAAAGCATTGCCGGTATACACGAAAAAATTACTATATTATTTACCAAATATTTAGTTCTGTTTCGCAGCTTAAGCTTAAAAAGTTAGTTTCTTCCTCGCTTAATTTTTCGGTGAAGAAAGAAATTTTGAGGAAAATTACCACAAAAACTGAATTTTGTTTCATTTTTGCTTATATATGGGTGATGTTGTAAAGAAACTTCTCTAACGATTGGTACAGGGTTCGTGTAGCGTTTGTTCTTAGGATTTGAGAACAATGCAAGGGCGTACTGAAATGTACTCAAGTTGCGGAGGGTCATAGCAGCACACTAGTCTACGGTCTATACGACATTTCGCTTTCGCAAGCTTAACTGCAGTTCGCTCAAGTTCTCTGAACGTTATGCGTCCATTGAAGAGTTTTCTCAACACGATGAAAAACATCCATTTCGTTATATAAATTTTAAAATTGTACTTGACGTTTCGGCACTCTCCTTTAATGACAACAATATATGTATACATAAAAGTAGAATTTTTGTTTGTATGGATACGCCTCTAGCTCGGGTTTCAAATTGTCGCCGCTGCATACACTAAAGTAAGGACAATATACATGTACTAATTCACAAAATGTGGCGTAGAAACTGTTTAGCGTTTACAATTTCCTGCCGGGATTTTATAGTTGCGGTGTTTGCGACAGACAACATTTCTACATTCTCTTACCGTCATAAGAACTTAGGTTAGAAATTGGAAGAAGAATGGTTTAAATTAGCATTGCTAGGTATCAGCTTTCTCTTCAATATTATGTATCTTGAGAGGCTAGTTCGCAGAAACCTGCAGATAGTTGACCAATATGCTTATTGGGAATATGTTTATTGATTGCCTATTACCCTTTTCTTCATAGGAGCAAAGTACAAGAAGTATGGTGGTCACTCAGCACATGTAACCAATGTCCGCTTTTCATGTGATAGTTCTCATGTCTTCAGTACTGGAGGTGCAGACCATTCAATTTTCCAATGGAAATTTGTGTCTGAGGGATTTTCTCATGACATTCCAGACACGAGCAGTGCTGTTGGTGAGCACGTGGAATCAGATGATGAGGCCAGTGACTCTGATCTCTCGGATGTCGACCCACTGGACAGCGATATTGAACAGGTAGAAACAGTTTAATATGGTTTAACACTTGAAAGTAGTACTCTCATGGCGTACATTTCTATCCTAAGCTTCCATACTACTCGATTCAGGAAGGGCGAAGGCGTCTAGGTCGCTCCAATTTCATTTACGTAATGCAGCAGTTGTAACTACCGCGCAATTTTCGTGAACCTTCCACGATATAAACAACCTTAAGTAAGCGTTTTGTTTAATGAGTTTGATTTTCGGTATTTTTGGCGTGCGTACTGAGAAACTGGATTTATGGTTCATGGTTTAACTTAAGCGACTCTCTGTAAGCGGCACCAGCGTCCTATGTCTGTTTTATTGACCAGGTTTTGCAGTGCACGAATTAGTTAGCTACACCACTGTCGTATTGTTTGATCCGTTGCGTTTACCGTAAAACCTCCGTCTACTACGTTTTGATTCGACCAACAGTACGTTTTGAATGTTTGAAAGTCTCACATTGCGCCAGTTACGTAGCTCCACGCTTAACAGAGCCCAAAGTAATTGCATAATCGTCCGGTTGCCACAACTGAAAATACTTACCTTGTTCGTACCAAGTATATCATCCGTTTTTAAACTAGTTGATGCCCGAACCACTTTCTTTCCCTCGTTAGGAAGTCAGCAAGAGATATGATCGAAGCGTTTACAAGGAGGATCTCCCTGCCCTCAATCAAAAGTTCAAGCAGCTAGCAGAAACTAAGAAGACCAAACTAAGAAAATCAAGACAGCGTGCTCCAAG
>JAAAKM020006971.1:138279975-138375910 GCA_010016025.2 Alatinidae sp. Z8VKAUB7J3 | reverse complement strand
GCCTGCAATTCTTTTGCTCCTGTGATTAATTATAATGGATGCATAACGATTTCTTTATTGATAACTCGCATATGAGGCTATTACACAATTCGCGCGATTCATAGATTGTGAAGCTAGACGTATAATTAAGTAATTAATTTGTGTATTATTTAACTTGAGGCAGTTCTAAGCTAACACAACGGGCGCTACAAAGCAATGATGATGATAATGATGATGATGATGATGATGATGATGATGATGATGATGATGATGATGATGATGATGATGATCACAATGATGATAATGGTGATGATGATGATCGCAGGGGTGATAGCAATTGTGATGATCTTTATTATGATTGTGATGATGGTGAAAAATTGATGACAATGGATGAAAAATGGTGGTGGTGATGATGATGGTCACCATCATCATCGTCATAACAATCGACCATGATGGCGATGACAACGATAATAATTTTGATCAGTTGAAAAGCGTTTGAAACTCGTTCTTAATGCCTCCATATTTATATTATTAATAATCAAGTTGGGTGTGATAGCGCCTATTTTTTACGTCACCATTCCGCTGTAGTGCATCCCATTCCAAGCAGCATTTACCTCTTCTGCTACTTACCCTTAGAAATTGATTGTACCTCGAGACTGTTATTGATTGTTGATTTCCATTTACGTCTTGGTCTTCTTCTATCTTTTGATTTTCACGGAAAGGCAGACTTGCAACCTTAGTCACCTCTTGTTTATTTGGTAGAACTTTTTCCGTCACTAGCATATGTTCATCAATTCTGGATAAATAAAGCGTAAGACATGCGACAAATATTCTTTAGACATTTTTTATCCAGGGCACTTCATTTATTGGCTGTTGTCAAGTTTTGGAAACGACCACGATAACCATTAAAGTCAGGGATGGGGAAACAGAGGGGGCCATGCCCGCCCCAAAGATCTGCCAAATCTCAGTTTCTTCCCTGACCACTTTTGGTCTTTATAAAATTTGACATTGATTTCGACTGACATTGTGTCACATCCACAGGAAGATATGCATATCAACACGAAACACCGCCTTCCACACAATTCCACACACCTTGGTGGAATGTTAAAAAAAGTAAAAAAATATATTTAAACCCAGCATCCTCCCCCCCCCCCCCCCCCCAATCGGCCTTACCTTCCCACGTCGCTGTTTCAGACGTGGGTCGTAATATACAGTGCATTGATTACATACAGCAGCATGCAAAGTTATATGTACATTTCAATTTTCCACTTTGTAAAGGGTCCTTCTTGGTACAGTCAAGATTCTGCCTGAAATCAAGTTACCAATGTTTCCGGCAGATTCTCTACTGCTTAGTTCTCATGTCAAACCCAGCATAATTACCAGTAAAGTTGGTCATTTTCGTTATCATATGGCCAACAATAGTTGGAAACCGTCAAAGACGAAGTTTGGAAGTCTCAAAGGCATGCTTCGTCGCCAGGTACGATACAGTTTTAACAGATGTGTTACTGTTTTCACAAATGTTAAGCAGCTTACATGTCAGCCACTTGTGCTCTCACACCCTTGCCGAGAATAGAAAGACTTCCTTAAAAGATTTCATGAAAAGACTGTTAACTAGCCGGTAAAGTTAAGAGCTTTCGGGTGTCTCTTGACTATGCACTCATCACCAACTGACTTTGAATGGTACTGACGTGTACCTTGGTGTGCACGATGCATTGTAAATCGCTTGTGTATTGCGTTGGGTATTGCGATTCATTTTGCTGAACGTTTTCGTCATACACTGATCACAGCAATCGTATGGAGGGAAATGAGAAAGCTATTACGATGAATTTAGAGGAAACGAGAAGATCCTAGAAAATAACGGTCACTCGTGTTATTGAAAAAGGCGTAAATTGTAAACATATTCTTTTTGTTGACGGAGAACCGGCTTCTTTGTTTTGATAAATGCGGCTTTTAAAGCGGCTAGATGAAAAGGGGATCTGGCCTTGTCTAATACCCGAAACGAATCCTCTTGATAGTCGTCAGCATATGATAGGTTTTCAAAACGTGTCGCTCTCGTGACCGTTATTTTCTAAGATCTTCTCGTTTCCAAAAAATTCATCGTAATAGCTTTCTCAATTCATTCCATAGGATTGCTGTGATCAGTGTATGGCGAAAACGTCCAGCAAAATGAATCCGTTACTCTGCGCAATATTCAAATTTTGTACCAAATCACTTGTATTTGTATAGTACAAACGAGTTTATATATCAAACATCTTGACATTTTCATTTGATGACATCATCAAATTGCTAAGAGGCGTTTTCAGTTAAAATACCATCGCGTCACCGTTGCTTACAGCGATGATTAACACGATATAACGTATCTATAACGATCAGGCAATAGACTTCCTGGGATAGGGAGGTGGGTGTTCTATACAGGTTAGTTATGGATCAAATTTGAAATGAATATCTTGTGAGGTCGCCTCAGAAGGGGCTGTAATAAACAATTAAATCGCCCCTTTCGAGTTTTTTGAAGACAGTGACTAGTATGATTAATCTAGTAACTTTCATAAGTTTCTTGTGTTGGTTTGATGTCTATTCAAGTGTGTCTTGTGATTTTAATTAAGTAGTTGACTTTAACATAGAGAGGAAGAGATCGACTCCGTCCTTATGGAAGTGGCTTACCCCTTTAGACGGCTGGCTGTTCTATAAAGGTGACTTAATAGGCCAATTGTAGCGGTTAGTTTATTGATGGCCAATATGGACAGGTGGTCGTTGTTTAAAGTTGACCGCTAAAGCAAATGCAAGTTTTTTTGTACTTGGTAGCCAAGGTAATGTTTGACTTATTTGTTTTGTTTAGGTGATGAACAGTTCCTTCAGTGCTTGGCCAACGTGGGTGTATAACTTGTACAATCCAGTAAGTAGTGAATTACTGAAATAAGCGCATTCTATCATCAAACGAGGAAGCGAGTAAGTAAATGAGTCAGCAGTTGGATGAGTAAGTACATGAGTGAGTGAGTGTATGTGTGAGCCAGTAAGTGAGTGAGTGAGTGTGTGAGTACGAGGGAGTGAGTGGGAGTGAAAGAGTGAGTGAGTGAATAAGAGGGAGTGAGTGGAAGTGAGTGAGTGAGTGAGTGAGTGAGTGAGTGAGTGAGTGAGTGAGTGAGTGAGTGAGTGAGTGAGTGAGTGCGTGATATGCAGTACCTCTGTCTATAATGTAATGCAGTATGTATACGCCGTATGTATATGCAGTACCTCTGTCTATAATGTAATGCAGTATGTATACGCCGTATGTATATGCAGTACCTCTGTCTATAATGTATTCTTTTTTATTTTAGGGGAAATGAATGCGGCCAGTTACATCCTACCCACCTGGAGTACAATTCTGATATACTCAGTAATTCTCGTTTCAACTCAAGGTAGGTTTGATTGATTACAACAATTATGGCTTAGCTTATAGTAAGAGGACTCCTCATATTGTTAATTTACAGATGAATGTTATCATCAGACAATATCTCACTTACATCAGACATTCATATGCTGCAGAAATACATCAGCCCCAAATATAATGAAATTTGCAAATATTACAGAACCATGTAACATGGACCCGAGGATCAAAAGTGTTAAATATCTTGAGGTTCTCAATCGAATTGAAAAAGGGGACATTCAAAACATAAATGGATTTTGCCAAGTTGCCTCCCGAGAAGCAGACCAACTCATCTCCTCATGGCAAAGGCTATTGTTACAGAAAACCAAAAGTGCTGATTGGCAATGCTTCCTTTTATTTCATCTTAAAAAACAGGATATTTTCTTGTTTGTCCCAGCTAACCTCTTGCACTATTTTATGCTTGTAAGTAAAAACTTTTAGGTATAAATGTATACATATTCATTTCTATGCATATATATAGAAGAAGGAAAACATGCTATATATTTTTGTATATGTCAAAAATGGACATTTTCAATGATGTTTTGGTGTTATCCCTTTAAATTTGAAATTGACGAAAATGATAACATCGAAACTTAATTAAAAGTGTGTATTTTGGACATATGCATAAATACATAACATGTTTTCTCCCTTCCTATATTAATGTATGAAAATGTATATGTATATATTTACACCTAAAAATTCTTATTTATCTGGCTATATGCCATTGATCACTCTCCTCTTCAGGTATCGTTAAATTCACCTCGTTTTACCTCGTCCTAACCAGAGACATTTGACGATTGGGTTTCGTCGCTTTAAATTTAAAATTAAAGTATTGTACCTATGTCTCTAAAAACTGTTAGTGTTAATAATAGTATTTACATCTTTTCTTGACTGTTATAACAATTATTGTTTTCATTTTAAGGTAAGGTGATTCGAAAGTTTATGAAACGTTTCTCTACAGAAAGATAGTAAAATATATAACAAGATATATAACATAATCATTGCCTAACACCTCATTCATGTTATCATCACCGCTTACAGATCTCAGTTATTATTTATTAACATTATTAATGATGTCATTGTACTTTATCAAGAATATCTAATATTTAGTGCATTAAATCATGAACATATTTTGTGAGATATCAGCAGCAAAGTTATTATCATTATTCAAATTGTATTTAACGTTTACTGCAATGCCTAGAAATTGTTATAAGAATACTAGAAGGCTAGTAAGCAAAGTTTTACCTTATTTGATAGCTTAGTGATTTAGAAAATATTAATGTTTTCATCTTTTAATGCAATAAACCGCTAATATAAAGTGTCTGTAAGATATTTCTTTTATATTCTTTTAATTTATAGTAATCATTTTAAAACTTGGGTTAAAAACTACACCATTTATACCATATTTTATCATTTTTAAGTTCCATTTCCCTTTTCTATTTATCTTACTATTTGACTTACATAATTGCAGTTGTAATTACAATATTTTAAAAAGTTGCTAAAATGTGACTAATCGCCTATGTTGTTGTCGATAACAATCTCATTACGCTTTAGCTATATAGCAGCCATTATTTCGCCGGAGGACCTCTAATATTAAAGGAAAATTAAGTTCGTCTTGTCACCCCTGTTTAGTAAACCAAAGAAAGTTCTTGACATCGACTTCTGTACGTCTAAGTGATCCAATATCTAACCAGTGATATTATTAAGTCCAAAAAAGGCATATAAACCATTCTGACTGGTAATAACTTGTGATCGGAGCAACAAGCAAAGAGTCTCTTAGAATAGTTAAAATGGTTATGAAAGTGGGTAAATTTTTAAAATTGTATTGTAGCGTGTACTAAATTGTAAACGTCTTTAATAAATTAAAGAGACTATTAACCAATTTTTACAAGGATGCTAAAATTGCCCTGAAACCGCTTTGTTGCAGGCTCGATTAGCATTGTGGAAGATTTCATTATCTGGCCTTTGCAATAGGAATGATATAAATAGACACCCTGTTCCTCTTCCGGTGTACTTTTGGCTACTTGAACCTTAAGAAAATACGATTTCAATGTAGTTTAAAGTCAAATGTAGGTTTAAGAACTTGGTCAAGGCGTTTGTTTTGCTGTTAGTACTGTTAGGAATAAAACAGCACCTGTCGCTGAGTAAACAATTCGGGCAATGCAACCTTGATTTGACTAGATTTTTAAGCAGTTAAGTTTTATGGACGTTTTCCATCATCAAGTCAATTCAAATCTAATTTTGTGCAATACAGGAAACTGATCCCCTGCTCATTTTAACTCCATTGAAGCTTGTGTGGATTTTACTTCAGCCTGGCCAAAACACATGAGTAAACAAGATATACTCATCAACAAATAAACACGACAAAAAACTCGTTTTTAGCGCCCCACAAATTATTGTTATTGCAAAGCAGGGATGCAAAACATAAATAAACACGTCAAGGTTGCCAAGTCACCTTCTCTCGTTTTATCTTTCCTAAAATATGTAGTTTTCCCAACACTTTGAAATGAGCTATTGGCGGTTAAATTCCAGTATTTCCATTATAATTGTTAACCCCCTGTAGAGATTGCCAGCTTTTAAGGCGCCATTACAGCATGTAATTTTGACGTCTCAGCACCCTGTGCTGTGTATATAGTTTGAATGCTGTTTTGGAACTCAATTTGTGTTGTTTTATCCCAGTGAGCGTCAAAACAGTGTAGTTATAATTTCATGCTGGCTTACAGGTGGTAAAATAGCGTCACTTTGCACGTCTCGGTAACTGTCTACGCCTTCTTTTCTTTCTCAGCTAAACATAATCAACACAGGTGACACTGAACTACATGAAGAAAAATCAGTTAGACTATACAGCAAACGATCGCATAATCGTTGTTAAGGGTAGAGTTGAGTAGAGCGAGGTGGTTTGGGGTCTATTCCTCTATTAAGTTAACGAAGTAAGCGGGGGGGTTTTGCCGTTAATCAATTTTTAGACAATCGGAGTGCAGTACCGGAGAAAAATGCGCAACATATGGCCTCGAACCCACATTGCGATACTTGCTCCAGACTAGACTTAATTGGACTCATCCGTAATAAGAAGAGTGACTCTACACTTTGAATGTTTGGTTTTGTATTTTATAATGCGGTAAGGCTGTCAGGAGGTACCAATCTTGCAGTTTTCCTTAAATGTATCAGCTGAGCTATGTCTAAAATGGCTTAGAAATGCTGCAAAGTGTCGCTTTATCTCTAATCTAACCTTCTTCCTTTTAAACATTGGTTTCTAACCTTTTACTTCCTCGCACTCCTTATGTTGAAGACAATAACGTACTTTACAAAAATTGTTTGTTCCATTTTATATCAATATACAAGTAGAGGTAAAACCTATTAAAGAAAATGTTTCACAAGTCGGAAAGGGATATATTTTAAGACCTGTACTGTACCGTACCTAAACCAGCCCCCCTTGCTTTTCCTGCTAGCCTCTTGTCTGATTTTACCGATATGGGTAAAGGAAGGACTGCAAAAAGAAATGTGTTTCATGAGAAGGATATATGGATCTCGTTAACAATGCATGTCAGCAACAAAGACGTCCAGACAGACAGGAGAATGGAGAGGAGTTTCCTTAGAACATAAGATAGAGGCAGTGCATTTCAAAGCTAAAGTTTCCTCCAACTTATTACTCTATCAGGCACTGTCAACTGATTTCCATAGGGTGACCCTTTACAAACAGGGCAAAAAACTAATAGGACAAAAGTGGTATTAAAAGACAGTGTCATTGAAAATGCTGTGGAGGTCAACACATCAACAATGGTCGACAATAATTTTTAGACAGTATTATCTTTGCGACACTTAAGTGACGTTGGTTTGTTGGAATAAAAATGAACAAAAAGATCGAAAGTGGAAAAGCCAAAAATTAAATTTTATCTTACAACAACAAGGTTCTTGCACTATAAAATTGTGGAAGTCAAAGAACTGAAGACCTAAATCATATTCTTTGGGGCCCCTACTTTAAAGACACAAATAACGTAATCCTTTAAGATACGATTTTACATCAATGTTTGCGTTAATTTTGCAATTAACCTCTCCCTTGTGTAGTACAATTTTGCTAGCTGAAATCAATTTAAACAACTTTTAAGGAATTTTACAATAATAATAAGAACAGCTACAAAGTCGCTGATCAGATTTATGCAACGTAGCAAGTTTTAAATAGTTCAAATCTTATCACCTCGAATATTGTTTTATTTAAAATGTCATATGCAGCAAAAGTAGCAATAATGTGTTCTGATATTTGTTACTTTTAATTTACCCAGAATATTTTTATATTAAAGCGTGCGAACGCTGAAATTTCGTTATTACTACGTTATATAATTATCAAAACTGAGAATTTATGGTGAGTTTTTATGCTCTCAGTATAATTTGGAGAGACGAGATTGGAGGGAAATTGACAGAAAAGTAACAATTCTGTTTGTTTAGAGATTTTCTCAGTGTCCATTTGCTCCTTAATCTATTGACTTTATTTAAAAGTTAGATTATCATCTAGAATAGAGGATTTGAAATGCCAGTTTTAAAAAGAACACTTAAGAAATGGAAAATATGTCAACGCTGGGGATCGAACCGGTGACCGACGCTTTCTCTAGTGTTCTTTCCAAAACTGACATAGCAGATCCTCTCTTCTCGGCATTGGTTTCTACTTTTAATGGGCTTTAGACAGTATGACGAGACGGATGGAAATCTTTTTTTGGTCTCCAATTGCGTTTAGCTGGATGTCGATGTCCATCGGTGGGTGATTGGGAGCTAATGTGGCTACTAGAGAAACGAGGTATGTTAACATTGGAGTTCACCTAGCTCAGCTGGTAGAGCACACGCTGCGAAAGCGTGGGTCACGTCGTACGATCCTCTGTGATAACCTATTTTCTATTTCTTCAGTGTTCTTTTCAAAACAAGATTATAAATTTAAATGCAATATGATTTTCACTCTAGATAAATGAATAAAATTGTTCACCTTTCTTTTTTAGATTTCTTTGGTGAAAGAGCTGGCCGATGCCCACAATATCCGAGAGCACATCACACTGACAGTTCCTGTGACGAACAGCCTGACTGCGTAAGGGATTCCTCTTGCTCTGCCTCTAAAAAGTGCTGTGAAAATCCTTGTGGAGTATCAAAATGCATCAGCTCTGTAATGCCTGAAGTGCCTCGATTAGAACACGGTAAGATCTTTTTAGCACTTTTATCGAGTCACTTTTAGATCACAGGACGAAGTATTTCTATAATCATCTAATGCTTAATTATCTGAACGCCAATAGTGGTTATAACCAGACCATAATTCAATCATCTTTAAAGAAGAGATAAATCCCTTCCCGTTGTCATTAACTTTATTTGATTGATCATACCATCCTTGATATCATAAACATGTCCGTTTCCCATCACTTGGAATAAGTACTACACTGCTTGAACCTGAACTTTTTATAGACCTTTATGTTACGAACGTTTAACGATAGTAGGTAAGATACAGTAATCACGAAAACTCGTATCCTTGATAAATCGAAATTGGGTTATTCGAACTGTTTTTGCATTTATTTCTATAATAATTATCTCATAATTCGAACCTCCTAGAGCTGGAACATTCGTTTATTCGAACTATTTTTACTCGTCCCCTGGAGATTTGATTATCGGGAGTATTGTAAATTGAATAATCACGTTGAATTGACAAATTTAGCAACGTTACTGATGAATCAATCTTTTCTATCTTTGTGTTTCCATACTCCGCGACCACTTGTAGGGGGGGGGGGGGGGGGGGAGAAAAATTCTTAAAATATTTTCAGCGATTCTTGAAGGTCCCGGGTTTTGGGAATGGGTATCCTTGGGGTTATTTTCATAGGGAGAAGAAGTCGAGGAACAACAGGAGGAACAAGAAAACTAAGTCCAAAAAGTGTCATGCAATAATCTCTAAAGCCGGTTGTGCAAAATAGTGAGCATGTATGGAATTCAAAAAAATGTTCTGCTATCCATTTGGATTGCCAAAGTTACATTACAACACCGTACTTATCTGCCCTATATGGGTCCGAAAAAATAATATAAAAATGCAATAAATATTGAAAACTTCCCATTAGTTTTCAGAATGTAAACATTTTGTACAAGAAAATTTAACCCTCTGCTCAATATCTTCCAAAAATTAACAATGTTCGAAATGTCATTTATCTAGGCCCCCTGTTAATACAGAGTATATCTGTATTTGTTGATTTCTTATAAACTTTACAACTAAAAAAGCTCTTTTCACCGGGCGATGGTCCATGTACATTTCTTTCTCTGTATTATTTTGTCATTGTACAGTTAGTTGGTGTTCATGATGTCCTTGACGGTGGGCGATGTGTGACTTACGCTTTAAAAATTATAGTAGCTGTCATACGGGTCTGAAAGTTTGATAAGTAACAAATGTCTATCAAATACTGTTGATATGAATACTCGAGGCAGATCTTTCACGAAATACAAGAAATTCTTTTAAAATGTCTTAGGTTAAAATCACGGTCATTGCAAGTATTGTGAGGCTATGAAAATTACGTAACCTTTATTTAAAATTCGGTGTCGTGAAACTTCGCTTGTTCATCATAACTCAATTTTTAAAAGGCTTTCACAAACTCGAAGTATCAAGTTCATGTATAACTAAAGCGAACCATTTAAAAACAGTTTAACTTTCACTTGTTGACGTGACAATCGTTTGCAGAATATATACACATTATTTCACTATTTTGGACTTTCTAAACAATTCCAAAGGACATTTAACAGCATGGGTACTATATCAAGCGAGTTTTATTTACCTGGTTGTGGCGTGCAAAATTGATCACAATATCCGATCCACGTTCATGTGCTAGTTACTTGCTAATCGTCAAAATCCATACAAGTAAACTACAATTCCTCAGGTTGGTCTTTCAAAAAGTACAGCGCCATAGGTTCACTTATTTTTCATGAAGTTCATGATAAAGAAACTGGCTTTAATATCAACTAAGACGCTCGTTTAGGAAGTCATGATGCCCTCAATTCCGGCTCGCCATTTCGGAACAATAACGTTATCGGTCCCCCAAAGACCATTCTCTGCGAAGCCCAATGTTTTCCTTTGAAACGCACTCACATGTAACGTTGAAAGGCAATTAAAACTCTTAAAGAAACCAAAGCCTGTCTCGTAGAGAAATCTTGTGCTTGAGTAGTCCGGTCTAATCATTAAAAAGCCTTGAAAATCTTCGATCAAAACGTGGGAAGGCTACCAAAGCTTGGACCAGACTAATGATATTTGATACTCGAGGGATTAAAGCTTCGCACACTTGCACTTGAAATCGCTAAAGAAAGACGAATTGTATTATATAGTTCTTATAACAATAATCCACCCGCTGTTACTTCGTCCTTTTTTGAATTTCAAATCAAATCCTCCAAAACAACAGGAGAAAACACCAGTACGCTTTAAGCCTTGTTCAAAATAAAACTCTAACTTACCGTTCAAGCGATACAATCTCCCCAGTTCCTGCGTAACGTCGATGTACGCTTCTTTAATCCAGAGACTTAATTCACAAAGACGTTTATATAAGGTAGGGTTTCAACAATTCGACATTATACTCTATGTAAAGTAAACCAAACCTGTTGTTTGAACTAGAAGTTGTACTGTATGATTAAACATCCTCTAGTTTCATAGTTGAACCAATTTTCAACGGAGAAGTAACTGTTTCTCCTTATCCCACAACGTAAACCAATTCTCATACACAGAGATCGTATAGCTAATTAGCATCTTAGAATTATGGTTGCACAAGGGAAGGCAGGTTAACCTAAAATAACCAACAACAGCGTGAAACAAAGCCTCTCCTATCCAACAATACAACTCGAGTGTGTTTGTCTTCACGTGTGTGCATTTCATTAATTGAGACCAGGGCCACAGCAAAGCAGTATCACTTGTTCACTCGTGTTGCATATGTGTGTAGGCATTAATAAGGCATTGGTATGGCATGTACTTTGGTCAAAATGTTCCTGATGATTATATTAAATCTTAACTCTACTGTGGGATCTTCTAGAATTTCCTGGGTGCACAAAGTCGGCACTTGAAGAAATAGGGGGGGGGGGGGGTAGTGTCAATACAACTACATTGCGACATAGTCTTAAGCTCGTAAGCTCGCCATCTTAGACATACATTCCTAAGAGAGCACCCACCAAGGAGACACAGATAATCATTTAAAATAACGACTCACCAGTTCCCCCATAATGCCGGCATTTCGGGCGTTGGGTTGGGCGTTGTCCTTTCATCACTGTTTGGGTACACGTTACTTACACATGCCACGCAAAAATTCCTTTGTCCCAATAAGCATGTCACTCTTAAACTATTGGTGCGTATTCTATTGCGCAGTTATAGTTAAAGCGGGAGACGCTATCGCTCAAATTTCACGCTAGATGTTAATTTCAGTTCCACCAAAAATGTCGATATAGGATGTGGCATTAACAAATAAAACATGAAGTGTCTAAGGTCACAAAATGAAAGGCGTAAAACCTCCTCCAACAAAGCTTAACATCAAAAATACCAAGAAAGATTACGGATTTCGCATTTAACACTCTCGTGATAGGATATAGGTAGCACGTCGTTACGGTATCCCATACTTTGCAAGACAGCTATGTCGCGTGTACATAAATAAGAACGTGCTGCTGTTACTGAGTCCTAGACTCAATTAATAAAGGGAAAATCAGAAGATGACGCAGTCAAAGTTCGATGACAACGGCCGTTTAATTTTAGGCCAATCATCTATTTTAAACCAACAAAATTGGCAATTGGCTCCTTTACACAGAATTTGCTTGGGGCAAATTAAATGAACAATCGATCAGGTCATAAAAACAGGTATGCATATCAAACTGAAAACTTGATGAGTACTGGACAACAGATTCCACTTGATTTAAGAAGTTCTGCCGCCATACTTTGCCCCAATGATAATAAAGGTCGCAGAAGTGAGAGCTCTGTTAACAGTGATGTGTTCATATTCACTTCCCCTGGTGAATTAGGAACATATCGGCTTTTCATGCGCTCCATGCATCGCAAATTAGTTTTACTGGCTCAAACTGTATCTCATATTTCAAAGGTTTCGTTTCCGCCGACTGAAATTACACCTGAGTTCTACTTAACTGTCGAATATGCCAAAAATATTTGCTAGTTTATAGAATTTCAGTACCTGAATATAATGAAAAACATCGTCTTGAGGGGAATATAACTAACATTTTTTTCACATTCTTAATCCAGGGCAATATATAGCTTATTGCCTGCTTTTTACAATATTTGCTCTTTGTAGTCCATAAACTCGCTGTACGAAAACGAAGCGAAATTTTTTTTTTATTTCCCAGAACTCTTTCTCTGGTCATCTGGGTTATGAAAATCTTAAGAGAGCTTGATAACTGAAAGTGTGGAATTCCTGTTGAGTTTTTCTTATAGAAGAAATGAGCGCAAGTGTTTCATATCATAGGGTGTAAGGTACACAAGACCAACCTTTTATACTGACGACCTGGGACTTAGCCGAGTGTCTCCTGGCCCCAAACAAGACTCCCAAAGATAGGAAACCTAGAGCAGTAGGTGCTGGGCCCTCTTCTGAACAAATTCTTTTTCTTCTTAAGCACATCAAAAAGGTACCAGTGTGTCAAGACTTTTTGGTGACCTGCATGGAAAATCTCAGCACCATTTTATGGAAGGAGCACTTGACAGGATCACATGATCTAAAACCCTACAGTTTAAACAAGTGACGTAAATCTGAATACTACAGTGATATACAGTGATTGTTCCATAATTTTAGGCATAACTATCTTCACTACGTTTTCTTTCGTGCGACATCTGTATGAGCATATTTTGCCAACTAGCATAGGTACACTTAAAGGTACTTCGGTCATTAGTAGAGTACTTTTAAGGGCGTTGGATCCAACATGAATAAAACAATGTGGTTTTATGACGTTTACTCCCTTAAGGCTTTGGGCAGAGTCCTCATACTGGTATCCCCTCAAATTCAGCTTCGTAAACGTCTGAGATAAATACGAAAACTGGTGGGGCAGGATTATGAATAATAGGCGGAGCCCAGAAGCCATTCATGAGCTTTGAAAACTTTCCCCGTAAAGGCACTCGACAGATTAATAGTCTAGGAAGGATTATTTGGACTAAATGTACTTAAGATGAGATATCTGTTGGGAATAATTGTGCGGACCGACCTCCTTGCCTCGTATCACAACCCATGACGTCTGAATGCGCCACAGTGAGTCTCTCACTAAATCCTGGTCACAACGACTTTCGCTGTGAACCTCGACGTGACTGATTCCCGGATTTTCTGCTGGCAGCCCTTTAAACTTTTGTTGTCCTTGTTGTATAACTGACACCTACATATCCCAGTGATGGCAGTAGTAAGTATAGCACGAACAGCTGATGCTACACTCTTGACAAATACAGGACGTTTCTCTGGCATAAGAGAACAAAGAAATCAGTATTGCTTTCCTCTATTTGAAAGAAGATGAGGATCCAAGATTCCAGGTAGCAAGTGATGAAAGGAGAGCCTAAAGTGTTGGGCAAGGGGCAAGTCAACGCATCGCCAATGTTTTCCTGTGAGAAATTTACTTGTACTTAAAATGACTAAACCACAATTTTCTCTAAAAGCTGAAATATATGTACAAAAGTCTTGTAGAAATTCGCCTGGTAAAAAGATAGTCACGCCCCTACTAAGACAGAGAGCTTTTGGGTACAAATAGTTTCACAAGCCTAACTCAGGACTCTGAGCCGAACCTTCGGTAAAAACGTTTTCTGTCGGTGGAACTTTATCATTTAGTTACCAAGAGGACTTACATCAAGCCTTACGGGGTTATTATTGGTCCAAAGGCGCGGGGGGCTGGGGGGGCTGAAAGATAACTCAAAGTTAATTTTCTTTATTCTAATCCGATTTAAGAGAGAATTTTGAACCCCTTCAAATTAAGATTTGACATGGGGCTCTCTTCTCCTCTTTTCCTTCTAGTTTAAGTGAAACCTTATTCTATTTAACAGAGAAAGGCATCACCGAACAAAGAACTTTGGGAAGGGAAGACGTCTTAAAACCCTTGTCTGAAGACGCTATTGTCCTTGCACTAAAGTTATACACGCGAGATCATTATAATGCTTTTAGAGACGCCGATATGTATCTTATTTCCTCTAATTACAGATCCAGTCTAATCATAGACCCCCTCCAATTATAGATCCCCCTTTTGCGTCATGTCCAGTACTCATAGACCCCCTCTTATTGTAGATCCCTCGGATTGAAGAATCCCTTTTAGCGCCCTGAATTGATTACAGATCCCTTTTATATTTATATGAAAAAGGCAGATGTGAGTACCTGACACGATGCAATGAGCAATGAACAGAACAGAGAACAGAGAAGAGAAGACCACATAAGTTTGCAATAAGGCTTATTCTGGTACAGTATTACTTTTGGTCCAGTTAATATTTTATTTTCGATTTTCATCTTAAAATACGAGTATCGCTGCTTCGAATCTTCAAGTACTTTTAGGAAAGTGTTCATGATTTGACGCTGAAGTTTCGGCTACGGCTACGATTATAAAGTATTTTTTAAACTGTATCTTCGAGGTTTTTATTGAAACTCCATATGCTCTATTTTTGTAAACGTTTGTTCTGGAAATTAAAGACCACCCTCCTAATATAGACCCCCCTTTTGGTTGCCTGCAATCAATTATTGACGGGTCTATAATTAGAAAATACGGTACCTAAATGGAAAGGAAATATGGCACCTAAATGGAAAGGAAATATGGTACCTAAATGGAAAGGAAATACGGTACCTAAATGGAAAGGAAATACGGTACCTAGATGGAAAGAAAACCCGTTACCTAAATGGAAAGGAAATATGATACCTAAATGGAAAGGAAATATGGTACCTAAATGGAAAGGAAATATGGTACCTAAATGGAAAGGAAATAGTTATGTTATGTTATGTTATGTTATGTTATGTTATGTTATGTTATGTTATGTTATGTTATGTTATGTTACGATTAAATGTTGTAGCGCCAATCACCTCTAAGATATTTCCCAGTGTACACAAATGAACCAAAGCTACAGTACGTAGTATGTCAATCTTCACTTGACAGCAGCCAGTTTTGTCTTCCATAAAATCAGTTCACCGAAAAGATTTGTTGCAAGGCACAACAGTAGCAACGGCTGTGATTTCAGTAAACACAATAAAACATAATCCAATACATCCGTACATGAAATGCTCTTTATTAGGTTTCCATATAAGCGACAAAAATCCAAGCATTAGTCAAAACAGAGACTTCGAATTAAAGCTAAATGTTCTCCTTTGAATTCTCTTAAATTAAATTGCAATGGGTGAAGGTTGGTCTAGCAATTATATGGAAGACTTTCTTTGGTGGCTAGTTTACAAAACTAGTTTATAGAACTAGTACTTGCCTGTAGCATACAAAATGCATACTGCCTTATAGTTTTATACTCCTTTGTCAATGACTTGAAATTGTTATGTCAGATTCTTACTTTTCCGTCATCAAATCTTGACTTATCTACTTAACTAGTGCTTTCCTTTATAAATTATTAATAAACCGCCATTCTGGAATTGGATTGCTAAGAAACCTGTACAATGAAGACTTAAACTCAGACGATCGTAAACCAGACTCAATAAACCTAGGAACTACACCACTTGCAAACAGGAACGTAAAAATCATATAGCAGGTTTCTGCTTGCAACGGGATGTAATTCCCAGACACATGGAGTCTGGTTTACGATCCTCTGGCGTTAAGTCTGAGAGTCTGAGAGTATACCTTAAAATCTTAAGTGCAAAGGCACCCAAAGGAAATACTGACCTTGTAAATAATAAACAAACCACACTTCCCAGGACGATCAGCATTTTCTGTGATAAAGCTGAGTGATGCTTTAATTTTTTTCTATGAAGGTCATTCTACAGAAAAAGGGATGGGAACCATTGATACATTCTATAAGCTAAGAGAAATAAACTACCCTTTTCAATCCTTTAATGCTACTTTTAGCTCAATGCCTATCAGCTGAGGCTCTGGTGGTTCTTTCCAAGTTACCATGTGCGCGCCAACACACTTAACATATGTATGCTGATACAAAGTCGGTAGACAAGAACGGTGAATTCACAGGCTGACTGTTAGTGTAACGAAAAATGAATTACGTTAACAAAAGGAGCATTCGAAGTGTATGCATGCATATTCTAATATGCCTCGAGATGATTATACGCGAGTAAACCAGAAGTTTGAATGGCCTTGGTTACGTGGTGGCAACGGAGTTTCTTCAAGCTGCGGCAAACAACTTCACACATTTGAGGTTATCACGTATAACTAATCAATTCAATCTGCTAAAAATGTTGCCACATTTTGCACAAAAATACCTATTCTGTAAGAACTTATGCAGTGGTATATAGAAAATGGTGTCGTTGCCACCACGTAACTAGGGTCGTCATCACCTAACAAGAGTTTTGAGTTTAGTGGTGATACTACGATAACTACGACATCTTTCGGACCTCTGTGAAACCAAACCTAAGGTACGCTGATATGGTGGAAGCATGGGCAAAAGGCACAAATTACAAATTCAACCCTGTTTTGCGCATGCTCTATTCTGTACGATTCGTACGAGATAAGAGACGGGAGATTTTGGATCTTTAGTTAAGATTTTAAAAGAAAGCCAATTTTATGAGACAGAATGATAAATTCATTTTGATTTTCTGAAGTATTTGTTAAAAGCCTGCAGTAATGGTTGTAAAGACCACTTTCAGAGTGTAAAGGTAGGCTGAACACACTCTACTGATCGGCGATTCTGGGTTCACTTAGCAATTCCAAAACAACGACTCTATTTAGTGCATAGGCAAGAACTGATCAAAATGCGCTAAGAATGTAGCAAGAAATGCGCCTTGACTATGCTACATCATCTCATAGTTGCGTCTCTCCACTTTACGCAAACAAACACATTAATTCAAACAATTACTACAAGTCTTTTTAATACTAATCGTTTCAGAGGTTACGGCTTTCACTGTCATATTTCAGGATGCCAATACTGCCTTCTGTTCTTGTCATATGTCACATCTTTACGTCTGCAACTAAACAGAGCTCAACTTCTAGTCTAACTGATACAAATATGTTATACGTACCAATAGTGTCTCTAAGCAATCTTTGGCACCCCAGCAATGAAGGAATGTTAACGTTGTTAGATTCCGGAGGTCTGGGTAAAAAATCTATGACGTAACCAGAAAAAAAAATAATTAGCAGAGCAACAGCTACGGGACAATTGGCATCAAGTAACATTCCCTCGTCGTAATTGTTACCACTTTACTACTGTTCCATGGTCTTTGCGTTCGTTTACAGTTGTGTAATGTTAACTTTAGATCATTTTCTCTGCATCTTGAAAGATTATTCCTCCACTCAGTAACATCCAGTTTATATTACTTATAACTCTGCAGATGTCAATAGTTTAGTTTCACGAAAAGTAGTTTAAAAAAAGAATATATATATATATCAATATGTCTCTTTCTTTAAAGGTCCTCAGCCTGGCTGTCGTTTTTATGAGCAGATAACATATTTAATGGCAGATAAAGGGCGTGACTTGGGTGACTACTAACCCCTTTCCCATTCATATGGAATCCCATGATTCATGAAATATGTAGGTAACCTGCAAGAATGTATTTAACGTAGAAACAGCTTTCAAATACCAAAGTTGCATCCAAACTTTCAAACTTTGTCATGGGAAGACCTTAAGCCTGGGCGCAGACGAAAACTACAGAGGTAATTTTGTCCGGCGCGCAGGCTAAAGAAGCCCTTGACCAATGATTCTCAACCGGATGGAGATTACTCCCCATCAATCCTAAATATCTTGAGCTTCAACTAGGTCTTCTTCAGTATTCCAGGAGGTCTTCGTCCGGGAACTTCCCATGCTAGTGATCTTCCTAGAGCCTCATCGCCTTCTCAGCGTCTCACGTGTCCATACCATCTCAAGCAAGCCGATCCCAAAACATCACCCAGCTGTCTCTATCCGCACCTTACTGTTACACCCTCACTCCTGACCCTTCTGCACCAGACATCCAAGCAAATACAAAATACTCTTGGTCTACTGTTTCCAAGGTAGCCGATGGCTCAAGGGCGCGATCAATAACACAGTATTCATCTTCTAACTGAATTGCACACTTGCAGCCTGGAAAGTGCATTTTGGGGGAAAAATAAATCTTTTTGTCAGCTCTCTTCATCTAATGTCAAATATACGTGGATTTGAAAAGACTTCTACTCAAACATTGTTGTGAAGGAGGGTTTTCGACCACAGACGTTGAGCAGCACTGTCCTAGGCCCCCGTCGCAGAAAGTCAGCGATCTGCGATGACCATCGCAGCAACCGGAGCAAGTCACAGCAATGTCAAGGAAAGTCAAAGCTATGCTAGAAACAAAAATTTTAAATTAATTTAAAATTGCCACGGAGAAACAACAACCGTTGTAAACTTATCGCTAAACGATCTAAAATTGTCTCAAATTTCCACGTTCTAAATGAAGTGCGTGTGTGTGAACTTCGTGGTAGGATATGGCCTGAATGGGTCTCATCGCAGCCACATCGAAAATTTTCTGCGACGGGGTCCTAGGCCCTCTGTTGGCAGCCAAGGTGTCACCCTGCCCCTCCCTTGTAAAATCTCTAGATCTGCCGGTGTATATAATTATAGAATATTCTAAAGCACTACTAAGCAGTGCCGTCTCTGTCCTTTACCCATCATGAAAATACGAATGTACAAACAAGCATAACGGCAATCAAATAAAATAAATGTCTGCAATCGGATTAGTAGGTAATTCTCGCTTTTCGCAGATTTCTAACCTGGGATTATCTTGATGTTCGTTCTTAGTAAAGCATGGCCAACAATGGTTCACTATTTTTATCTGTCTAGTCTAAGATGAGTAATATGCCAGCACTGAACAACATACAAGTCAACTTAAACAAGCCACAACATTTCAACTTCTTCAATTCCTGACGCAAATCTGTTTGTTTAATTTGACATGGGTGGGCTGTTTGTTTGCTTAGTTTAGTAGATTAATGCAGAAATCCTACTTTAGGTGAACATCAAAATCGGCTTCTGAAGCTTTGAAAATCGCCGATGCACATGAGGATGGTTTCGAACGTTCTAACTATTTCCAAAGGTAGCTTGGGATAGCCAAACCAACTCGTTTGTAAATCACTGAAACGCCAAGAAGGAAATTACAATGTGATAACGTCCTCAAAAAGACCTAGTCAGAAAAGATGCTGTGGAGGAGGGGGCTCAGGCTTTTTAAAAATTTGAAAACTGTTGGGGGAGGTTGAGTCCTCCTTTCAGCAATTAGTTTTCGGTTAATATTAGTAGAAACTTTATTCATTTTGTGAATTGTTTGATAAAGGTTATTATAATATTTGGCTGGACATTTTCAGCAGTGTGAATATTCGTACATAATTCAAACTTGTATCTTGCGTGGCAGCGTAGAGGAGAATAATAGTAGGCGTGGCATTTGCTGCTCATCACACAAAAATTTAAAATAGAAGTAATTTCTGGCTTGATTTCTCGTGTAGCACCTGCACTTCTGAAGCCTCTTAAATCTGCGAACTTGCTAACAAAAGTTACAGTATATCAATCATGAATGAACTTCCCTTTTCGTTAATCATTCCCCAAAAAGTTTCTGCTTAAGCCATTATGGAGTTGGTATAGCGTAGTTTTATACCAAATGAATAACTTGTTGACAGATATTGTATCTGCCCTGGACAGCACTAAACAGATCGCGCCTCACCCTATTTGCTCATGGGAAAATGATGAAATTACGCTGATAAACTTATCAATAATTCAGAACTTAAGACTTCTGTGGTTTGGAAATAAAATGAGAGCTTTGTGTTGTAAAAACAAATGGCTATCAGAAGCTGCAACTCAAATTACATTTCCGGGAGTAGACTGTGATGTATTCTTATTAAAGAAAACGGTACCTAAACAGGCACTGCACATGCAGAAATCACTTTCCGCGTTTATCCACATCTGGCTGTCCATATCTGTACACGAATGGTTTAAAAATAAGCAAATCAAGACAAACCATCCTGAGTGCGAAGGCACCTAATGTCACTCGACAACAAATAGTATATCAATGGCCCATTCTTACATCTGTTTGTTCACATGAGGCCTTTCCCACTAACCGGAGGGACACTAACAACACTAACTCGCTTAAAACCAAAGAACTGTTTGTGTATATCGCAGGGGTCTTCCTCACTTGATAGAGAATGGCTTTGACCTCTTAAAAGCCACTTCAGAATTAAGTTTTATCTTCACTGAGGACGTCCTTCGGTTGCCTGACATAGTTTTATTCAAAGTGGTGACAATTATACTTTATCAGAAAAACAAATTCTTTACTTTTGCTCAAAAGCTGAACATGAGGTCCTCGCTCTTTAGTTTCTCGCTTCGAATAGGTGCGGACAGGAGTCTTTCCAGTACAGGGGTGGGTTGATAACACTGAGACGAAACTTAGGCTATAATTCTCTGTCAACTTATAACTATGGCTCGTTCTAGACGTTTAGTGAGCTGAAAGGTTTAGACCAGAAAACTAGTGATAGTAAATTGGAAAAAAAGTGAGCGAATCACTATTTTACATACAGGATATTTTGCTGTCTACAGAAATGAGACCAACCTTTTAATTATATCAAATTTTATCAACTAAGAATATGCTGCCAGATAAAAGCAAAAGGCTAATTTCACGCAAGCATATGCACATCACAACCTGAGTTTAAAATTAGTGTTTCCTTTAGCATATTATAGGCACGGCCAGTGGCACTGGACTTGCATTACAAATCGAGCGGCCGGAGTTCGGTTCGAGAAAGTGATGCCAAGGTTCACTCAGCCTTCCGTCCTTACGGGGTCGGTGAATGAGTACCAGCTATGCAGGGAGAAGTGGTCAAAAACTTGACTTGTGATAGGAGTGGCGCCCACCCCTACCACTGTAGTGGTAGAAGCTAAGAAAAGAGGAGCATTCGTGTTGCCTCCGACTGCGGTAACCTTCCTACACTCTTTGTGTACTTTATGTGTTGAAATACTTTTAGTTCTCTCTATGTTAATACTTGTCAAGCTGTCATTTGATATCCACCCACCCCACTATTGCTTACGCTTGTTAGTATTTTGTATGGTTGCTGAGCATGTATGAAAAGGAATAAAGGCTTTTAACAAAATATTACATTATTAGAATTTGCTTTTTGTTTGTCATCTCCCTGTTATGTTAAATCTTTACGATAAGATATCAGATAAGATAACACCCCTACCCACCCTTTCTATTAGAAATAGTGGTGAATATATCATAATAATTTACCTGTATTGGTAACCAGTGTGTATATGTTACTAGACTGCATGCATAGTGGCATACTAAGTACTATACACTTATGCAGAGTTACTTATATATAAAATATATATAAAAATCTATGTTTGACTTCCTGATCACTGCCCCTGCCCCCATGCAAATCTAGCAAATGTGATACATTGATAACAATGCCTTTTACTAACTACTGGTTCTCTTTGCAACTTGTATTTCAACATATGGAACAGTTATCAAGAAAGAAATGGTGGGAATCATTGTGACTCAAGTAGACACAAAACTGGCCTCATCTTGTACACCTTCAAATTTGGTTTCCAGTCCAGATGCTATTATTTAGAAGTCCATGAATCAACCAATGATCATCATATTTGGAATGTTCAAAGAGGGTTTGTTAACACCAACACCATGTAAAATCAACAGACTATTCGCAGGTAGATAATACACTAATTAACCATATAGACTCATCATGCTCTATCATGTACCAAACAACAAAACTCTACATTATCTAGTTAATTTGTATGTAGCTATATATTGTTAAAATGTATGATGTTTACGCTGTATTGTTTTATTATTGTAATGCGCATGCGTTACTTCTTTGTATTCTGCGCCTTGTATCTTGTTGAACTAGATTTTGTAAAACCACGTTGCAGACACGATGTCTTGAAGTTAGAATAATAAATCTTATGCTGAGCACTATATACTCTGCACTATTTTATCATATATATAATATGCAGATCAGTTAGTATGATTTGATGTTTTCTCTGTATCGTCAGCATCACTAAATTGTAGCTTAAAGAAATTCAATTACCATATTTTCTCAAATAGAAGCTGTGGCTTCTATTTGATTTTTAAAATTTTCCGTGTGCTTCTATTTGAGGGCGGCTTCTATTTACTGCAACTCTCTTTTGGTAAAATCGTCAGATTTCATCTCATCTGTGGCTTGTATTTGAGGGTGGCTTGTATTAGAGGGCAGCTTGTATTTGAGGGCAGATCCTATTCAAGAAAATATAGTAACTAAAGCAGATAGATATCCACAAGATATATATTTTCAAAGTCCTTGAAGAAGTCAGCATTTACATTGAGACAAAGGAGGTTCTTCCTGAAACTTGCACCTTGTGATCTTCTAGTGAAAGTTTTTATGGCAGCTTACACAATGGTAGGCCCATAAACCTGAGGTAATTAGACATTGTTTATACTTTGAATCTTCAGCTAATGTTGTGCTGTCAGCAATTATACTGTCCTGGGTTCCAGTATATCTTTTTAAGATGGCTTTTGTAGACTTTCAGTAGAATTCATAGAAAGTAGAGAGTAACTGCTTTTATCCTGACATGTATATTACTTGTCCTGTCAGCTTCAATAACAATGAATGAACACAATTCTGCCTCTTTCTCAATGGCCCTACTGATACAGCTGGTTTTTCCTTGTAAAACATGGTTAAGAAATTATTGAAGTTCACATTCCTAGAATTGATGTGGGACACTTGAGAAGGGCACTTCCTTAACAGTTCAAAAGTAGCGGCAGCAACTGCTTTGATTGTTCTCTATTATTGTACCTCTGTTTCATTTTCAGTGCCACTATCATGTCAAATATTCCCCATCCCATTAGGTCAACAAACTAACAGGCTTTCATTAACAAAAATCAATATATACCATATTTCATGCTTAATGAACAAAAAGTGGAAATGTTTATGTTTATGTCCTGAAAGAACTTTGAAGAACAGCAAAATAAAACAGAGAACTACTTTGGTGTGCAATTTTTGAAGTTCTTCGATCCCACTTTGGTGTCATTGAACAGAACACCCTGAGGAGGCTAGGGATGCAATGTAGGAAGTCATAGAATCTAACCAAAACATATGCACTGCAGGGTATTAAGTAGTAATTTGCAGATACCTGTGTTCTGGAAACTTTTCTTTCATTTGTGAAAGGATATGTTTTTCAATTTCTTGATCAGTTTTTGTAACCAGGTCTGTGGCGCATGCTTTAGTTATAACAGTTTTTGCTTCATTGAATGCTTTCTTGATTTTCTAAAAATACAGATATGGATATATATATATCACATACAATGATAATTCTATTCATGAAAATAGCAACAAAATTGAAGTACACAGTTTAGAAAAATAGCTGCAAGTAGCCTAATAGTAGGGCTTGAGTCTTGGATTGACCTTCAAAAAGAAGCAAATAAGCATCAAACTTTAAATCTTCTAGGGTGAAGCTATGAAGGGTCTAGGGTCAGTTTGTGTTTATGTTCAACATTTAAGATATGACGAAAAGGGCACTTTTCCATGGAATTCTTTAACAGGGGAGTTTTTCGCAGAAGAAATATAACTTGATGTGGGAATAAATGTCAACAAAAGCAAGTTTTCAGGGGTAATTTATACATACCAGATCAGTTTCTTAATCAATAACATAAAATACATGCAATATAGCTTATGCAGTGTAAACCTATCCAGAAGGATTGGTGAAACTACTGGTGAGAAGGATGTATCATGTTTTGAAATTTGCAGACAAAAAAATTATGTAACCCTCTATTTATTCTGGGGAAGAAATCTACACACTTCATATATATATATTCCATATTGTATATACACCTATTTTTAGAATTGTAACAATTTTTTAATTGTATGTACACCTATTTTTTGCATAACAAATTTTTAAACTCACCACTATTATTCCAATGATCGCCATAAATCCACAGTCAAGGGAATAGAATCTATAACTTCTAACTTAGTTGGACATGAATGGACTGAGCTAAAGGGGCATATGCAACTGGTATCCTTTGTTGGGTGGATGAAACTGTACATGTAAGCAAACAACTTGCAGCAAGAGAAGATTGTTGCTTTTGGTGAGACATGCACATGAGCAATACAATGTTTTCACAGCATGGTTCCACAACTTACATGGTTTCATTCAGCTTTTCAGGTCCCCCCATAAATTCTAAGTCCCCCAATGGGTAAAATTTGTCTCAGGTCCCCCCATAATTTGGTGCACTATAAAAATTTGAGGTCATCTTGTAAATCAGGGTGGATCCAAAAAAGTAAAAGTCTGGGTTCACTTAATGAGACGAGAATGACCAAAACTAATGCAACAGTTGAATCTGAATGATGGTAATTGGCAAATTGGTGACAAATTGGTACTCAATAAAGTCTTTACATCATCATAACATCACAAAAACGACCCAAATTGTTCACATTCAATGATAATACAGTCTACCTGAATTCAATGGATTTACTTTCTCAAATGGATGGTCATGTTTACCTCAACCAAGAGTACGAGTAATTTTCTTCATTCAAAACAGTAAAAGCAGGTTCAAGACTTTGTGCATATCTAGCATCTCCTCATTCTTAAATGGTTTTGAGCACAAAATTCCAACCATTCAAAACCCCAAAGCAACTCAAACCAGAGAAGAGTCTGCTTCTATGCCCATCTCACTATTTTGGATTTCAGCTTGCAACGAAGCTGCAAACTGCAAGGCAGTGCCTTTAAAAGTTTCCCCCTGACATTGTCTTGGGTGGATTTAGCATTGTTCACGCCCCTGGACTCTTTCCTGATCAAATTCAACACTACTCTCCTACTTTTTCAGGTTCCAACACATTTAAGTTGTAGAAGAATTAAAGTTTCTTCGAAGACATAATTCCAAGCTATTGTCAGGTCAAATTAAATTGTTGTCAAAAGAAAAATCGGCAAAAACTGATTCAAATGTGACTGTGCACAAAAATATAATAACTGACACAATTTAACAATTCTTTTGAAGTCAGTTTTCCACGACAAAATGTCCATGAAGCAACATCACAAGATTGTGACACGAAAATAATTTTTCCAAAAATTCCCACACTTTCATAAAGAGCTCTTCCTTGTCCAAATTCTTAATTTTATGCACGGTCAAGAAATACAAAGTCTCGAGTTGCTTTGTTTGTATTTTGTTTCCATCCTTTCAACAAATTTTGGTCAGCTTGCAGTAAGATCTCTCCAGCGGACCTGTGTTTGGTGAGGCTGACACTAGAATCAAAAACATTTGACATATATATGTTTGGAAAGTTTACCATGTAATTACTGATTAAGTGCTGCAGAATGTTATGCATCGTATCAGGCAGGCATTTGAATTGCCCCAAATGCGATTGAAGACAGACCACAACTTGTCAAATTCAGAGACGAAATTCTCTTCCATGCATGGTAACTTTGGACTGTATTTGATTGTGACAGTCCGTGCAGTGAAAAAGGAATCATGTTCCTCAGTGACCCAATCTGTCACAAAAGTGTGCTTCAATTGCTGGTAGTGCAACATTGAGAAATGTGTTGATATTCTGTTTGGTGCAGAAGGCCGCACACAACAATGAAATGTCAGTTGAAGTGGACTTCTCAACCTAACACTGTGCTTGTGGAATTTATCAACTATTTGTATCAGGTCCCCCCAGAATTGGTTGACACTATTCAGGTCCCCCACTTTTTTCCCAAAATCGTAGGTCCCCCCCCATAAAATAAGAGATTTCAAAAAGTTAGGTTCCCCCCAGAATCATGGGGTGGGGGGTGAAACCATGACTTAACTGTATGTATACCTATATATATTGGATGATAATTTGCATAAAGGAAGAGAAACAAATACAAAGTTTAAAAGGTCACAGCAAGGCTTTGCAATAGTACATTTCCACAGAATATGAGAGATGTTTCTGATTCAAAACTTGGCTATCTTATTATTGAGTGGATTCATACACAATGATCAAATTGTTAGCGATTGATTATTGAACCTATATATTGAAAACATGATGATATACTGCTATTGTTATCATTATTTTACTTGGTATTGTTATTAGTATATAGATCCAGGCATCCTATTGTTTACCTACCACGCATAAAATTATATTAGGGTCATTCCACGTGAAAGTATACCCCCCATGTAACCCATGTCTTTGAAATCCTTTGATATTTGAGCTAGACTTGGGTATACCTGGCATATTGAGTTTGCCAAAATCTAAACCTGCTACTCAGAACAGTGTAGGAGATATATGACTCTAAAATTTAGACTAAGACCACCCTTTTTACGTCCAAATCCGCCATTTTGGATTGACTAATTCTTGTGATTTTCATTACATCTCAGACCCTAGGCATTCAATCCTCAGGAACATTTTCTTGAGGGATTTTTCCATGATGGATTTCTTCTTTGCGGATTTCTTTCTGGGAATTTTTACTTTAGGGAAATTTTCTATATACCCAGTACCTTTTTCCATTACGGACTTTTTCCATAGGGATTTTTTTCATAGGGTTTTTTTCTGTTGTGATTTTTTCTTCCAGGATTTTTACCAAATATATGTAGCCACTTGCCACTGTTTCATCTTAGGATGGAGCAAAAGACATACCAGCTGCTTTTACAACTTCCTTTGCTACAGTGCAAACAAATTCCTTTTTGCCACACACACTTGATTTAAATATTGTATATAATAAAATAGAGGTGTTGCAAACCCAAGGATATATAAATTAAGTAAATAAATAAAAATTAAAAAAAAATTAAAAGAAATACAGCACAGGTGGTCAATCACCTGGGATATTAATAGAGTGCAGACTATCTTTGTAATGCATACTCATAATTCAGTGTTTTATATCACAGGAGGAAGCAAATTTCCGGTGAATTTTAAGTGAGCATATGCTCATACTTAGAAAGCACATCTTTGTTTAATGCCATTTGAAGTTTGGTGGAGCCTGATAAGAAGTAGCAGTCATGTGCGCAGTTCGAGGTTTGACTCCATAAAGATAAGAGATCGACTTCGTTCGTGTATGTATTTGCACGTTGTGGCAAAAATTATGATTGGCGATTGTGGCCATTTTTGCGCAAAGCTCATTAAGTGTACTTCTCCACCGAGGATCGTGTTTCGTGTTGCTCATAAAGTTATTGGGATCAAAATTAAACGTACTTAAGGCACTGCCATTTATGAAAGGGTAGTTATTCAAGTCGCGTGTGTTTCATTCCTTGTTTTTTAAAGACTAATTTGGAGATCGCTTTTATCTTGTGCGGTTCGTAGACCTTTCTTCTGATGTTTCTATTTTTCTCCGACACAGGCTGCGTCATATCATGGGATTCACAGACAACCAGTTCGAATTTTTGAAGAAAGATGAAAGCGAGTCTGCGGGAAGAGAAGAAGAAATTCAACTGCAGCTGGAGAGTAATGAGCGTGAAATGGCAAAGCAAAAGAAAAGAATAAAACAACTGACATTTATGGTAGAAGAGCAAGGAGATCTGCTGAAACAGATGGCTTCCAAAATGGGAATCATATCGGATCAAGAATTTTAACCCTTCCTTTGTTATTGGAAGATACCCATTGTTGACTTAAATACTTTATGACGCAATATATGTTGCCAGGGACTATTTATTTTATGAATATGATGTAGTGTTGAACATCATACATTTGATAACGAAAAGGGATACCATTTGTATTTAAAGAATTGCACACCTAATCACATGGTACTCTTAACTACAATATCTCTTGTGTCTTTTCAAACTTTTGTCATCACCACCACCACCACCACCATTATGATCATGATCATCATCATGTTCATGATCATGATCATCTTCATCACCACCATCACCATCATCATCACCATCGTCATCATCGTCATCATCATCATCGTCATCATCGTCATCATTACTACCACCACACCACCACCATCGTCATCATCGTCATCTGTAATTATTATCGCCTTCATCATCATCAGTGTCGTAATCATAATCAAACACTCTATTTTTGTATGGAGCCTATTTGTATCAACTATTGACATATTTAACTTTTTAATTTTGTTAATCGCGGTGGATGTAAATTCGTCTACACCACTTTCCCCATTTTTTTGGTAGTAAATGGAACAGATTTTCGTGAAGTAAGTTTTTTGCAGTAATTATTGTGGAGATAATGGGTGTCAATTACGTCCATAATGACCTATCAGCCTCTTGCACATATCAGTGTACTTTTTAGTGTGGCATTTACTTATTAGAAAGATGAGCAGCGAAATTAACGTTGGAAGGGGACATATTTCATTTTAGGCCTTCGATCAGAAGGCTTCTCACGTAGTTTCCTCTGGACATAATGTTTTGGCTTGATCTGTCCCTGCAAGAAGTTCATTTGTTGGTAATCATTGAGAAGGTTTTTGAGATGTATCAACAGCTTGAAGACAACAAAATTTGAATTTGTCAATGTTTACTGAAATAAAGGAACTACACTCGTGTGCAACGTTAGTATGAAAGCTCGAACAACAAGTACAGAGGGAGTGCACTGTACATGATGGGATTGCTTATTTATACGAGTTATCTATATTATCACCAGCTTGTCTCAGAATTTAGGAAAACATATCAATTTGCATTTCCCTCTTGAAACAGAGCGCTTTATTTTGTTTTAAAAAGCAACATTGTTCTCCCTAGTTTCCCGCTCGAAGATTTGATTACAATTTTAAACTTCTAAGTTCATAGGTTACATATTGTTTAGCCCTGGGACTGGCCATGAATTTTTTGGAGGGGGAAAGTACTGAGGGAGGCGAGAGAACCTTATAGTAAAAAGGGCACTCGGAGTCTTGGGTTGCTGTAAGCGAAAATCTTTTAAAATTTGTATATTAGTGCATTCTGAACCATAGAATTGTAGCACCAGAAGGGGCTGAAAGATACATTGTAGAGACGTATGTCATTTCTTTGGTGCGTCGAAACCCGTCTCAGCTCCGGGCCTAATTTCTTTTCATAGTGGTGACTTCCGTAAAAGTGAGAATGTTAGAATTGAATGTTAAGAAATGTAAATACCAGTCGAACGTTTTCTTTCCAATTTAGTGTTGCCCTTGAAGTCGTTCAGCGTTATAAATATTTGTTTAGTAGCCGTAAAGAACGTATCATTCCCTTAGTTTTTAAACTTAAATTCTTAGTGTTGAATTGTAACCTTGCCCATTTGGAATACAAATGGAATCTTTGATTGGAAGTAAACTTTTACGTAACCAGCAATGTTGAGGGCTGTTATCAAACAAACAGTGGCATATTTGTAGTGCAAAATGGTCCGTAAGCTGAGGTTAGGGTTTTGACGTCGTAACTCCATTTTTTGAGAGATTCCTGGATTTAACTACTTTTAACAAACTGAGTAAAGGGAAGGATCATATTAATATGATGCACTTAGTAGCCGTCGTGAATAACTGTGTACTTTTGTAGGGTTACCGTAATATTTAATCGTGTAAAACAAAGCTTTCCGTTGTACATGTTTGTGAAAGGTCGAGTAGAAACGTTGCGGAACTAACACTGACAAAGCCCGAAAGATGGTCTTGCATGGATCAGGACTTTGCGAATAGGATGATCGGGGTTTTATGACTGGTGCAGCATAAATTTTATATTTCATATGCTAAATTTGGTTGTAAAATACACATTCTTACTTATTTAGCTGCATCATTTCCTATCTTTAAGTTGCAGCTCACCAATGGAAAGCTGAAGCGGTATGATTGTTTTATGTCGTGTCTTGTGGGCACCAAGGGTGTGTCTTAAGAGCCAAGGGGGGAGGGGATTGTAGCATTACCAGTTTGAAGACCACTACGTATGTCAAAATTTAACCCGATATTTCCCACTTCCCAGTATTCTAGCCAAAACGGGAATTTTATCTTGAAACAACGTTAATCACCTGAAGGATTTGTGTTCATGTATGCACGTGCATTTCTCTACAGATATGAAGCAGCCATTACCGCCATTAAGTAGGAAAGCGTTTTGTGTCGGAGAATGATTGTCGGAATATAATTGCCAAGAACTGTCTGTGTACTTTGTGACGTCAAGAAAAAAGGGTTTATAAACATGTCTTTGTTACAGATTTTCCCAAAACGTATATGGAATGTTAAGATCGGTGCACAACGTATTGACCAAATATTTTATGCAGAAACTTTTCAGGCTTGGATTTTCAGTAGCTAAAGTTATTTCTTGGTTTCTGTGTTTCCCGAGGACCAATATATTAGGCAGAGACAAAATACAAAGAATATGGGCTATTTGCCCAGGAAGGCAGTTAATTTCCGTATTATTTTTCTCTCATGATCTTTTCCTTTCTCAATGTGATAGGGAAAATATTTGTTCAAAATCGACAGTGGGGTTTGACAACCTTGCCGGTTGACCGCTTTTTTTACATAGTAGTTTGTGTCGATTAGTAAGTGATTTACAATACCTTGATAATAGGAGCAGTAACTTTGATACAAGTGTACTAACGTATTTGCGTAATTTGATTTGTAAGTCCTATGGTAAAATGTATTTTTTATTTTTTGACGGTTGTATATAGCCTATTCCCAGAGTGAGCAATGACATGCTTATTCTTCTCTTTGTCTTCTCGTTGTATTTTCTGGGACAAAGTGGCTCTTCTAGGATTACTTAGAGCATTATCTGCTACGTCACCTGTAGAGAAAGGTCCTTCCTCTGAAACTTCTTGTATTGCGACTCTAGTTGCTTTGAGACTGCAGCGACAGTTAACAGGGACAAAATAATTATGACGTTGTCAAAAGTCGCTAGCTTTCACGCCCAGACTCCCTCTTTGTTGTTAAGAAGAACAATTGAGTGTATTATTCGATTAACAACAGTCTCATATATGCATACTGCCTTTTAAATGCGACTGTGTATACAGGTTTTACTTATCCCCTGCTATCAACATCAGTCAGGTGTCTTCCTCTATTATTACCTCGTGACGTATGGGTTACCAATTCTTCTCCTCGTATCTGTAACTGCTAACCTGAATTGCTTTTAATTAAGAGACCTTGACAGCGATATGAAGTTGTACAAAATTTCAAGTAGGATGTATTTACAATTTTGTTACAAGTATCTGTTTGGAAGAGAATGGTATCCATCACCTCAGCAATACAAATTCTTATGTTCAATTTCGCGGAAGTTTCGTGATGAAACAATTGGAATTACTGTTAAGTGGACAGCTGTTGCGCTTGTCACTCCGAAAATAGTGTATTCTGTTTGTTCAGCTAAGGAAATGATGGCAGGTTGGATTAGGAATCAGTTGGTGTAATTGAATGCCCTGTACACATCACTTTGAACGTTATTTGTGCAGTATAAGCGGCGCGGGTGGGCGTAATTTTACTAGGGTGTGCCTGTCCAGCTACCTTCATTTACTAGTTAGCCTGTTTTGTGGCTTTACTGTTTTTAGAGAAGTTTTAATATCAGATCAAATTCTTGTCTGGTGTTTTTTCTTGAGAAATTGCCAGTTTACGATAGTTTCGATATCGGACCTACATCTATCGCGCCTCAGATTAAGAGTTTGTCAGCTGAGAAAACTAAGTTAAATGTTTTCGCCATACACTGATCACAGCAATCGTATGGGTTGAAGTGTTTCGTTTCCTATAAATTCATCGTAAATGCTTTCCCATTTCACTCCATACGGTTGCTGGGATCTGTGTATAATGCTCAATATAAAAAACGAAAGTAAAAATTTCAGCCAAATGTGCCAGTGGTCCATACATTATCGAGGTTCAAACCAGTCGACTTACTGGGATATGGGTGTTCTGTTGTACTCGGACAATAGAGCCTGCCCCAATTTCCAACCAAGCTCTGTTTCTACTCCCATAAGAAAGTTCTCTGCGTTTGTTTTGATTTAGCTCTTGTTTCGTCAGACTTAAGATCGTCTAGAATACACTGGATGCCCGTTACTGCCGTCGTGGATGGAGATTGTTCTGTAAACCCTAAACCCTGTAAACAGTTGTTGTTGACAAATTTGTCAGGAGACACCTGCAAATGGCTTTGATAACAATGACTCCTCGTTTGACTCCTTAATGCTGATCGTTGCCACAGATGGAGTTTGTGCAATGGCTTGAATGTGTGATAGGTTTATTGCTTTAAGGAAGTGGGAGATACCAAGACTTCTCGGCCTTTTGGCAAGGAATGGTTGTAGTATTTGTTGTCGTTGACGAAAGATTCTTTCCGTAATCCGTGAGAGGCGACTGTTGAGCTTGCCTCATGGCATGCTTCTCTGCTCGGTAGCCTAAATTGGGGGCCCTTGTCCTTGGATGCCCCAACTGCCCTTTATTTATTGGTTAGCCTGTTTGGTGGTTTTTGTGTTTATTGAGGATCATTGCAATGTCGGGTCCACTTCTGACAAGCGATTTTGGATTGAGAGACTGCTACCATGACTGATAGCCATATTTTGTGTTTACATGAACACTTACTTACTTACTTACTTAGACTCAGATCCTCCTGTCCCACGTAGGACATCGGGCAGCAAGTGTTTGCCAACTCGCTCGGTCAGCAGCTTCACTGAAGATATTTTCGAAACTTACATTTCTCAGTGGTAGGTCTGCCTTGATAATTGCCCTCCAAGTCTCTGTAGGGCGTCCTCATTTTCTTCTGTCACCTTGGGGCATCCATGTCAGTGCTTTACGTGTTGGCCTCTTATCCGATAGACGAGCGATGTGACCGGCAATAATCAGGCGACGCTTGGTTTTTATGTCACTTAAACGAAGCTGATAATCCTTTCTGAAAACCATGATGTTTGATAATACATAAATACTACCTTGCTGCAAAAAAACTGAGTACGGAATTGCACGTAAAATGAATTTTGTGTTCAAATGTGAGAACCGTGTAAAAGCCAACTCATTAAACAAACGATAGTGTTTGCCAGCTTCGTCGGAGCAATAACAACGACTTAGAAAGACTTTTCTTGCATACGGACCTGAAGTGATTTTCTAAGCGGGCATGCTTTGAATAAAGTCTACCTCCCTAGTGACACAGTTTTAATTCACTAGGGAAAGCGAACAAGATTCCGCTCCAGATTTGAAGAAGTGCAAAATGATTTAGTCTACAATTCTGATATATTGAGAATACTGAACGAATCAAATACTACAAGGAAACAAGATGACTTGATGGAGTAAGTAGTAGTAGTAGTAGTAGTAGTAGTAGTAGTAGTAGTAGTAGTAGTAGTAGTAGTAGTAGTAGTTGTAGTAGTAATAATATTAGCACTAGTAGTAAAGGTTGTAAGTACAAAGCATATATCTTTGTTGTGTCGTTTGCTTCTGTTTTGTACACTACTGCTTCCTCATCTATCCAGTTCTTTTCTGCCAACAACAGAGATAGAGAGCAGGTGGGATTTGCGCATTTTTCACAATTCCCTTGAAATTAATAGAAAAAGGGGGAAGCATTAAAATGAAAAGAACATTCCCTTTTACAATAACAGCATTCACAACAAGCAAACTACCATTCATGGCAGTGGTTGCTCTTAACTTTCCTCACTAAATCTCACTTGTCTTTAAAATTTTAAGTAATCTAAGCAGAAGAACATCAGAATAAAAAAGGGTCTACTACTTACACAAGATTAAGTTCCACCTTAAATTAATAATGTTGAGTAGAGAACAGCTACATTCATAGGATGATAGAAGCAAGAGCCTTTAACCTTGTTCAGTATGACAAAGCAAACAAAGAGTTCTTTGTTGAGAATTTTCTTCAGAAGATCTCCAGAAGAAATCTTATACATACGTAACTAATGCATCTGTGCACAAAATATCATTGCAGGAAGCTGAACTATATTCTTTCAATTCACTTCTTTGCAAGTTCTTTTGAACAAATCTCTCTTAAAGCTAGTCAGGTAACCTGGAATTTGCTCTAATAACTCCCCTCTATGAATAACAAGTGCACCACAGTGTGTATATATCTGAGCTTGTACTCCCAATTCCTCATACTTAGTTTAGATGATTATTTCAAAGGAGGGAGCAGCTATTGTGCAGCTGACTATGATCTCCTCAAATCTTACTTTGTTTAGGGATATAGAAAAACTTTTGCATAAAAAATTTCGCGCAAAACTGGCAATGTGATCGGCTGACTGATGTTGTTTGATTGACATGTAGCTATAATACATTAAAGTAAGGATATTCTATCATTTGCTTCTTTCTATACAAAGCAGGCAATGCTACTGCAAGCTATCAGGTAAATTTCTTACCTTACACTCACCTGGAAAACAATTCCTTTAAGCATGAAGTTTATCTATATGATCTCAATGTGGAATCAAGAATGCACAATACCTCCTCATGTTGTCGTAAGAATCAGAACTAAGAGCAACATGCATACTTACTAAAATATTGTCTGGCTTTAGGTCCCGGTGAGCCACTGGATGAAAAGGAGGTCCTAGTGTATGCAAGTACTCAAGTCCATGAGCTATCTGCTCAGCAAAGTCCCATACTAAGGCCTTAGGAAACCCAGTTCTTTCATAGGTATTGTACTTCCTCATGTAAGTTTTGATGCTAAAACTAATGTATTCCATGACAATAAATATATGCCCACTTTCCACGTTTTGAACTTTATTTCTTAGCTTTCCCATACCTCTATATGCAATGATATTGTCGTGGTTGAGATATCTGAAAATTAACAGAAAATGCATAATTTAAGGGAGGCCACGTTTTCCTATTTGAAAAGAGTTTTATATATGTGAGGTGTTTGAGTAACACTTTGCCTCACACAAAGTAGATGTTTACTTGTAGCTCTTCACTATGCATTTGCACTGCTGATACCATCTGTCAAAATCACTGACTGTTGAAAAATATACCCCATTAGCCTATTTTTTGGAGCCATACTAAAGTGTGAGTGCAGTTAGATCTTACAAAAGAGCCCTTCTACACTACTACTGAACTTCAATATGTACACAGACAAATTATTCGACAATCACCTGAGAAGTTTTCCCTCTTGTAATGCTGAGTTCTCCTTTTCCTTACTCCTTGATTTTTGTAAAACTTTGACTGCAACAGGGCAACCTTTAAACTTTGCCTTGAATACAGTGGAAAAGTGGCCTTTGCCTAAAGGCTCCCATTTTTCTGATATCAAATCTTCTTCATCTATTGTAAATCCAGCTTCTTCAGTTTGAAGATTGTCATCTGTAATGAGCAAGGTAGCAAAAAATAATTAGGTACATCCTTTAACTACGTATATATGTTTGCTGGAGTATGGAACAACTTTTGTATTCTATGGAACAAATTAATGTCCAAAATACAGCCAGTATTTTTCAACCAAGACTCAATAAACTCTTATATATCACTGAAACCAAAGGGCCTTTAGTGATTTCAGGAAGGGCATCAGGTCTAAGCTCCAATTAAAGTCTATTGTAAGGGGGCATCATCCTAGAACCTGTCAGAGGAGAGTCAGTGATCTGAAATCCATCATCATCATCAGCAGCAGCAGCAGCAGTACTGCAACAAATTTCATTGATTTATAGTTAATTCAGGGCTATGCTAAACTTTACACCATCTTTGCTTACATCAAGGAGACCAATCCAGATATTAAGAGTTAATTATTCATCTTGGTGATGATGACTGTGTTAACATACATAATTTGTAGCAACTAACATGCAAACATTTTCAAATTATATATATGCACTGAATTACATGCTTTTTGCAAGTCAATGCTCATTCTAAGAGTGGAAATTCAAAGGTTTAGTCTGAACTTCAAGTGCTTTAATTCATGGCTTTGTGGTAAGATATAGGTCTGGCATAACAAGAAGTGGGTACTCTTGGTTATTCTTTAGAAGTAAAAAACGTTTTGAAAACCACAAATTATTGGTACTCTTCCTTTTTCTTATAGCTACTGCCATTTAAAACCTGTAAAATATATATAACTTTAATACTAGTGGTTGAAAACAGGCCATTAGCCAGTCTTCCCTGCCAGGGGTAACTCGTCATCTAATGAGGTATCAGTGGAAAACAATTATTAGCTGATGAAAATTGAATACTATAATGAATTATCAATTTTTATTATTGTAGACCACGTGTTATTATGTAAGGGCACGTTTATATTGAAGATTGATGTACTATTACCAACATCATTCACGCGACTAATAACAACTATTAAATCGGAAAAGTATTTTTCAAGTATTTTGACCGAGGGGACAATATTTTATCATGGGGCATGGTTCCTAAATGTCTATCCCCTCCTTAGCTACGGGTTTGAGTGGTTATTAAAGATAGTTTGTTTAGCTGAATCTTTCTCAGTATATAGCGATTCTGCATATTGACTTTGCAAAATGCTGGTTCCAAGCTTCCCACTGCACCTCTTTTAACAGTTTTAGTTTTGCAAATCCAAGTTCATACTTTCAGATCAAAACTATCTCCATGCAAATGAAGTTGTATCATTGCAAATCATGATCAGACAACGGAAGTGCCAGTGGTGCTGAAGATGTAGCTAGCTCAGCCACAATTTACAAATAAATAATGACGTCTCAACTTCTTTATCTGTTTATTTCTCATACAAACCTTTCAGAAAATAGTTTTTATTTTGAAAGGTTCCTCTTGTGATCAGTTATCTTTCCTCACTAGCTTTAAATATGCTTGCACCGATGCATCTGCGCAACGAGGGCCATTGTTGAGTCAAGTATGGAATGCTATACCAGTGACCATGACATCATGACATAACAATGACGTAATATTTTGCCCAAAATAGTACCAATGCAAATAATCTTCGGATAAAGAAATCAATCAACCACGTTACCTCGTTTACAGAACGATTTGTTCCATATGCCAGTTAGTTCTTCAACTGTTCTCTGAATAGATTCCAACTTCCATTGTAAGCTGCTAATTTGAGGATAATGTTGGACGTCGTTCAGCGCTGTTGCAACTTCTACCCTAAGCCGTGCCAGCAAGGCTGAACAATAGTCATCGTCCATACCCTTAATAATGTACAATGAACACAAATGTATGCAATATTTAGTCGGGATTTGCGTACCTTCTCTGGCCTGGCAGACACGGCCAATCAAAATAAATAGCAAGAATGGAGGTGCAGGCGGAAATCTTGCCTCGTATTGATTTTCAGGGCAAAAGGGTCTTCCCCTTCTACGAATACCTCCGACCCAAATTGTCTGCGCTACCAACAATCACATGGAGGTTTGGTTTCTCCGCTTGACAGGCAATGAAATACGATGCGAGGAGCTTTTCGTCTCATTTCTCACATTACTTTTTAAAGGCCTGGCTTTTCCTTACAGTGGTTACAAAGAGAAATGCTTAAATCTTGCAGATCTCTGCGCTCGTTCAAGAACGCTTGATGTCTTTTGACCACCGTACACCATACAATTTTACAATTAGGACGTAAAAAGCAAGCGGAAAAGGTTTAAACAAAGCAGGAAAGTTATTGATTGTTCAATCTATTAAGTCGCGTTCAGGTGCGATTTCCAAGAAGTGATCGAGCAACGAGTGCCTGTGCCAACATTTGCGGACCTTTCTTTATTAAGTGCCAGTTTCCAATGAAAGCAATTATGATGAAATATGTTCTAAAATAGTAGGTTTACATTTCACCAGGTTCTCTAGAGTGCAAGCTGGATTTCATGTAGCTTGAAACAATCTTTAAACCGCCAAAGGGGCCATTGAATAGCAATGAGAGAGCCAGCTCTCAAAAAGAGGATGGACAGGTTTTAATATTCCAGTAACAGTCTAACTTAACTGACGTCATTAACGTATCATAAAAGTGATTACAAATTGATAAAAGTAGGCCCCCTACGTAAGTTCAATAGGCTTGAAAATATTTTTAAAGACAGAAATTTCACTGCTACCAAGTCGCATTATTTTTATCGGATTGAACGCATTAAAAATGGCGGCTTCAGCCCGTCCAACTTTCTGGCAAGTGGTGTTTTCTTTGGCAAAGATACCCCCTCCCTCCTAACGCCACCGAAACAAGAAAGACAAGATGAAGAGCGAGCCCCATTTTGTCTCTAAAAATACAAAATCTTCTGCGAGTATCAAATAGAATAGAAAGAGAAATCTTTCATCATGATCTCTCAGGTCTTCCGTCTTCATTTGGCGTCTCCCTTTTTAAAATGTTGATCTCAGAGACAAGTGAGGCAACAATCCCCCAAGTCCTCTCTGTGACGCCCCTTTTATTAGGTAGTGTGATCTTTTAGTAGAGCAGGTTATGCTGGACCGAGGAGCAAATAACTCCAAAGTAATCTTTTACATACCTTGAAACAGTCTCAAAATAATCCCAAAATAATCTCAATAATCAAAGAAATGATTGCCGGGTCTTTTAATAACCATATCTCAAAAAAATCTTACTTATCTTATATTATATATCTTACTTTACCACGAATAATCTTAATGAAATTGTAATTCTTTGAATTAGTCTCAAAATAATCCAAATAAAGTTCCAATAATCATAGAGATAATCTCCCAATTTTTTATTAATTTTATAATCTCAAATAATATTTAATAATCTCATTAGAACCAAAATAATCTTAATAATCTCGTACTAAATATTTAAAATTATTCGCCCCTCGTGCGGGACTAGAAAAAGTAACTACGACTACAAAAGAAGATGTAATTAAGAACGTTTGGTTTAAAAAATCTTCCTCGGGTCGAAGGAAAAAAAAGGGGAAGGAAATCCAGCTGTAAAATGGCAGCAAAGAGGGGACTGGTAGAAAGACATGTCTCCCTAGTTCTCATTTACAAGCATTTTCTTAGACGAGAGATGTACCTTTTACCACATAAAAGCATAACAGATTTAAGTCTGAAGGATAGAATTTTGTAGAGGATTTCTGTTAATAGAATAAAACGAGCGGTCAACACAATATTAAAAGGGATGATGGTGACGAAGAATATTCTAAGCTAAATTAACCCTTTAAGGACCGCCGTCGCAATTTTGCGACAAGGGAGCAATGTTTGAATGCCGCGCTTTGATTTAATATGCAGCCTCGTTATGACAATCTAAGATGGTAGATTTTGTAGATCACACTCAGGGCTACAATTTGATACCAAGCTTTGTGTAGTGTTTCGTACAAAATTTTCGAGAAATATTTGTTTGAAAGTTGGGCAATTTTCATCAGCTGATGCCAGAGAATTTGTTTACAATTGGAATGGCGTTCAAGTTTGGTTACGTGGATAAAGATACGAAATCGGACCCTTCTTACAAGGGAATTACTCTTTCATCGGTAATGCTAAGCTATCGATATCCCTGTAGGTCAGGAAGTTTTTAACTATGCAAATGTCTGTCAAGGAAGTCCAGCATTTTAGATCCGATTCCTTGGTGTGTTCTCACGAATTGTTTTGAAATTCTGCTTCCCATTTTCACTAAAATTATAAACCTTTCATTAAGGAACACACATGTGCCGGAAAGGATGAAGCAGGCAGCTCTATCTCCCCTCTTAAAGAATATATCTTTAGATTTTGAAGTTTATCAGAACTTCAGGCCTGTTTCAAATTTAATGTTTCTATCCAAGGCTACGGAGAAGGTGGTCGCATCACAATTGCTTGGTTATCTTGCTTCAAACCACCTTCATGAGATTTACCAATCTGCCTACAAGATCTACCATAGTACAGAGACTGCTCTTTTAAAAGTTCAAAATGATATACTCCGTGCCATTGACAATCAAGAGTCGGTAATTCTACTCCTGCTGGATTTATCTGCGGCATTTGATACGGTAGACCACGAGATTCTTCTAGATCGGCTATTCAACAGATTTGGAACTTTTGATGCTTTTGGTACAGTTTTTAATAACATACCACCTCATCCCACTGTGACTACCTTAAATGTTCTGGTTTTGAATAACATCAAATGACACCCAAGTTGAATATCAACATTCACTCCTGACTGTTTCCGCTATTATAATCAAGATCATGACATGTTTAGACTGCCACATTGTCAAGTTATATTCTGATGTTTTATTTGGTTGTTTTAAATTGTTCAGTTGAATGCTATCAGGTGTTTCCCCTTTTCAGAATAAGAAGAAGTTGATCTGTGTTAAGAGTAAAACTCTTGCTGTTTTCAGTTTGTATATCCTATTTCACCAGTTCATAATTTCTAACAACCCATCAGCTGACACCAAGCATCTCACAAAAGTTGATACTCATCACCAAGCCACTGGTGTACCAACAGAGAACAAAGATCATAACACAGGATGGGTGGAACTGACATAATTCATTGGATACTATATGTTGATGATGTTGTACATTTCTCAAAGAATGCACATGAAGCAAAACACATGTAACAATAATGACATAGATATGCTCTACAGATTCCTGTATACACCGAGCTAGGGGCAAATTTAATGAGCTAAGGATAGTGCTCACCAATAGCAAAATATAAATGCCAACTCAATGAAAATTGTTAGAAGGTTGTGTCTAATTGAGATTGCAAAAACTAGAAGTATCCTGGTATGAATGTATGAGAAACATGGTAACACGAGGGTAGAGCCCAAAATATGCCCCAAAAGTAATGATAATGATGATGACATCAAGGTAGATTACAGCTTTGTGTACCATAATAAACAAATGTGGAAAACTGATGGAGCACAAACTGTAATATTTGAAATATATTGCTCATGTATGTAGAGCAGAGAGCAATGTAATCACTGAGCAAATATTACTTTCTAAAGCAACAAAACCATATCACTGAGATCCATGGATTAAAATTACAAAGATACTTGGAGGGGACATAAATCAAGCAAAGTATGCAACACAATCAAAGAAGGAGTTTGCTGAGTTAGTACGGCAACACATTACCAAGCCTTTGTGATGGCATAGTATACTCATAGAGAATATCATAGGTACATGTAGGACCTATAATGCTGTTGGTTCAAGGCTCACATGGTAACAATTCAAGAAAATAGGTTTCTAAACATTCTACATCTACATGGAACGGTTAGTTTTGAAAGTAAATGGAGCTGATGGAAATATCAGAATATGTTGTACCTCTGAATGAAAAACTAGGAGTTTTGAAAACAATATTAAACCAAGATAACTGATAACATTCTCAGAAAATGGTAAAAGTCCTTCTTGATGGTGATTGGAGAATGAGGCTTCTCAAATTAGCAATCAATTCATTATCATATATATATTAAGTGTTCTTAAACATACATAACTCAACAGAAGTTACTTCAACACCAGCACAAAAATATTCCACTGCTTAGAAAGCTTTTGCTGCAATATTTGGAATGTTGATCATAACTTTATGGTTTACTTCACAGGCCACAGGGAAAGGCACAATAAAACTGTACTGGAAAACAACACAGGAAGAAAGGAACTGGAAAGAAGGGCACTATAAGGAAAAGGACTTGAGAAGTCATAAAAATAACTATAAAAATATGCATAACACTGTTTCAGGCAAACATTCTACTTAAGGGATCAGAGTCAAAACTTGAATACACTAGAAGCAATATTAGGCCAATGCACATTCAAATCTGCAAAAATTCCTTAACAACATACACTTATGGGAAAATGTCCTACATAGATTTTGTACAGATTATATATAACCTTAATTTCTTTTCATATGCAGGAAATACCCCAATAATACAATTTTAATATTCATGGCACATGAATAGTGTAATCCCCCTTCTACTAATGAGTCTCCCCCAGAGCCCCTTTATCCCTAAACCTACATCCAACAATCTTACATTAATGTTTTTTCTGCTTTCCTACACAAAAAGATAGTTTTGAGACCCTTATTAGTCAACAAATGAAAACAATTATACAATAACTTTAAATAGATCATTTTACCCAGGGCACTGTTAAAACTGTGAAATGATAAATTTCATTAAAAGTTAAGATATGGCCCTGGCTTTGAATGGCAAAATATACTTCCCTGACCATCTGAAATATTATATACACTGATTATTACAAACTTTACTACAAAAATCAGATATACATATTAAATAAAAACTGGAGCCTTAAAGATGAATAGAAATAATAAGAATTTCAATTTCATACTCGTGTTTGCACTTGTCAATACTCTATTCCATTTGTATTGTGATGACAAGCAACACTGGGTTAACTAGTTTAAAAAACTCTTAAATTAAAAACTGTTGTTGATAATTAACACTAATTAATCTAAGATACATACAAAAAGTTCAAACACTCTAGCATAATTATACCTGACCAACATATGTCTATGAAAATTACATATTGTTGCAACTCCACCACTTTGATCTGGATCCCTCTATACTTTTTTGGCATCAAGTAGATGGGAACTACAAATTTTTACATGTCCTGGTAAGCAATACACTTGGGCATATAAAAATGTCAGGCTCATTGGTTACATTTAAAGAAACATGTTGCAACTCAGTAACAGATTCTACAATATTGGTAAGGCTGTGAGGTTGCTATAATGTCTTACTTCTTTTGCAAGGTAATACATTTCCAGTAAAAATACATTATTATGGCATCATATTGTGGCTGAGGCAGTATTTACAAGGCTGAAATAGCTGTTTCAAGGGGGCAATCATGAAAATTCTCATTTATTCTTAAACAATAAGAGCATTTGCCCAGTGCTCTCTTATTCCATGAATCCACCGTAGATGTTTCCACAGGGCACTGGTAATTCCTGCCCATAACTATTTCTCCTATTTGCAGACATTCCAAAGAATCATGGACTTTGGTTCTGGACCTCTATTTTCATATTTAGTTATTCTATCTACATACCTATTCGAACCACTCCAACATTGTAGTTCATTACAAAATTTCTGAACACAAGTGAACACTTGTGCATTGATTACAAAGAGCAATTTTAAAAGACGGTATTATATATATAGGCTACTTCTTGTTCCTTTTGTCAGCCCTTGCAAATTAAGTGGAAATATACCATGGTTTTGTTGGACGTCTGACGTAACCAACATACACTTTCGATTTCCTCTTTCCTCCTAGACTTAGTCTTGCTACCTACAAAACTTTTTGAACTTTACCCCCACATCCCTCCGATCTTGATACCTGAGAAACATAAGCTATGTATGTTAGCAATTGGCAAGACGGCAAGCAGAAAGGGGGAGATACAGTTTCATTGCCGTCAAACAATACATTTTATTGTCTTTATAGCAGACAAAGACGTCTGAAAATTTAACATTTCATATGTGCATGGCACTTTATATCGAAACAACGAGCTTCAAACTAGCATCACTGAGGCTACAGACCAACATATCGGGCAATAAGCAACAGGAATAGCCCCTTTTGATAAGAACATTCGCAGGAGATCCCTGGGCCTATATAAACAACTAGAATGACTCGCCTAATCCATCATTTGTCTTTAACGTAGATTAATTGTTTAAATACTGTTAGTATAGGTTAGTGGTGATGTCACTTTTGCTCCATTTTACAAATATTGACAATTTTAGCAGCAATATGTGACTTACCCGTTTGACTCTCAAGAATCTTCAGATATCAAAACAATGCAGTATTTCGACAGTTTCCGTTCAATTTTTCTCGCCAACAAAGCAGCAAGAACTGTATCTCCAAACTACGGCTACTGGAAGTACCCATGAAGAGATTATGCCGCTTGTTTGCAGCATTCGTCGTAAATGAATTCTTTGAACATGTTGCTAAAATGAAGACGTGCTGGAAAATTTTGCTTGGTGCTTTGTTTATTTTCAGCCTCCTTTGGGGATAGCCATACAAATTGCCTCACTTTCAGGGTAATTGCCTTTGTTCCAGAAAGCGTGGGTTTTGTTAGAGTATTGAAAATCTCCATGACGTAATATTTTATAGATTACCCTAATTATTCGAGTCAACGAACGATGTGTTTACATTAAATTGAAATGAATGCGAGGTTTATTCCGCGGCGCGTTTATTGCAGGGGCTCTAATTACAATTTTTTGAGAAAATACCTATAGAACATCAACTTGAAAGATAAATGCATGGCGATCCGTTCAATCATGGGGTGTGCTTTCTGCACAATATCATGATGTTGTTTCTCCACTTTTGTCTCGGTGTGCGTTTAATCGAACTAATTAAACAAGTTTTACCTGGAAACGGTTGGGCTTGTAATAAGTTTTACTTCTAAAGGGATGCGCTTGGTTCCCGGACACATCCCATCCCAGACACTTCCCATCACTGGACATTTTCCATCCCGGACATTTCCCACCCGGACACTTCCCATCGCGGACACCTCCCTCCCGGACATTCTCCATCCCAGACATATCCTACCCTCGCAGAGTGTCGTGCGAAGCAATGCTGGTCCGCGAACGTAAGAAGTGATAAAACACGACAATGGATTCCGATTCAAACAATCATCTCCGGCTTCTCCACAACTCAAACATGAACTAAAGTATAATACAATAATTTACCGATTTAAGTACCGTACACAGGGAGCTGATATTCGCGTGTACAATCTCACATATCACCCCCTACCAAAAAATACATACAGTTGCCCTCAACGGTTTAGTTACGTAAAACCATAACGATCTGGAGGAACAACTCGACGACCCGACCTGGTTACATTATTTGGAAGATCGTTAACAATTTCATCATCTAAATCCCTTAAATCATAAAGAGAATCATCATCCTGAATATGATGATCAGATGAATTCATCGATTCATCTCTTGTTTCAAGGCTAGCATGCTCAACGCGAGGTTTCAAATCATTAACGTGAACGGTGCCATTCTTGTCAACAAGTCTGTACCGTACATTACTGATAACCTCACTGATGCGATCTGGAAACCACTGAGGACCAGATTTTCCAGCCCTAAAATTTCTTACATACACCAAATCTCCGTTGGTGAACAAACGAATTTTGCCATTGGCCTCAAAAGGAGGTTTGTTGTCTGCAACATTATGACAAGCGAGCTCTAATTCCCTAACAAGCTTCTTAGCGTGACTGGCATAAGTAGACTGGTGTGGCGAAAAAATATCATCAGTTGATTGGATTACTACTGATCTCGGATGTCTGCCACACATTAAAAAGAAGGGCGAATATCCAGTGGCAGAATGTGTACATACATTGTAAGAATACAACACTTGCTTTAACTGTAACATCCAATCATCACCACACTTATTTAGAGCACGAATGAGAGTTTGATTGGCTCTCTCACATTGACCATTCATCTCTGGCCTGTAAATAGGAGTACGAATATGCTCAATGCCGAAAGCATTATACAAGTCATGCATAGCACCACCTATTAGATTCTGTCCGTTATCCGTTAAGACACGCGTCGGGGGGCCCAAAATGAGTATCCAGTTATTAACAAAGGCATTAAAAACAGAAACACTGGATTCATCTGGCAAAACGCACGCTACCACATACTTGGTGAATAAGTCACACATAGTTAAGATGGGCTTCGACTTAAAAAAAGTAATGTCAATAGCCTCCGAAACTTTTCTGACTGGCCACCTGTTTTGCCTGCCATTTGTTTTCATCCCGCTTTGTTGTGGTGACGTCACTTTCTTCATTTACTTCATTTTGAAGTGGGGTGTCAGCAAGAAAACATCTACTACTAATATCAACTGATTGAATTGCTTAATAGTTAGACCAGGCGTTAATTTATTCCTCCTCTCCCGTTGACGTTTTTATTTTTAGCTTTGTACAGATCTTCTTTTTTACATGAAAAATACAGCACAAACTTACTCAACGTCAACATAGAAGTAACAATCACCATTCTTAATGCCGTTGCAATTCTCATTGTATTTCTGTTTATCATACCTATCATTATCTAAGGCAGAAGAATCAAGTATACTATCTGTGTATCACTTAAAAGATGATGACACGAAACAGAGAGCATTACTTAATGTCTGGATGACTACTGCTAGTAATTACTATGACAGTTGCTTCCTATACTCACAACTTCCTATTTATGGTTATACTTATTTTTAATTAATCGAGAAAGAAATCTAGATGCAGGGGAGTACCGGGAAGAGTTTGTACAAAAAAGTTAGGGAGAAGTTGGAAGAAAAGGGTAAATCGTAGGTTATTCTTAGCAGTGTAGTGCATACAGTAGCAAATATTATCAGTTGGTAAAATGAAATGCAAGAATAGACTAGAAATTCTATTCAAACTACGGCGCGCGTTGCACTCTGGTATTGTCTGGGGGAACGATCGCTTTACTTAAAAACAGTCATCGGCAAAGTGCTACCATTTGCAATTTCTTCACTTTAAACCATTAGCATTAGCTTTATAAAGGGAGACAAAGACTACTGTAAAGTTAATGGATGAAGTAACAATAGAGACCTGAATAATAACAATTTAACTCATCAAGGACCACGCACTACTTTTGAGGCTTGCTATGACAGTGCCTTGCAGCCAACGAGCCAATTCCAGGTGATGTTTCTGACTAACAGCGTTCGCCACTTGATGAAAACACCGTTCACTGTTTTAACAATTCATATCATTTTCTTAAGGAAAGAACAAGCTTTTAATTGATTACAAGTAACAATAGGGTTTCCTCTGGACCTTTGAGAAAATTGCACGTGAACTTTTGTGTTGAGGAAAATAGTGACACCCTGGGGACAACTTCGATCGATAGCTCATTCGTCTTGCTGACTACGACTTATCATCGTCCATCGTTTTAAGCCAGGAAACAATCCTTACGTTTATAATGCACAGTAAATCTAGTATTCTAAGCTATTTTTGGTCGGAATACCGGTCTCGATACCCAAAGAGAATGTCGAATTTTTGATTTTAACTTGCTAAATTCCTTTAGTACAGTCCTTTTATATTTACAGAAGCCTTTTTAAATTAAAAGGCTCATAGCTTCTTTTCATTATTCTCTTTTGCGATTTTTGTGAAGGCCAACTCGTGATACTTCGACCAATATTTTGCAAGTCAAAAGATTCTTCTTGACACCAGACTGGTTTAAAGATTTGAAACACAATTGATTTTGTAGCTGCGAAGAGATCTGCCTTTAATTTTTAAATTTCCTGCCTCCATGTATCTGTGGGTGACTATCCACGTAACTTTCCCTGAATTGGTTACAGTGCTGATACGAATTCCCTGAAAACGTTTCCAAGGTGCTCTACTTTCATAATTTTGGTCCCCCTGCTAATCCCACAATGCATTGCCTATTAAATATCTTATAATTTTCAAAATGGTCAATTGAGACAGCTTGCTATGTAGCATCTTGAGTGGTTAAATATAAAAATATACACAATTACAATATCAAGTTACATTTTTCGTCAGACTTTAAACAGCACCTACAAAGCGAGGGGAAAATAACTGCAAAAAAGTGTACGTGACTTTTTTCTTTAGTGATTTTTTTCTTTGAGTTTTTGACTTTTTACTGACTTTTTGAACTTTTTTCTGACTTTCTGACTTTTTCTCTGACTTTTTTATATTTCTCCTCACTTTTTGACTTTGTTCTGACTTTTTGAAATTGGAATTTTTTTTCCTGAATTTTTGACTTTTGATGTGGCTTTTTCCTGACGTTATGCTACAGAGTTTGTAAATAGGAAAGGTAATATTACATTAAAGTGTTGGCTTTTGACAACATATCTATCAAAGGATCAAAATGTGCATACCGAATCCTTTGCTTTGATGTATCCACGAAAACAGTTACAGTTATTTTGTGAACACTTGTCATAGATTCAAATGATACGAATGCCTCTGCTTTGTATATTAGGCTTATTTGAATGTAAAAGGTGATAATGATAATAGTAATCATAAATACAATGATATCCCAAGCTTTCAAAATAACATTAGCTCTTCATCTCCCTAAATGAATATAAGTAAGTATGCAAAAGCATATCTGGATACTATAATGGAAAACATCAAAATCAAGACGTAAATAAAAAAAAATTAGACAGAAACTAAAAAAGCAAAAATCAGAAAGCAACAACCCCCCTCCCCCCAAAATATCAATATACGAAAAAGTAGGTTCTTCATGACAGTGGTATATTGTAGTGCCGAAACATCGTATCTTATTTTTAATCAAACTCAATAGGTCCTTAGTTTGCAAGCTTACGCCGTTGCTTCAAAATGTCGTATTATTTAAATTTTCAAAAAAACGGCATGCCATCTAGAGGAACACCATCAAATAACATGTTTTCTAAAAATATTATTTGCTGGGCCATTGCGGGTGACATCTTAAGATCTTAGGTCAAGGTTTACAAAACAAACTATTCAGAGTTTGTTTTATTCTATAAACCTTGCTGTCCAAAGCGTCTACTGGTCTCAATCAAGAGTTTGCGCTAGTATCGATGCTTTTACGTGCGGCAAAGTCATTATCATCTATTTACTTCAAAAGTCGATCTACATATACTGTCAAATGGCAATTTCGCTATTCAAAAAGTACTGTTTATGTTAAGTGCAGTATGCATTCAATAAATGTATGTACATTGGTGTCATCATTGTTCAACCTTTTCGTATTATTTCCAAACTTTAATGGGATCTTAAGTAAAAAGGAAGTATTCTTTCTAGTCAAGGAACATTACGCAATTCAATTTGGAAAAATCAGGAATTTAGTGTTAAAGAACATATGGGAGTGCATAAAGAAATGCTTGTCATCCTTCGGTTGTAGATCACTGAATGTCAAATCATTGCTTAACACCGTTAACTGTACTTTGTTAACTACTGCCTGGCATGCATGTGGAATTACCTTTGTCAGGGAAGATGGAATACAATTATATATGTCTGAGCCAAAATACTGCCAGGTATGTAGTATAAACCTTTCAAATGTGTAGAAAGCAGCAATTACAAAAAAACTCTTACAAAGTTCTGACACGGAGTGACGGCCTTATCGTACAATAAGGATAGATTGGACTCTTCTAGCCAACTTCACTATTTGGATAGAAGAATGGGGAATTAGTATATCCTAGTATATATGATTTCAATATCTTTGGCATATACAGAAATCCTTATAGCATCATTGAACCTCATCTTTTTGGAGCTTTTCTGGACGTTTTAAGACAGAGAGATTATCGCCTTCACCCCAAAACCAGTCTGAAAGCTAAAACGTTGATATGTAATTTATTATTTTATAAATAAATTTTATTAAGCTTTCTTTAAATGCACTTACAAAAGCTAGTAGTGATGCTTCATACTTTTTAACATCTTTGTTACTCCATATAGGTTGGCACCATTTGTGAGAATTTCGACAGCAATCCTTGCCAAAAGAAGACTTGTGTTGACAAATCAGACAGTGTTCATAATTTTGAATGTGTCCGTAAGTTACACTTTATCTTGTTTCGTTAATAGTAAACTATGTCCTAATTGCTAAGAGAATGATAACCAAAAGTTCTTAGAAAAGTTGGTTAGTGGTACAAAATTTGAATATTGCGCTGAGTAATGGATTCATTCTTCTAAACGTTTTCTCCATAACACCGATCACAGCAATCGCATGAAGTGAAGTGAGAAAGCTTCTACGACGAATTTATAAGAAACAAGAAAACCAAAACACGTCGTAGAAAAGCTTTTTCACTTGACTCCTCAAGATTGCTGTAATCAGTGTATGGCGAAAACGTTTAGTAGGATGTAAAGGTCTTAGCTTAAAATAAGCAAACTGTAGTTAGAGTAACTCTACCCGATAATAGTCGGGCATTTATTCATATATGTACTTGGATAGGCAGGCAGTTAGGGACTTCTTTAGCAACATCTAACCTCGATGGGCATTAGGAGTTAAACGTCTTAAGCCAATACCGAGAGCTGACATTATTATCAACATTTCCCTTTGATAAAGTTTGCAGATAGTTTTTAATGCTTTGAAAATATTACAAGTTTGTACATTTTTCATCAGTTTTATTGCTTTCATTGAAACTTGAAAAAAGTCAGTTATGAGTTTTCTTTTGAAATATTAAGTTCTGAAACTGATTTATGAGCTAAGGCTTTTATGCATTTTTGTATTTTGTTTTAGTGTTCAGTTACTGTCTTATTTCTTGAAGTAGTAACGGAAATATTAAGGGATTATGAAGTTAATAATTTATCTTTTTAATTGATGAGACCTGCCATGTGGCAATAAATATTTAGTACCACATCGATCAGTAGTTATGAACGTTTTGAACGGTCGTCTCAATGGCATGCTGTTTAATAAATTATGTCGCTTTTTATCAAATGTTTGCATCTTGCATTTTATAAAATAAAGAAAAAAAAATTCAAACAAGAAACTGCGAATGTTTAGCCAGCATGTCAGGCGGACAACAAGGCAGCATGGCACAATACAAGATACACAAAAAGGTAACTAAAGTTTAATTAGTTCCTTGAAAATGTAGCTGCCTCCAGAGACGCCTAGGGGAGCAACGCAGCAAGAAATTTTAATGGCAAGGCATACTAGCCACCCTTCTTGCCTTGCGTAACTTAACGTTAAAGGAAAGAAGTAGGTTAAAAAATGTGGTGCTTACCACTATTATTGATGAAGAAAACTTTATTAGGGTAATATTTAGGCATAGGATAAATTGGTACTTTTTTAAATGAAATCCTTCCTACATCTGCCTACTCTTTACTTCAAGGTGCTTAAGTCCCCTGAAGTCAAAGCAAAAAGGGCCCCAACATTTCATAAGGAAGTCAATTAAATTTTGGAAAGACAGGTTCCAGCACTTGTGCTAAAGGCATAAAGACGTTTCTAAATGAAGTCGACAAGAGAGTTCCACTTAAGGCTACCGCAGTCCCGTGTATGGTCCGGACGTTTTCAAGTGGGTCATGTTCCAAAGGTGATACCTTGATAAACATTGGCATTACGTTGTAAGTCAAGAGCTTGAAGCTATTTCCAACTGGCAGAACAAATGTGAAATTACTCTTTACCTAAAACAAAGGTACGCAATGTATTTTAGGAACGCAAAAGATTTAAATTCAGCATCAAAAGTCATATTTTAAATTTACCGGTTTAGGATCAATAATTTCCAAAGTGGCACAAAAGCAAGAAGTTCAAAATATAATGACCTTCAATGTTAGGAAGTGGAACATTTACAATGAATCTATAATGATCTCAACTAACTATTTTATGCTTCTTGTTGCACAATTTAAATTTTTCAGTCAAAGGAAAAAATAGAGTGAAGAAAATTATTCTGTTCTTTGAATTGACATTTAATAATGTGGGTAATACAATAAAAAAGTTGTCGATAAAAAATATACATTTTAAGAATTTTACTAAGAGGAGAAAAACAGTATTTTTTGCTAAATTTACTCTTCAGAGGGTTAAAGTGCAATAATTTTTGAAATTGAACAATCTGATTATGATTGTTTTTCCATAAATAAACTGCAATACCTTTTCCGACTTACTTATCTTCTACATAATGGTCCTCCACTAACCCAAGATGCCATTGTCAACCACAACCCTTTCAGATTGTTAAAGAAAAATAATGTCAAAAATGAAATAAACATTGTAACAGATAATAAACAAATCCAATATGGGAAAGGAATATATCAGCTAGGTTGAGGAACTTGCTAATTTTTAAATTCAAAATAGCAATAACTACTTCATGATAAGTATGACGGTTGCAGTAGGACATTGTTTCAACTCTATGCACAAATACCGAATTGTTTTCTTCAAGAAAAGATATTCTATCCTCTCGTATGACCATTGCTATTACTAGAGCATATAAGAACACTATTTCGATTGTTCATCTAATGACCGGCTACAACAATTCTCAAGTTGTTTTCTTTGCCTCTGTGCAAGTATTCTAGTCTAAATTGATGCAATCCGAGGTTAGAAAACGTACGTCCATTAATTTCAAGTCATCAGTACTGCGAGCACGGCAAGTAAAGTCAACTATGGCGTAGAAAGTTTCTCTCGCGGTCTTTGTTGGTGTCCAATAGACCATATTAAGTTCCGTTTTTGATCGAATGTTTATTATGAACAAATGTCTTTAGTCTGGTATTTCACAGATCAAGCATTGATAATAGTTTGTTATCAATTGTCAAATGCAAAACTTGATGATAGTATTCCTATCCTATAGCATGAGCTATGGGCTCTCACCTCAACTGCTCGGTACTCTCTCTGTTATCGTTCTTAAGTATTTTTAAAAGCTGCATCTTCAAATTCAATACTATTCTTTCTGTTCTTACAAGAATTAATATTCTTTGCCAAGATTGAATACCCTAATACATACTTCACCTTTATAGAGGTAATTACTCTTAACAGAACTTCATTCATTGGTATATGACTTTAAAGCAATAGGTGGATTGTATATTTTGAAAAGAACTCTAACTTGCATATGAATGGATGGTTACCTTTCACATAATCAGAGTGCGTTGGTGTTCGTGAGGTATTATTTTGCTGTCTGTGACCTATTATGCGCACTTTGTACTCTTGGATCATTCTTGCTTCAACTTCAATGAATGTTGCGTTGAGGAACGTTTTCTTTTGTTGAATATCTTTGCCTTCTACTAGTCATAGCAATCGTACAAACTGGGTTGTTTGGCACATGCTTGCTGCAGCACGTTTACCGATCTCAATTGTTTCTACATGCATAAAGAACATTTCTAGTCAATAAAATTACTTTGTATCAACTTTGACATATTCATCATAAAACCTGATAAAGTGACAGGGCTGGTTATTTGGAATAAAGATGATTATGTTTCCGAAATGGGCGATATTTTAGGTGACGTTACCAGTGAGGTTCCAAACACAACAAAACGGACAAATATAACGGTCAATTATGCAAACGTTTAACAATTTTTTACAAGGTAAAGTTTACTGTCGAATCAGATCTTCCTTTCATCTCACTGCTTCAGACGCTATATTCATCAAATCAAAGAAACCGTTGCTCTGTCTGCAAAACGAATCTGTCAACAACCACTTACGCGTTTACAGCATTGACAGAAAATGTCACTCCCGTACGTGTTATTTCCTTCTGCTTGTTATGGTCCTGTCGTTTACTATAAATTCTTTGGTAATAGCTATCTTACTTCACTCCATACGATTGCTGTAACCAGCATATGGAAAAAACACATACAATAATGAATCGCTTGCTCAACGCAATATTTAAATTTTGTAGGACTAACCAAAGTAATTAAACAAACGCAAGTTTTATTTCCACTTAGCAATCAACCAAAGCTTTCCAAACACCTCCTGCCAAAAGCCCCTAATGGCATTACGATTAAACAACTTACTGTGATGTCTGACGGACAGGGAACGTCTTAATATAGGATAACAAGAAACCATAGTTATATCGATCCAGATGTAGTTGCAAGTTCTCTTATAAAGTCAACCATTTTCACTGCCTCTGTAGTAAGAAATGCACATAATGTCTCTCTGTTCGCCAATTTTGGAATCTGTTGAGAGACTAAATGACCATGTTATCAAAGCCACCTTCAAAGGGAACCCAAAGACTGTAATTATATCATGCTACTCACCCTATAATAACTTGATTGAAGGAGAAGTCACCAATTTCTATGTTATTCGGTAATGGCGTTAATGACATTGGTACACTTAAACAACGCAACCAATGCCTGGTGATCGGTACATAATTCAAAGACGCGCAGTGGAGATGATATTTCCAGCTACTGACAGCTTAAGCTACACAGCTTAAGTACACAGCTTAAGTCCCCTACTTCGCATACCGAATGGCATGCCTCGCCCTCCGTAAGGAAACGACTAGTATAAGCAATTACATACTCTACAGTACAAACTGACAATAGCGTTACGTTAGAAAAACTGTACCTTATTTATAGGAGATGCACTACATATCATGCGATATTGTAAGTTATAGCCCGCAAATAAGCAATTGGTTGACGATAAGCATAATCAGCCACAATATTGCTTATATGATTGTCTATTTGAACGTTTTTTCTTTTTCGGGGTGGAGGTGGTAAACCAGCCTGATTTTTGGAAATGGCCATGTGAACCATAGCATGCTCCATCTGTGACGCATGTATAATGTCCAAATATTTGCCTGCGATTGCCCCAAGCTTGTAGAGAAGGCATTATGCCAGCCTTCTAAGGCATTTGTTGTTCGCGGCAGATTGGCCAAGACTTCATATACGTTCTATAGCGAATGTGCAAACACTGGAGGACGCCGGCGCCCTCGGCCAAATGGCCAAACATGTGCTCTCTGAATCTTAATCTGAAATCGACACTAGGAATTCTCTCCATATATACAAGATCTAAGTTCCTGTTGTGTGGTATTTGCATGGTGTTGATGTACCAGTACCTAGGCTAGAAATGCAGTGAGAATGTGGTATCATCGGTCCTGCTCACACGTTTCTCGTGGGCTTCGATGGACTCATCAGGCAGTAATAATTCCGTTTCATCGATTGACAGACCTAAACGACACCTGTGGCTTCTGATTCCTAGTATCATTCGAAATCAAAGAACAATATGGATTGCTGGAATAGAAATTGCCCATAGTAAGCGAAAAAATAAACTGTCATAATAACCATGTCACCAATAGCTATGTGCTTTGTCACAAATCCTTATCAATTCATAACTATTGTCTTGGGGATAAAACTTACAGACCTCGCAAAATGTTCTGCAAGTACTATATTTGTTTGCTAAGAACTATCAGAACCCCGAGAAAATCTTTTATCAAACCATACGATTATTACAATTGCCTCCACGTTCACTTGAATACACCACAGTCATTTATTCACATAGATTTTTTGATCTAACTTTCTAGGAGTTCTCTTTAATTACAAACTATAATTTACAGTGAATCAGCATTCGAAATTCAAAGCTGTTTAAACTTCGGTGGTAACTGTCGCCAGGGGGGTAAATGCCGCCGGGGATAAGTGTCGCGCGGAGTAAATGTCGTTGGGGGTAACTGTCATTGAACCCAAGAGACCCGAATTCAATCATTGGCATTTGACAAGAAAAAGGCAAGCGGTCTGCCACACAAAATCTGACGCTTTAACTCAACAAAAGCATTATCACATTCAATCATCTAATCAAAAAGTGCGCCCTTCTTTAACAATTGAATAGCGGATAAGTATAGGGAACGTGGTGATGTATAACATATATGACTTCTGGCCGCAATAATAGCGGCAAGGCTGTTGATATCCGCGGCAACCAAACTAGCGTATACAACTAAAATCATTACCAACAGCTTTGTTGAAGTCGAAGTGAAAGTTGTCTTGAGTATTTACAGATCTGGTGTTTATATATGTGGAATATAATAGAATTACATAGTTGCTAAGAATAGATGGAGAGAGGGAAATCCCTATCGTGAAATCATTACATCATATTGCACTGTATAAAGCAAGATTTACGACATAAGCAATGGCTCAAACGTTTTAACAAGAGTAGCATGATACAGGCACGTTCCTCGTGAACGCCACTTGTAAACGTCAGTGGGTTGCTTGATTTGAGTAATATTTTTTAGTGGTACAACCTTCGAGTACAAGTCCCTCATCATTGATCTGTTTACCCAACCAGTTAACATTTTTGTCCCAAACCCGCATTTCTCTTAATTCAAGGTTAATCCCTCCCAAGCAGAGTGGATAGTACATCAAACACATGAGCTTTGCACTCATCAGCATTCGCAGTAAATACCAGTACATTATCAAAGAAGGAGACCACGTGACTCTTTCCTTCCAAAATTAGGTCCATCACCGTCTGAAGCGCCGCTGAGTCTGATGATCATCCAAATTAGGCTGATTTGCATCTGAAAGTTCCAAATGGTGTAGTAAATGTTGTCAAATCGCAACAGTCTATGGTCAAGAGTAACTCAAAATACGCATTGTTCAAATCAAGCGCCATAAAGATTTGAGCATCAGCTAACCTTGCGAATAGGTCCTCTAGTCTTATAGGTCGATGAAATGATGGTCGTATAGACTTTCCTGCTGTCCGTACAAATACGGATAAACCAATCCCTCTTTCAGCGACGACAATTGGACTGATCCAAGCTAAAGCAGAAGTTCTCTCAATAACATCAGTCACAACAAACGATCTAATTCTTGCGTCATTCGTCTATGCAAAGCTAGGGGCAATCAGTAACATTTCTGTATGACAAGAGTCACCAAAGCATTATGGCAAATATTGTGAACAAAGTGGGCTCTTATTGAGAACAAACCAGTAAATAACTCATGAAAATGTATGCTCACCTTTCCGCCTAAAGTTCCCATGGCTCCAACTAAGAGTTTTATGTCAACTTAGACAGAGATCGCGGCCGATCAAACTAAGCCCCGTGGCAACAATAGAATCGAGATTGAATGATCTATCCTTGTAGTCAACCAAACAATTGACACACCCCCTAGTTGTGATTGCATTCTCATTTTAATCCTGCAAACAAGGTTTTTTTCCTGGTGCAATTGTTGCCCCTGGGCATTTGCATTTGTCGACAATGCGCATACCCAAAACAGCATACAGTTGTTGGATGGCAGTTAGTTAAATAGTTACTTACTTACTTACTTACTTACTCTATTACTCAGTTAGTTAGCTAGTTAGTTAACTATGTCGTTAGTTCTGCCGCATAATCACTATTAGAGCTATATCACTACCTCAAGGTCAGTTCTATTCTTTATATCTTAAAAAGTTTTTTAACCCTTTTATTGGAAAATAAATTTACAGTATCTTAGTTTTTTAATAGACAGTCACTTTTTGCACTACCGACGAGAGCACTGATATTGCATTCATTTTCCTTTTGCCTACTTTGAATCACCCAGCACTTTCTGTAGCCATTTTGAACGGTTATTTATAGTTATTTCAGCATCGCTTTTTTGTAACGATTCAACGGTATAAGTCATACCGAATGCGATCTGTAAGTTGAAGTAGAGGTCACCCAGGATGCGCTGTATCACACACTACCTCACAGTACATTTTATGGTAGTCCATCATTTTCTACCCAGCTTGCATGTCTAAAGTATCATAGGTGCGTTTCTGTTAAGATAGTATTCATATTATCCACTGCGCCACACTTCTGCACTATCATCCCACTTTACATCAAGTATCTGCCTTTGATTTCAAAGTTCGAAAGCGTTCAGTTCTTCATCTGCCTTCCATATGCTATCCATTTCTCTTGCTCGAGCTGCTAGATAAATAAAAGTGAAGCCGTAGTTAAAGCTGGTAAAAGGATTTTTATGCTACAAGCACGCATCCTAAACAGCAATATTTGTCCTAAGTCGTCACTCCGGAGTAAGGTGATGAGGAAATCAATAATTTTCTGCTCAAAATATGCCTATAACTAAGTAGATTCTGAGCTTGAAATAATTCAAAGCATATTCTAAGCTTATCCTTAACCTAAGGTCTTTTGAAGAATGTATGAATAATTTTTAGACATTGCTGCGTTTAAGTGGGTAGAGAGGAGCGATTGTGCAACCGCAACTGTACATCACGGAAAGAAGCTCATTGTATTCAATGTATTTACCAAGACCGTTTCCAATTGACCGATACAGGCAACTCTGTCCTTGCGGCCAGCTTCCTTTTAAGGGCAGCTTTGAAATGCGGGCTCTAAATCAAAGTCCCACCGACAATTTGTAGTAAACTCTGCACTTAAACTCTGTATTGAACGGGCAGCTTTGAATTGCGAACTACGGGCAGTGATCGGTAGTCCGGGCCCATGAAAACACTGTGTGATACGGGCAAACAATTACATTCTCGCAGGACTAGAAGTGTCATCAACATGACGCAACGACCGATGGACCCGTGTATCGAACCCTTGTTAGAGTCACGACTTGGTGGTCATTGACGCAATTCAAGAGGGAAATAAAATCAAAAGTTTGGTTCTCGTTGCAAAATGGGCTCCTTGATGGAATTAACTAATAGAAATTGGGGGAAATGTATAATCTGTCTAAATCTTGGAATATGCTTAAATTTTGTAGGGTGTGCGGCGCACACCTACCACACCCAGAATATACGCCCCTGGCTAGCATGTGTTGCACAGTTTCTTGAAATTGACTTCCAAGCTTCCTTTACCAGATCTCTACTGACACCTTTCTGTTTCAGATCCATCCTTATCACTTCCTCCCTGGCTTTCTTTGGAGCTCCTTTGCTGGTAACTCCGATCACCCTGATTAAAATCTGCATCTACTTGCCCAAGCAAGGAAGTATATATTTGCATATTCACCATCAGCTTTACTGAATCTTATATACCTTGTTTACGAACACTCTCCCTGGATTTACTAATGAAAGAGGTATGATAAATTCTTATTTATATCAAATGATGTAACATTACAGGAAGAAGATCATGTACTCACAGTCCTATCCTCCAGGTACATTGTTTTTGACAAAAAATCTATTCCTATTGTTGCCTACAAAGTAATGAAAAAGAAATATTAAATAAAACAACTGTTCATTAATTATTATCAAATAAGGTTTTAGGTTTTACAACCGATGCACAATCTTCTCTCAAAAATGTGAAACTCATGCCATGAAATGTAAATAGTGTATGTGTGGTGTATGATTGCGGAAAAATCATAAAAAACCTGCACAATTTGAGAAGGTTATAAGGTTTGCAAAAATATATATTCTTTTCGAGCAAATTAGCACAATTTTAACTCTAGCAAGACATTTCGTTTCATGGGACCTACATAACACTTTATATTGCACTTCACATGTTATTCAGGGATGTCTACATAATCGTAAAATATACACTTTGTAGTGGCTGCAGCTTCTGTTACTCATGGCCCTTGTTGATAGTTGTATAAATGGGGCCCTATGAGATAAGCCTGTTGACAGGTGTACAAAAGTGCACTTGACTTTCATCATCATACGTCTCTTATATACAACAAACTCAAGATTCCACAACTCATTCTTTTGCCCATCATGAATCCCATCATCAATATCACTATCTATCACCTATAGTCTACTGTTAATGAATATAAAATACAAAGAGAACAAGATAAAACATAGATCTACAATTTAAAGTTTGGCTTCAAAATCTTACTGACCTGATAAGTATTGTCAAAGCTATCATACATAAATCTTGTAATGAGTGATGTTTTCCCAACTGTAGAATTGAAAAGAGAAAACAAATATTGATAACTTGATTATATATATACACCTTCATACACCAGTATTTGCTAATACATAGGTCAAGAATTCCTCTGTTACTCAACATCTAAGCAGTAATGGCAAAAAGTCCATCTAAATTTTTAAAGATATTGGTGCTAAATATTCTGATGTAAAAAAATGTTACAGAAAAGTAACTTAAGGCATTATTTCTTGCTTTAATAATGACTTCATCATGGGCATTGACCTGTTTAGAAAAGTAGGGAGAGAGCATGCTGCTTTATCTTGACCTGTCATGACATATATTATTATAGTATATCTTATTTTACTATTATATATATAACATATTGGCTATTATTGAACTGGATCCAATGACATCGCCTTATTATCACCTTATTATTGCCGAAGATCTTGAACATTTTGGTCAAGGTAAAGTTGCCAATGTGCAGCTTTGTGTAGTGCAGGGGGGGGGGCAAAGACAGTTTCTGCCCCCTTTGCTGATAGGTAAGGGGACCAGTCTCCAACCAGTTTCCATGGGAAACATTTTTACATCAATTGGAACATTCAATAATTCCTCTGTCAAACTCTTCTTTAGGTCTGTTACCACTATTTGAGTGTTCTGTTCAAATGGGAGATCACAGTGATATACTATGTGCAATTTATATACACTATGTAAAATATTTTATGAATGGAACCACTATCATCTGCTTAAAACAGGTATAAAGTGTAAGGATTTGACTCATCAACTCAATTATCTCTGTGCTTGTCAGAAATCAGACAGGCACAAAACTTTTGTACCGAAATTATTACAGCTGGAAATGTGATAAGTTGATTTGAATGATCAATTGCCAGGCTGGATCTGTGCCTATTACCTATAATTTTGGTTTCGCTAAAAATCATTAGTACATGCAGGTCTGTTGTTTGTGTTATGTATGGTTGAGTTAAAACTAGGACATACATGTCCATACTAAATATTTGGAACATGTTGAAGCTTTGGGAAAAGTTCTATTAACAGAATGTGCTGTTAGACATATTTCACATTTGCACTTCTTACAAGCCACTTCAAAGTTGTTGGATCCATTTCATAAAAGTGTTGTATGTTTTACAAGCCCCTAGAGAGGTACAGGATAGATTTCACAAAAATATTGCACATTTTACGCACCATCAGAGAGCCATTCCATCTAGGCAAATAAATTCTAGTGCAAGCCATTGCAACTACTGGAATGCAGTCAAAATTGTAAGATAGACTTCATGAAAGTATTGCAAATTCTAACAACCACTACAGAGGTATTGACTTCAAACATTTCAGTCTTAATCCGAGCATAAAACTTTGATTTTGTATACTTTCATATGTATATAGTTGCAAACTGATAAAAAGGCTGGCATATGGTTACTTCACTGAATATGTCTTTGTCAACCAATAACAATGTTTTACATTGGCCTAATGCTATAAACCCCCTACAAAATACCTGCACAATTATACACAATCATTTATATCATTATGGATCATGACCAATATCACACTGATGAGCATCTCCTTACTGAACATTGCCCTTATATCAGCTGCAATGCATGTGTTGTATACATATATATTTATATACTAAGTTTTGTTACCAGTAATTGATTTCCAATCTTATCAACTTTAGGCAAGGTTTCCATTACACATTCAGTATACATACAAGACAATAGGTGGAAATTTTCATCAGTGTTGTTTTTTGCATTGAGTGTGAAGAGTGAATCAGAATAAAAGGAAAGCAGGTGCTCCATACAGTAAGTATGACCATGTATGACCCTTTTGACCATTGTACTGTTAAATTAAATTCTGTTAAAACTAACTAACTATTTTGCATTGCATTATGTTCATTACTTAGAAAACTCCATTGGAAAAATGAATTTATAAGTATAAGTAGTATATAGTTGTATATATATATACATCAACAATGATGACCATTTATAACAATCCTATTTTGTACTGGGCTTTTCCAAGCAGACTCATGCCTTGTAGTATCACATAAGGAATTCAAACTTAGTAGTCCTGTGTTTTCATCAAGGGACCATTATGGAAATAAGGTCTTTTGAACCTTTTTAATGCTATCCCTGCCAACTTTATCAATAGGGGTTTATTGAGCACAATTTCTTCGTTTTTTGTTACTTGTATTTTGTATTCTTTAGAGTGACTTAAATACTTTGTTCAATTTTGTAAAATAATTTAGATCTTAAAAATTGTAATTTTGACAGATTATTTTATTTTGTTTTGTAACTATTTTTCTTCGATATGGCAAAATAAATACATACATACATACATCAAACAGACTTTAGTTTTTATCAAATAAGAGTAAGATATTTAAAGGGGGTAAGTAGGCCCTACATATTCCAGGCATCATATTGTGTTAATATTGTTTTATACCAATGGATAATGGTGAACAGTATCAGATCCAGCAATTTGTAGCATGGGGGGTTCAAAGGAGCTGATTATTACACTCAGAAAGGTGGAAAGCATGGAGTTTCCTATTCTACAATCTCTCAGCTGCTAGTACTTACACCTAAATCATCATCAACAGACACCCCAAATCCAACCAAACTACATATCCAATCAGCCTATCTTAAGTTAAAATTACCAAGCCAAAATTTAGCCCCTTAATAAGAGGCATGTCCCTGGGTGATCCCTTCCTACCTTGGATCCTCCACTGACAGAAAACTACAATTGTGTGGCATTTATTCAAAATATCTTAGAAAATACTGTCAGCGAAAATTAATTCTTGACATATTTTAATTAAGTACCAATCAAACAAGGAGTCCCCTTTCAGTCTTTTCAGTGAGAGGAAGAAGAAACTACAAGGTCTTTATTTCAGCACTCAAACAAAAGAAACTATAGACCCCAAACCTCAGCAAAATGACGTCAAAAAGATGAGTCTGACTCTAGAAGTAGATTTGCATTGGGATGGGGTAATAATGCCTTAATATTTCAAAGTATCAAAAATTCATCTGGTATGTCGGTATAGATTCAACTAAACTAGAAAATTTTACCTCGACATTACCTGACTAGTATACTTAACCGATGAGAGTTTGTATCGAAAATATACGCCCCCGATTTTGAAAGAGTCTAACCACGGCGGTTAACAAGAAATGTAATGACAAAAATTTAAACTTTTACTAAACAGTTGCGACTAGGAGGTGAACATAAGCTTACATGTAGCCGTTGGATTGTGTATTGTGCGCAGTACAAAGCGATAATTCATATTATAATGTACGAATATTTTGTTGGCGCTTTATCAATACCATGTTATCTGTTCTAGGCTGGCTATGTATATATGTCAAGTACTTTTGTTTTTAAGTGTGAAATGCCAATTCATTAAAGGGATTAAGCATCTGACAACTTGCACAATACCCGTACTCATCATAAGTACAATGTCATGATCATGGGCCAAGGCTCTCGTGCATGATTTGTACAAATTTTATCAATTTGAAACAAATAAAATAGGCTATATATCCGGTTTTGTGATTAATAAGACTGGTCCATGCTATTTTGCACTAATCGCCTCCTATTTTCGTCGCACATCGACGTCCTCAGAACATTCTGTAAATTAACAGGTCAAAATGAAATGTGTATATACATTGTCAATAATCTGACGGCGTCCTTTCATTTTATAACCACTGTGTGCAAGTATGTTATTGTTATGCATTATAGTACCCGGGAATGTAAAGGTGTACATAGCAGCTATGTTTCTGCTATCGTTGATCGCTTCTCAACGGTTGGGCACCTGGGTGGTGGCAATCCCCGCAGTGAATTTAATATCCATATCAATTCTTTGAATCAGCTCCAGGTGACAAAATTCTTCAACCAATAAACATTGAATAACAGCGTAAGATGTCATCACAGTAGAATACTGTTTTCTCCTGACAACTGTTGATTAATTTGCTACAAATAGTAAAACTTACCACTCTGTTCGCCTAGGAATACCAATTTGAATTTCCGTAATGGGTTCCCGAAATCAGAGCCCATGACTGCTGTCGATAAGAAGTCGCTGAGTTAAAAATTCAAATAAGTTTAACTTCCAACTGCTGCCTGTGGGTTCTGAAAAGCTCTGCCGCAACGACACTAAGCCAGTTTTGTAAATTGCTGTACAGCGATAAGCGCGATCCACCAGATACGCTTATACTTTAGACTTTTCTCGGTAGATCCCCTCCCTTGTTTTAAATATCAGCGTATTTTAAGAACTTGGTATAATGGCAAACATTTGCCACGCATCAAAATACACGATAGCCATTTTGAACATGCGCACTACCGCTCACATTAATTCCATGGTGATTCAGACTCCCCTTTTTGTTTGAGACCAAAAAAGTCAGCGTGGATGTCAATAAAACGACACGACAACATAACATTTGGTCAGTATTTGATTCCTAATCAGTATTTGATTCCTAATCAGGGGTGCAACTAGAACTTTTTGAGGGCAGGGGAGCATTATCAGAATTAGGGCAAGATTTCTCATATATATTTTTTTATGAAGCGATGAAGCTGTAGGAGTTCGTTTTATTAAAAATCGACCTGTTCTCTACACTCGAAGTCTGATATACCCTTCTCCCTACCCACAATTAACAGCCGAATTTCTAACAAAACATATAATAGATTCATAGCATAAAAATTTAAGAATCGACTGGAGAATTATTTAAGGCTCAAAACACTTATTTGTTAAGAATCACGTGGCTCATAAAATTGAAGACCAACAGTTAACGTCTTGCGTTCAAGGGCAACGCCTCCCTTCTAGTTGTTGCTTAAGATGAGGGCACAATTTTCGGTAGTGGCGTTTTTGGTCTTTGAAACTCGAGGTGGTTGTTTCCTTTTAGGAGTAGATGCTTGGCGAATATACAATGGTAAATGCTGCTTAATTGTTTGTACCACAAACAAACTATTTGATCATACAAGTTATGTTAAAACAGACTTGCAAATTTAAAAGCGTGGAATAAGAAAGAGCATTTTAAAAGTGGATACTTGCTACATGGCTGCCTTTGAGTTTTAAAGTTTGATTAAAATTGTTTTGTTTTGTAATTGCTTCAGTTTTGCCTACTTTTGTTAGATAATAACGAATGCTTAAACCAAGAGCAGAAAGGGCCTAGAAGTAGATGCATCTGTTGTTGTATTGGTATAGATAATAAAAACATATTTCTGAAGATGTTAGGCACATGATAAGTGCTACTAAGAGAGAATCATCAGCTAATTCAGTCAAGTGAATCTAAACCCTTTGATCATACACAGAGGTCTTAAATATACTGCTTTTCTTTATTTGCTCTGGATGTGAAACACTTGCTGTACATGTCAATGCATCAATAATGCAACTGGTTAAGGGATTTCAATTTTTCAGCTTTCAGATAAATTGCAAAAAACCATGATAGTTATAACACACAATCAAGTATTGGTATCCCACTATTACTTGCTACTAAATTTTCTTTCGTTAATAACACTAGATATTATGTCCTTGAAAGCAGATATTGATTGTAGATAAATAAACAAAGCATATCATGTTAGAAGATGGATACTGACAAAGTTGTTGCAGATCGACAAGACAATGATTCTTTACCCATTGATGATACCAACACTCTCGTGTCTGCACAACGACGGGATTGTTAGTGACATTCCGAGGCAGTTTCTAAATTGAAAGAATCACTGTAGCTGTTGTTGGCATTAGATCTCAGTGAGTTTCATTGTCCAGGCAATACACAAGTGGCACAGGGTAGAACATTGTTTCGAGTCACCTTGGGGTTTTTTTAGGCTAGGTTTATAGTACAATACGGAGGGTAAGATTGCAGATTTCTTCATAAACGTGACCTAGCAGAATTTAAACATTTCTATAAATGGAGCTTGATTTATACAGACGTTCATTTGTTTTACAATAGATCGAACACACCCACTCTACATAGCAAGCTCTTACGTAAACTTAGAATTGAGTAAAGTCACAATTTCAAAGATCAAATAGCAACGAAAGCATAAAGATTAGGAATCTGGAAGAGCGGCACACAAAGATAAAAGTAGTTGCTAATCCCATTATCAATGTCATAGTAGAAATAAGAAAAAAGACTAAACTTTTTCGTTCCCTTAAACTACATTTGAAAAGATTCTTGTTTTCCTTGTTTTCTGTTTCTCTTCTTTTAAAAACAACAAATCTACGTTGAGAAATTTAAGGGATAGCTAAACACGGCGCCAAATGCATCAACTGTAAAGCAATTGAAGTTACTAAAATTGAATAAGATGCGATTAAAGCCTTTTTGCTTGCCTTTGCGAAGTAGTAAGACGGGACTATGATTCATATTCACTTATTTGAACTTATTCTTGGTGGCACAAAACTTGAAAATTGACAATAAAAGTGGGCACATTGTAATGTTCTCTATCAAAGCTTTTCTTAAGGCTCTTTACAAGATTCGCCAACATACTTACAACAACAGAATTCTTGAATAATACAGCATATACTTTAAAGTTAGCATGGGAAATTTCCAGTGTAACACGGTATGTGATTGAAGAAAATCGCAAAGCTGTAGAAATTGAGTTAAAATCATTGATAGTGGGGAAAAGTTATACAAACTATTTAAACTATGAGAATGCTACAGTACAAACCTCTACCTCTTTTTACAAACGTTTAATAGCCTCGTTTTAAAAACAAATTCTTTCTGCCTGCATAAAGAGGGGTTCCGCAGTTTAACAGTCGCTGCCTTAAGAACCCTAAGAGGCAGGGATGATCTTGGCTTTAATAAATCATTAAAATATTTTTCGAATACTTAATGGAACATTCCGGGTTTTCTAACTAATGGGTACCAATAGCCGAGCTGATCTGCCTGCAAGAAGAGGTCGCCAACAAGGGTGTAGTTGATACAGTACACTGCAGTAGTTAATTATTCAAAATATAACCTTAACTAAGTGTCATGCACCCTTGGAAAAGACTATTCATTCTCTGTTCGGAGAGAATTTCCGTCAATGACTTAGCAATTTGTATCCTAACTTGATTGTGAGTATCATAGCTTAAAAACTGTATTTTAAACAAAATGTATAGCTATAGGGGGGAAAGATGCAAAATACCATTGTAGACAGTGAGGATATGACTCGCATTATCATCCTCCCTTCACAACTGTAAACTGCTTTACAAAGAAATAGATCGTTAAATAAGCTGATGAAAATATGCCATATTTGTACGCGTATCCAGTTATTTTTGGAACGAACAGTTTTAGTGTTTGTGGGATATAATGTTTTCAACTCAGTCATTGACCTCTGGCAAACTCTATTTCACCAAATATAATAATATTGTTAGTTTTGTAAGTCTACAAAACAGGATAGGACACTAAAATAAGATCACAAGTCAAGAGAGCCATTAGTGTACTAACGAGGGGAAGTAAATTTGCCTTCTCTTCAAATCTACATTTTGTAAGGCACTCATTCTGTCTTCCAGACCTTATTATTGAAAAACTGTTAATCTGCTTTATAAATATTTTATTGCGTTTGGTCTACTGTTTCGACGAGGCCCTGCTATGTGCCTTCATTTAATCATCCAAGCTCAAACAATCAGGCATTAACCCTTTTCCTAACACCTCCTTAAGGTTGAGCGATATAACGAGCAGCCAGTCTGTGTGCTGTAATTACACACTAAAAGTCTGACACCTGCTCAACGTAGCATAAATCCAGGGCAGACGCTAGAGTCTTAAAACAATAAACGGGGGTTAGGGGCATTAAATTGTTCAAGATGAAGCCTCGTAGTCTTTTTTATTTCCTTTAACGAATGCTGTAGCTGAAATGTCCAAACAGACGTGATTTTGGTACAAAAAGCAAGGAGCTGGCGATGCTGTAGGTATTGTTCTGATATAATCATGATAATTATGAAAGTGATAACATAATTTAGCATGGTAATCCTTATTGGCTATCTTCATTTCATATACTATATACCAGTCAAAAAAGAAGACCAAATTTTTTTCAATGGAAAATCAAATTAAGCGCCTACTTTCTAAACGTTTACTTACCCTGAAGGGATGGATTTTAGTTTATCGACGATACTGTTATTATTACAGTATTGACATAGACGATTTCTATGTACATTTTTCTCAATAAGGTATCATTGTTCAACCCCATGAACCCTTTCCATCAATACAACACATTCATTATAATGAAAACAAATAGTTTTTCAGTGTAATATGGACCGATGGTTTTGTTTAAAAATCAAATGCCCCCCCTCCACCCGCTATTTCTATTAGAAAGTCATTTGCTTACTTTGAAAAAGGATTTAGCTTTTCCAATAATTTAGAACTCTGAAATACAAGATTAAGGAGCAAGTTTACTTCTACATTGAGACCAACGTTGGAGATATTGGATGCCACTTAATAAACTGTTTAATGTCAGCAAATTGCGACGTAGTTTTTCAATTATTGACTATCCCAGGATATGGACACTGTTGTTTTAAAATTTGTCTATAAATGGTGCCAAATCCCACCTCAGGATTAACATATCTCCCTTATACCTACCTCAGCATCCTCACTATCCGAAACCGTTAAGGTTTCAATACCCCTAAATTATTTCTGTGCTCGATTAATGACGCAACCGTGATATCATACAGCCAAAAATGCAATGACCGAGTTATTTATTATCCACTGATAAAAGTAAGGGATCCTTGAAACATCCTTCAAACTTATCAGAACAAGATACAACAGTGCAGCATCTTGCTACGGTGTGCAGTATGAAGATAATCAAAGCGTTATTGTCCCTCCTGAGAAATCTACCTGGCAACTTTAGTTGTTCCACACGTAAAGCAATACTGTTAGGCCTGTCAAACGGAATCTAACTTTAAATCTTTGAAGGCTTCATTCACAGGGACGGTGAGCAGTGGGGCAGATGGGGCCATGATCCCCCAAGATTGTGACCACTTTTTCAGCTTGATGAAAATTGAAGTTGATTGCGGCAGACATTTGTCAAATTCACAACAAGATAGGCATATCGACACGAAACACCCATTTCTACACTATGACCAAAGGCACCTTAGTGGCAGCAAAAACTTTAAACCCAGCTTACTTGCCCCCCTTCCCCCCTTAAATCCACTATTTCCCCTTCCCTGATTCAACGGCCTACGTCAATAATACCACGTTCTTTCACATTGCAAGGAAGCCCTTGATTAAAACAAGTGGAGGCATTATTTGTTTTTCTATTGCTACAGGGCTTTAGTCCAATAAGTTTTTGAATGCAATACCTAGATGTTCTACTGAAAGCCTCTAAAATATGCTAATAAATGATACCTACTACTAATAATTCTCTAATTAATCCTAACACTTGTGCATTACGTGGAATTTCTGGCCAGAAATTACCGTCTTGACTTGAATTACATTGTATATTCAGTCGTTTGATAAGGTAAATAACTCATTTCTCAAGATGACTGGTTCGATTAATAGTTTGTAACATTGATACAGAAAATCATCGCTATGCTAGTTAATCATTTATGCTGTGATCATGGAATAGGAAAGAACAAAAACATGCCCCCATAGCTGATGCTAGCTTGATGGACTGTATAACATGCCCTTGTTTTCGTGGGGGAAAAACAACAGACGTCTTCCCAGATTATAATAACTCCTATCTGGAATAAACTTCAACAACAAAATACAAAAAACGTATGATACTAAGCTTCATTCATCGTTTTTTCTTCCAAAGCTACACAATAAATATAATTTTGTCCTTCTAAACTTAACCTAGTTGATTCTGTTATCTTAAAAGTAGAGTTTCGCAGTTGAAGTTTAAGAGTTACTCTTGCTCTTCTGGTTTCAAGGTATCGGTTGTAATGTTCTGCTTGTTTCTCGATCACTCGGTAGGATTTTGAAACATGTACATGAATGCTATACTCCCGTAATTGGAACGTCAGAAATAAGAAGATGTTAATTCTAAATGAGTAGCTTATATATAACTTAGTGTTAGCATACAGGTACCAAACATTTTTAAGCTATAGGACATAAAGTGATAAGCTAAGGTTTTTAAAAAGCAAGCTTGTAAATAATTGTAGGGAGCTGTATCAAGGATAAGTTTGTTCTAAGAGCTATTTAAGCAAATTTGAGACATTTATTTAACAACCAAATTACTAACTCCTCTTAAATTATCAATCCTCAAGAACATTGCGAATGTAATCAGCTTCTCCTCAAGAAATGAAGTGGCTCTTATACAAATATTTCATACCCATCAAAAACATGAGTCCAGAACTTTAGTTCCTAGGATTTATTTAGCGCCTTTGAATCATGTGATGATGATATATTGTACGATATCGATTGTGTTGATTTAAAAATGTTTATTGCTTATCAGTTTAAAAGATTAATTAATTAATTAATAATTTATCCTTAATGAATCTTTCATTGTAAACAGAAAAATTTACCATTGTAACGAACATTGATGAAGTTGAAATGCAAGCTTTAGTTGTGGTTGGTCCTTTAGTTCCACCTTGGCTTACTTGATCTTAGAACTTTTACCTTTCTCTAATTGATTTTAGAATCTGTACTCTGAATGATAATTGAACTCATACCTTTCTCTCATTGACCTTTAGGCTTCCAATTTGCTTTAGTTGATTTTTGAACTTCCGCCTTGCCTAAATTGAATCGTATGTTAAAGTACCCCAGCAGAAAAGGGTTTTCATAGGCTTTTTACTATTACTATTACTATTACTATTAAGCAAGCCATGAATGAGGTCGGCCACGTTCTCTGCTGGCTCCGCTGTTTTACTGTTATTTGATCTTATACAACTCAATCTAGTTCATGTTTTCTTTAATAATTATTCGTTTAAACCGACTGTGGATTCACCAAGCCATGCAAGTGTTCAGATTTCTGCGTTTCGTCATTCTTTTCGTCGTCTGTAATTTTTGTGGAGGTGAATTTATCTCATCCGTTCTCTGCCTCTGACTTCACTTTTCTCACCTCTGCTTCTTCAGAATTCGAGCTTCTTCTCAAAGAAAGCTTTCTCTAGTCTAAACTCGCTTATTCACTTAACGTAAACAAAACTTCAGTTCTCCTCTCCCTCTTCTATTATGTCTCTTCTTAGTTGTTAATGTGTTCTATTGTTTATGTTACGGTATCAACCGAACGTGTTTCATATCATGTAATTAATTGATTCGAGGATGGTTGTAGAATACACCGAAAGCCCATCATATTACGTTTTGTCATGTTTCACCTACGCCTTGTACTGGGCACTTATCTTTATAATAAGTTTCTCATGCGTTTTTGTCACTCATATAAAAAAAGTTTTTATAGATCAGTGCTTTTTGTTTATCTTTACCGCATAGACAGTGTAAGTAAGAAGATATTTCCTAACTCGGGCACTTAAAGACAAGTATCAGGGCTAAAATTGTAATTAATGTGACAGACATAACATCAAAATGGCCCTTTTTAATGTTTGTTAGATTCAAACTTGAGATTCAGATCTCTTTCATAATTATTAATGAACCCTTTTCAATGCTAAAAGAAAGCATTACATTTTGCTAATGTCGTTATTTACAAACAATTATGATCGTCACTTTCGTGTGTAGCCACAAACCAGATTTCAGAGAAGTAATTGAGGAGAAATTTAAATGAATTTATTTCAGTTTGTTCGGACGTCTTTGAAATACTGAGGGATTTAATGTACTATTTTGGCTTTGCCTCGTTATGATGTACGCATTCACACCGGTGGTAAGGTTGAAACAAAAGCAACTGTAATATTTGTTCTAAAAAGCTGTGTAACAACTCTAACCATCTTTAACATATTCTTTATATTTTAGATCAAACACTCTCAACCAGGTGTGCTCACACCCCTTGGGGATGCGAGATAGCTACCCATGGAAGGGGAAGGCAGCTATTGGTTCCTTGATTTAGTGCCCTACTGTCAACGAAAATAAAATCTCAAAAGCATAAGGGTGAACGAGCAGACATGTTGCTTGTTGTCATGGGCAAAGTGCTGGGTTTTGAGAAATGTTTAGGAAAGGATCATTAAATTCAAATTGGCTCATAAATATTGAAACCTTCGTGCTTTAAGATTTTAAGAAAATTTCATCTATTTTCAAAGATCATGTATGCTATTGTATTCCATATGGTACTTACTTTTTGTAATGTTTTCCATATGTTTTCCATATGTTTATACATATATACAAACGAATTATACAATCGTCGTTCATTAACATGCTATTAACAACATGAATTAGCCCTTTATCATGATAATGCAAACTGACTTTATTCTGATAAGAATCGGCGAAAATAAAACTTTTAAAACTTAAGACACCCCAATGCCTCAACGTATTCCTTCGTACAATTTTTAAAAACGACCAGCAAAGCTGTCTTTTGTTTATAATACCGTTTACTATTCCTTCAGTGTTGCCTTCATGATACGCGTGTTACTCCACATTTTGGCAAATCATTTCTATCTTTTTCTAAAGTCAGTTAACTAATTTTTCTTGAGGGTTATAACTGTAAAGTTTGACGAAAGGTAAAAATAAACGAAAATAGTATCCGACTTATGTCTTGTTCGTTAAACATGACACGGTTGCTTTTTCAGTTGTTAGATTACGTCTACGACCTAGTATTTCCATTTTTACAATTACAGTCTTGAGAGTACGCCAAGGATGCGTCTTACCACCAGATATACTTTTATTGTCTAGTAAGATCATACCACGAGATAGAAGGTTTTCCAAGCATAATTGTGAATGGCCATGATATCAACAATATACGATATGCAGATGATGCTGTGCTGATAGCCAAAACTGAGGAGGGACTTCAAAATACTCTAGACAAGGTTGTGATGAAAAGCGGGAAAATGAGTTTATCGTTGAAAACGAAGACCTACGCAATAAGACTATCAAAGAAACCTGAGCCACCGGTATATAGAAACACAGCAAAGGGAGACAATATTTAGCAGACAGCTAACTGTAACTACATCGGCAGCATATTAAGATCAGATGGCAGGTCAGACTATGAATTAAAGAGACGAACTGCAACGTCTGAAGAAATGTTTAACACGGAAATGTCCATCTTGAGTAACAATAGAATAAGTAGGTCGACAAGACTAAGGATTCTTGAATGCTACGTTTGATCAGTGTTGGTATACGGCTATGAAATGTAGTGAATATCCTGAAATATACAAAGGAGACTCCAAGCAAAAGAAATGTGGTTCCTACACGGAATTAAAAGAACATTTTGGGTAAACAGATTGACAAATGACAGACAAATTGCAAATGAAGAGATGCTAATACGGGCACATGTAAAAAGGACACTGTATGCGACGTTAAAATAGAGAAAATTTAGCTTCTTAGGGCATGCGATGAGGAGGAATAGTACTAAAAACGACAATTACAAGTAGAAAAAATAGTGGAAAAGAAGCGACGGGATACCAGGAAAGGACATACGTTAGCGATATTAAAGAATGGACTGGTGTTCCGAATACTAAAGACGTGCTGCACGCTGCTTTTGGCAAAGACAGATGGAATCGCTACGGCCGTCAACGCGCTTGCGCGAGACACTCAAGAAGAAATATCTTCGATTCTTCGAACATCGATTCTCCGGAAATCAAATCGTTGGGCCTCGATTTCCCAAACCTCGATTCTCCGAGCCCCGATTATAAAAACTTTCATTATTATCAATACCTCAATCATCCAAACTCGATCATCGGTACCTTGATTATCCCAACGAATAAAGTTGTAGTAGGCAGACTACAGCTGAATAATATTTTGAGCATAAACAAAGTTTTCTACATTGTCATTTGCATCATGTTGACCACAAATAAAATCCTTAACGATGGGAAGGTGCTTTTCGCCATTTGGGCAAGCTGTCCCATATTGCTTATAATCGTATGACTTTCAAGATGGCTACCATGAGATTTTTTCACGGTAGTGGATAAGTTAATGAAGATAGATGCTACATACTGTAAAAGACGTACACCGTCATCCAAGTTGTCAGAAGTACTAAAAAAACATGAATTGGTTCTTGCTTCCTGTCGATTAAATGTTTGTGAACAATATTGCTAAGTGGAGTCAAGTGTATGTTAAATCTATTTCGTGCTACTCAGAAATTTGCATAACATGAGCAGTTTTTAAAATGTTCTGCTATTCTTTCACATAAACTCTGCAAAAATACAATCTACTTACTTATCTGTACAGAAGCAAGTAAATCGATTGAATAACACAGTAAAGGCGCTAGAGAGCTGGTGTATGCGGCTTAAATCCTCCTTTTTGTCAAGTGACGTTCTTTGGCAAAGAAAGCAAAGAAATCACTAAAAACAAGAGAGAAACTAGAGTAATCTCCATCCTCAAAAATGAGACATAAAAGAAATGAAAGCATTTATAATCTCTGAGGCTTTCCATTTTTAATGATGAGGTGCCGCCCCTGCAACACGCTTTTCTGTGTGGCAAGTGTTGCCCATTTAGATTGGAGCAAACGAACAAGATGTGGTTTCACGATAGGAAAACTTAGGTTACTACGATTCTTAAATTATTTTCAGAATTAAGAAACTGTCTTGTATCGCTGTCAATTTCATATAAACTGTGTACCTCGTTGGCTCATAATTTTGTTCAAAAGAAAAAAGGCTATTCATCAGAAACCACTATCCTTATTCATCTTTTTAATTTTCCTGTTATCTTTTCAAAATTATATTATATTGTTTTCCTGTTCTTCCTCAGCAGAGTAACTAGAGTCATACATTTCCGTGTCATAACATATAAACAAAAAATTCCAAAAGTTTGTTTTAAAATATTTATGCGACTTTGGAGTAACATGATACATTGCATCTCAAAGTACAGTTTCCAATTTAGATCGAGCTTAGACTTGGTGACAAATCTTAAGGGAACACAAATATAGAGGAGAGGGAGAGTTTTTGTTAAAATATGGCTACCAAGAAAGCATCATCAATATCATAATTTCTAATCAAATTGCTAAGTTCTCTTCTAACCCAAAATAAGGGCCGATGAAGGGCCAAGTATATAATTGCGACTGCCGTGCAATGCGAATGTTTCCGTAGGTTTGATAAAAGGATAACGACAGCCGTGACCAAAAAGTATCCCACGGAACAAGCGAATATGTAGATTGTACGTCGCAGAGGTCGCAGGACAATATCGTGTAACATGCCTTTTACCAAGTCATCTAAACAAAAGCTGGTCAACATATCCCGAAGCAGACTCGGCAGTATAGCAGGGTTTGCTTAGAATCCCAACATCTACCTAGAGGATTCGTTTAGGGTATTAGCCATAGCGCGATCTCCGTTTCGTCTTGTGGCTTGAGAAGCCGCATCCATCAAAACAAAGAAACCGGTGCTCTGTCGACAAAAAGAATTTGTTTGGAAGTTCCGTGTTTTTCAATAACAAGAGTCACAGAAAATGTGTTGTTTTCTACGACGTGTTTTCGTCCTTTTGTTTCCTAAAAAACTTTCTTACTTCAGTCCATATGATAGCTGTGGCCAGGGTATGGCGAAAACGTTCGGGAAAACGATTTCGCTACTCAACGTAATGTTCAAATTTTTGTTTGTTGTACAAAACAAGAATATTGCAAGAAATAGCAAAAACATTGTGTACTTAAAATCTTTTTGACTGACACTCCTCAGAGTACTAACGTCAGAATGACTGAAATGAAATGTCTGAAAAAGTATACCCAACTGTATTCTTGAAAGAGCCAATCCGAATTTGGATTGCCCGAATAGCTTCTGTTTTTGAACCAACCAGCATCCACTAAAACAAGATTAATTGAATAGGCCCAGTAAGAAAACGAATTCTTTCTGTCTGTATAGCAATGGCTTTCTTGCTTTTATGTGGACTGATTCCAGAACGGCAGAATGAAATGCAGACCTGGGCCGATATGCATAAAACATCTTAAGTGCAAAAAAATCCTTATCTTTTAAGAATTTCCTTAACTTTTAAGAATTTCCCTAACTTGTAAGGATTTCCTTAAATTTTTGTTAAGGAAACGTCCTTAGCTTAAGTGCTATGCATAAAAAGACTTAGGATAAAAAAATTCTTAAAATCCTTCCTTAACTTTAAGGTACCTCTTTGGTTTCCTTAAGTGAAAAGTTTTTCCTTAACCCGGCAAAAACACGAGCTGTAAGAGAAATCAGTGGCAAGTGAACTCACAAGATAGACTGGCTCTTCTTCTCAATTACCTTGTTTAGTCAAAGAGAATGAAACACAATATGCCCTCAGGGGACCTAGAAGTCTCGTTACCGTGAAAATCAAATGAATATCTCAAATGAACAGAAATTTACCGGAGGTTTCGCTTCGACAAACGGGTCGTTGTATGTTACTTTACTATGGTAGGTCCTATCGTATTAATTTTCTTGACTTCCGTAAATACAGGTTAGTTGCACAAAAAGCTCGGAAATTTACTTTGTTTTATTTCTAGAGTAGATTAGGGTCGAATCTGGGTAGGAACAGTGGTGGGAATAAGGTAGGATAGAATCTACTTCTTGACGGTAATGTTGAATCACAAATCATATGGCGGCTAAAGTTAGCATCGGAAACAAAGAAACCATGCTATTACTCCTTTGCCTCGAGCATAGGTTGCTATCCGGTATCGTCCAATACCTTTCATGTACACACTACAAACATACACCGCAGCATCTATCGGACTGTTGATCGTGTAACGCTGTACTTAAAAGAATGGGTGAACAAGTTGATAAGATTTTCTATCACCGCGTGCATGCCATCAAAAACCTCTTTTAACCAATCGGCCAATTTCCAAATGTTAAAGGGAATATTGCGGACAACTTACTAAAAGTGCATTTGATAGGCTACTGTTAAAAGAATAATCTTATACTCCATCAAGTCCCCCTACTTTCCAAGTCCGAGCAGATAACCTCGCAGCGTTGAAAGATAACTATGCCACCAGACGATCGTCAAAATTTCCGCCTTGAAAACTCGTGACCGAATTCATCATCACAACAAAGACTGCCGGATAGTGGTGTGATACAAACAAAAGAATTACAACATTTCGCTGTTCACAAACAACGCCAATTGCGATTAACTACATAACTTCTACCTGAACCATGACTCACAAAAGTCTAAAAAATTGAAATCTAGGTCTGCCACATATATAACAATCATCTACTATACACTCTTTGATATTTGGCTGTTTGGCTCTAAATAAGGTATCTTGTGGATTCTTAGCTCTTCGAAAGCAGTGTTTTGTGTATGGTTAGAGTGAGAATTTTAGACAGGAGCATGTGTCCATCTTTGTAACCATACACACGTCTTGACAAGCATAGTCTTCTTTTTCGCAAATTTCCAGTACAGTGTTTTGGCTTATTTTCATCACTTTTTAAATGCCCAAAGGTCTTACTGTTACTGCTTTATAGGTGCTTTTTTAATACAAAACCTTTACAGCCGTCTCCTTATTCCCAAGTGCGTTTTAATGTTCAAGTAATCATAGTACTGCTTATGCTGAAATGCCATGTTCCCTTTCCAGCTATGAGTTAAAACACAACTTAACAAGGAATAAATTTGTCCTGTATTACGTATACTCTTTAACTTTTACTCGAAAAAATATTTGATATAATTATATCGGTAAAGTCTTTCTTAGTACTGAGTTTATCTCTAGTTATAATTAGGTATTCGACACAATCTATTCCTCATAGAGAAATGGAGAGCTGTGTGCACAATATGAGTTTGTGAAAATGCAAATCTATTTTTTAAAACTTCCTCTGCAAGCATGCTGCTATGCATCTAAATAAACAAGGGTCAATCAACTGAATTCTAAGTTCACGTCATGGTCAATTCATGGATAATCCTGGTGTTAGTGGAGTTTATAGGGATGGAGTAAGCATTACAAATCGTTTGGTTCCCAAGTGTATTTGAGGCCTAATCTCTGAAAACAATATACTGCTTAAACTCCTAGAAGAAATTATTTTCTCAAGCAATAGTTTTTAATTTCTTACCTGTATAGGAATATGAATCACAGTAAATGTCTCAGTAGTACAGCAAGTATAAGATCCCAGCTTACATAAAGTGGAGACCATTACACAAATAATTTGTTTCGCACAAGCCATACAAATGATTCCCAATGTCAGCCATTCGTAGAATGACGTAATACGAGGTAAAAGCAATTACATTGAGCTAAGCCAGCATAAAAGCTTGATTTTCAAATCTTTTAACTAAGGTAATGAAATATGATACAAAGGATAAACTATTTAAATGAAAACAATGAGACACGTTAAGATAACAATAGCATTATTAAGAAGAGAGGATTTTAAATAGTCAATATTAAAATATGTTAGACAAATATGTAGTATTTTACCACCATATTATACTCTGCAACTTTCAGCAAGCTTTCTAAAAGGACCGGGTGGTATTGCTTCCTAGATGAAATCACATAACGAAGGAAGGCCTGTCTGCAAGTAGCGCAGATCGTAGACGTCTATCGGCGGTTTAGTGGGAGCCAGCGTGGTGACTACCGTAATAGAGTGCGCAAGCTCCAAGGTTTGCCCTTAGTACAGCAGAGGCCGCTAAGGTGTTGGTTCACAATCCAGGTGGCGTCTCGTCTTCTATTTCTTTAGAATCATTTGAATGATCACAGTCTTGCATGAATTGGATTTAATGTTATGGTGAATATCTGGTCCCATTTTATTCTTGATCTTTTGTACCTTTGACTTTAAGGCCATGTTAGGTAGCGAAAGACCGTCCATACTTTACGGGGCTTACAATTGCTTACTTTTTCATTATCTAAACTCTAAAACCTCTTTTGATTTGAAGGATTTAACAGAATCCATGAGTACGTAAATCCAATTAGGTAGTAGAACGAGGAATGGAAAGTATACAAAAATTGTTTTATACGAGATAACACATGTATATATTTTGTTCTAATTACGAAAGGATTATCGAAAACCCAATTCTACACTTTACTACCATATATGCGTCAACTATTTTGGTCACTGCATTTATCAATTTGGTAATGCCAAATTTAAACGTAACTTAGCTCTTGACAATAAAAATTTAATGTGTTAAAATTTAGCAGTGAAGTTTTAATTTGATTTTCCACATCATACACCAGCAACCATTTATTTTTCATATGACTACCATATGAAAATATCTTAAAAATACTATAAAGCATTGTTTTTTACGCTAACTTCAAAGAGTTCTAGTTACTGTAAACTTAGATTGATCTACCTTTTTTTTCTTGTCACATAATTTATCAGTAATTACCTTTAAGAGTTATCAGAAGCTAAAATTCTAAAATTCGTCAAGAAAAGCAAAGAAAAACATTTTAGCGTGTTATCAATCATAAATAACATTATAACGTATTTGTTCTACCAATAACAGCGAAGACCAGGAAAGAACATTCACGAAACTCAGGACGTTATCTATCAGTATGACAGAAATTACTTGATAGTTATGAAAGTCAGCGTAATTGGTCAAAGTTATAGGAAGGAAGATGGGAGAGTGAAGAACCCTCGTATGAGAATAAGAAAAAATTGACTAGTAGAAACCGATGAGCATACACGAAGAATAAAAGGAACCCCTTTATTTTAATACGGGATGGAACTGTAGGATTGATAATTGCAGTGTTTAAATACATACTATTTTATTAATAAAATCGTTTGTTACTTTAACGATTCCTCCCTTTTCGGCATTCAGCTGTATCAATTTAAATGTTGAGAAATTAAGATAAATATTTATCACTCTAACTAAAAGAGACGTTTAGAACCAATCAGCCTCCTAACGAATAATGCATTTGCTACGACCTATAGTGTAGTGTCTGTGTCTGAAGTGTCTGAAGTCAGTTCATAAATTATCCCTAAAGTCACTGTAGAGATTCTCCATCGTTGCATTGCTAACTTAAGAATAATATTATGATTTTAATAATTAGTTGATTAGACAAGGAATATAATAATAAAGATGCTAATATACAGAAATAACAAAACTACGACGTTGTTGAGCATTACTGTAATAATTCTCTTTACCAATCCTAAGTCTATCCCGCGCTCGGTCAATTAATTGTTATTTTGCTTTGAATTTTCTGCAGTATTGTTCAAGCTAGTCTACACTATAAAAGTACAACATTAACCTTTCATTTACCAAAGTTCCAATTTTGGAACAATTTTTAAAATCATTACATAAAATTAAAACTTACAGAAAATCTTAAATATCCTAGGGATGAGAGTATTGCGTTATATTCTGTTTGCTTTCTTATACAACAGCTTATTCAAATTATATTAATGTCCTTCAGACAAAATAAGATTGGTTTTTGTGGGGCAGATGACCCGCCATACAGTTTTGGAGGGACGAATTGTGATGTAAGGGACAAAATGTGGCATTGGCCAAGTAGATTTTTATTATCAGCTAAGGGTGTTGCACTAGGAAGCACTCTAGTTACTTTACTGTTTTGGTTTTTTTGCATGAGTTACAAACTTTTGACGTCTTTGTTTGATCAGCTTAAAGCCATTTGTGATTTCAATAAAAGTAGTAATACTGAATTGAGGGGTTCAGGCCAGTCCAGAGTCTCACCATTATTGGTAAAGCTCGGACTCGGTATGAATTAGAAGTCTTGGAGGCTTTTTATATCTACAATACGAAATCCCTCCTCAACAATAAAGTTTAACAAACGGAATGCAAATTCAATGTAATTTGGGCTTTCCTGTCAGTAGTATCCTGGCGCACGCTATGCTCTTTGTTTAGACAACATTTCTAAACGAAATTCTACGTAGTTCCTTTTTCTTTTCCACACGCACCGGCATACCTTTAGAGCTACCCATGTAAATTTGTTACTTTTAAAATCCGCATAAAAGGTAGAGCAGGATTTGTACACACTCACCATGACGGAGGTTGTTCGAAACATACATGGCATTAACAAATTAAAAGTTATCATGTTTTCTCTTTTCTTTTGATATTGAATATAGTGCTGCAGCGACCTTTTGGAAATAAAAATATTTTTAAAGTCAACCTACGTGTCATGCTGATTTTGAGCGTACAGGCCAGAACTCGGTTCAGAGAGTAGAAATGGCCTCAATTTTGAATTTCCAAAATGAATTAGTTGTTGCTGCATGCAAGTTATATGGACAACCAACACCTGATGACCGTGGTAAGAAGCCAACTCTCCTGACTAGATATGAAGGAAGTGATGGTGAAAGAACCAGCAGGATTTGCTCAACGATGTTTTCATTTAGCCACCCAGCTGCCAATGATACGTTCAAAAATAATATCGGACTGCTAATGTATGCCAGCTCTAAAATTACGATAAAAAATCAGTTAATATAAATTGAATGTTTGCTACAGTTAAACATCGTTTTACTTAAACTGTTTATCAATTTAAACGATTCTATTTTTGTTATTAAATGGTTAATCTGTTCAAATTAAAAGTCACTTTACTTGTTTTCATGTCCAGTCCACGCCATTAAAATTTTTTTCAAGAACTTTCAAACTCGCTACAAAAAATCACAAACATTCCACTCTGGCAACATACTGCATACTAATGGAAATAAAGGGCTTTCTAGAAACAGGACTCGGAATAATACGCAAATAAATTAGTTGACATAACAAATGTTACAAAATATTGCGAAATGTGATTCCGGTAACTAAGTGTAAATGCGCTACATAATACAGGTTAGATGGATGTAGCTTTCAACCATTCACAAGAGGCGGGAACCAATGATCTCGTTAGTTGATGAACGAACAAGAAACGTGTACGTCATTGAACAGCCGTCTTTAATAGTGAATACTCTTTCTACGATACTTAAGGGGCCATTAATGTTTCGAGCTACTCAGTTAATTTGTAGTTATGTACATTACACTAATAAAGTGTTGATTAGCATAAACAGAAGCAGCAGTAGGTCTACTACTCAAACCAAGTTCATATTATAGCCGAATGAGAATCACTCTGATGTAGAACATTGTATTCAAAGGCAATACACTTGCTTACCGTCTTATTGATTGGTAATATATGCGATATTAATCAGCAATTTCATAATTACACAAGCTATGATCATTAAAAAATTAGTACAACCAAAATATCTCGTTTATCTGATATACAAATCGAACATTTTATTAATATAACTATATTATTAAATTAACGGTATTTTGATTAGTCTGTAAAACCCAACCTGCAAACCTTTAAAGGTTTTGCAACGTGCAAACTCTTTCATTATCGTTATCAGCATCTTCTTCTAGCACCGGAATAAATTGTGTTGTAACATATCATTACTGAGTTCACCCATTAGTTAAAGATAGAATTATAAAACCTACTTCAAAAACCGTAATTATCTAGCACGTTTATGTCGTTGATGGAATGAATCTGATAAACGGCATTGGCTGCGTAGCTAATCTAATGATGAATCGACAACAAGCCACTAAATTTAGCCAGTTAGGCACTCTGCTATTTCTCGATCGGACAATTCGAGATATTAACTGGATCTATCTCTCTAATTCTATCAAAATAGTGTATCCTTCTGATCTAAAAAATGAGATAGATCGATAAGAACTGTCAAGAAAAAGTTCTATCACAGCAAACTAGAGTCAGATGCTTTCATTGAACATTCATGGCGGCTTTACTCTGCGCATGTCATGTTTTCAACAGCGTTGATGTCTGATAACACCTTTCAAAATGATTTCCAAACGACTGATTTAATCTAGTTGCGATTTACAATATTTACCTACAGAAATCTACTGAGGGATGATTAGAATGATTTAATCGAAGCATATTAAATTCTCATAATCGCATACTTGAGATAGCGGTTAAGATAAGGGAAGTTTCTCCTGATGTTATTGAAGAAATCCTCCCGGTACCTTACACCACATTGTGCTATTTTCCGTTGTAGTTCACAGTGAAACGAATATGAGATTTTTATAAAATTTTTGTGCTCTGAAAGACTTATCATCCAGGTGTCTTGATTCTGAAAGCTGTCTTTAATGCTATTGATGTAAGAAGCCTGAAAAATAAGATATAAAGAATTGATATGGAGAACCCCGATTGAAAAGGACATAATCCTGATACAGTACAAATATCGCTATCGATCTTAGCCGTCGGTTGCTACCGGTCTTAGCTAATTATGACCTCTAAACCCTCTCTGTTAGCCGTAAAAGAGGGCATTCGAGCTTTGAATAAATAGCAAGGCAGAAGGTGACTGGTTGTAGTGGTCATAAAATGTCGATGTAAATTAATGAGGGACAGCAATCTGAGGTATCGACGCCCCCTCTTCTGCCCTCTTTGCCCCCTTGTTTTAATGTTAATATTTGAATGTCAATCAACCATACGCACAATCAATTTCTTAATCACTGTGCATTTTGTAATGCTTTTCTAATACACAGTAAACAATTCTTGCAATTCTGGTGTCGTTTACTTTTGTAGGCCTGTCAACGTTTTAAAAATTGGAATGTATGAAATATTCCGTATTTGTGTTTCTCCGTCGGATGCCACCGTGGTTGGTAACAATGGGGAATATTGAAGAAAAGGTGTCCCCTCACGGCAGAGAACGACTTCCACAAGCATTTTGTAGGTGCCTGGAACCCCACGAAGTGACACCCAAAAACACAATATCAGCCCAAAACCTTGACACACAAAAAGGTTCACGAAATAGGCACTTTTAAAAACGTGAAATTGCTCATGAGTAGATTGCCTTATTGCGTTTATGCTTCTCCCTTGGAGCGAAATGTAATTTTACTTATTGGTTGGTGGAGTGGTCGTGATGTCTCTTTTCTTTAGTGATTGTTTTTGAATTTGGAATTGAACCTGGAAGTTTTTCCCTTCTAGTTTCCATGTTACAACTTGTGAACACTCTTTTCTCAAAAATGCGTGAGCTTACGCTTTGAAATGTAGTGCGTGTGTGATGCGTGATTGCGAAAAAAATTGCGCGAAAAGCACGCTAAACGCGTGAAGGTTGAGAGCTGTGCTCTTTGCGCTCCTTCCTACTGATCCAGTTGAAAATAGCGACTCTGTGCTTTCAAATCTTTTAGATCTGAGTGTGTTGCAGAAACGGTACCGATAAAGTAGAAACCTGTCATTTTCTATAGTATTCTAGTTTGGGGATCAGATCACAGACCGAGAGTAAACTTCCGACTTTATATTTCACGTCTTTAATTAGCTGCATACTCCTGTTTATTGTGTTACATCCTGTGCTCAACTTGACTATTGACGGGCCCCAGCCCGAGCTGATGTTGTCTTTCCTTTCCGTAGTTCTCGACCCAGCATCATTGTCTTCAGGTCATTGAGGTTATCAGCTTCAGCGTCTTCCTGGAGAATATCTGTGAATGCGATTGTCTTCCTACCTCAGGTTTAATGTCCATATGTTGGTTTCTACAAATTTGGATGCTTCTTCCGCATTATGACGCACACAGTGACCTGCTAGTTTCATTCTCCTCATCTTGATTGTATAAGACAGAGATAGAAGCTCACCATATAGCTCTCTGTTAGTTGTATAGCTCTTCCATGATACGTTCATAGCTGCACGTAGCATTCTGTATTTGTCTTTCATTTAAACCTCATAAACACCAAACTCAAGGCGTGCGCCTGTTTTACCTGGCTGTCTTGGGGAAGACGACTATCAGTTAGCCATGGCTGCCACAAGGATGAAATTTCTCTCGTCTTGCCTGGCCGATATTATTGTTGTTGTTGTTGCTGCTGCCAAAGAGGAGATGTGCCATGCTTTTTGGTTATTGTTGTTGCTGCTACTGCCAATGTTACTTCTATTATTTTTCTTTCTTTTTTTATTGTTATTAAAATAGTTTATGTCACGCCAATTAACTCAAAAAGGAATTTATAGCATTCACAGATTTCCGGCGAGGAGGAATCATAAGCCCAAGGCTTCCTCCCTCTCCATTCAGTTTCTGTAAATATAATTTTTGCCTTGTAAATATCTAATGTAGTGTTATCACAAAAACGAAGACCTGAAAAAAAGGGCGGGGGCTTAAGAATGTGTCTCAGGAGCTAAGAGGTTAATGGTTAACAGAAAAAGTATGGAAGGCTCTAATTGGTAAAGTATGGAAGGTTTGCCAAGGCCATTGACTCACGAGCCCTGAAATTAATAAAAGATTAGTAGTTCAAAAAACTGCACCGGTTTCTTTTTTCGGCGTACCCTAGTCTCTAGTTTAGTGACGCTGCGCCTATCTCAACAGAAATTCCCTTCAATTGCGGGCTCTTCATTGCAAAATATACAGAGACACAAACCATGCTGTCCTTATGTTTCATCTATAATCGTATACTGTTATCTAAAAACTTCAGGTGTTATATCAGGTGTTATAAGCAATCAGTTCTTTTACATGAAGTATTTTTTTATCACATTTTACAAAATTTTAATGCCTTAAACCCTGTATAAATGGCCTTAACTTCAATGAACTTTTGTCGAGCCACAATGAACACCTTGTATTGTCAACACGAGTGTTGTCGAGCCTTGTATAGCGAATTCTAGCGAGTTTTGAACCACTCAATAAATCTATTGTTCTAAATCTTCAAAGAGAGTTCTATTCAACCTTTGCCCTCCCTTAATAAAAATTTTGGAACAGATTTCATACCTTGGAAACGGAAGGGAGGTCTTTAGCGTCAGTGTAAGAAGAGCGGGAAACAAATTTCCAACCTCTTTATCAAACCACATCATAATGTTCTTAGAAGTCGATAGAGATCTTGTCCTTCCGAGCACCGATGATTATCGGAAAGGGGTCTTGGCAACTGTTGTACATAGGTAATACAATCTTAATATGACGCACCCCATCCGTCGCTATACTTCCTAATTACGCCCTTGGTAGAAGTTTTCTCCAGATTGAGAGCTACTACAGTAGAGCCTTGTCAGGCCCACTTGGACCACGGACATCTTGGTAAATGTTAATTTGTTAATGTTCTATTTACACCTCCCTAAATTTAACGGATGAGAGCTCACGCAAGATGACTAACAAGATATTTTTACGGACAAATGAGGACATAAGTGGGAAGAAGTTGGAATTGTTAATTTAGAAAGACACTAGAGAAATAGAAAATATGTCACCACCAATATGCTAATACTATTAATGGGCTTCGGACAGATAGACCGGCCAGCCGGATGGCAGTCTTTCCTTGGTCAAGCCATATTGCGCAGAGAGGGCGGACTCCAATGGCAAGGAAGCTGGATGTCTGTGTCCACCGGTGAATGATTGGGAGCTAACGTGGTGACTAGAGAAATAGAGTATGTTAACATCAGAGGTCACATAGCTCAGTTGGTAGAGCACACGTCGCATAAACGTGGATCTCAGGTTCGATCGCCGGTGGTGACATATTTTCTATTCTCTAGTGCTCATTTCAAAAATCGAGCCCGTTTGTCCACTAGTCTCGACATGGCTCAACTTGACTCGACAATGTTGTATGTAATGAGTTATGCCTAGTGGAAAGTCGAGCCCATTTGTGCTAGGCTTACGTCATCGGATTTTGTTCTTTCGCTCCATTGCTTTGAGTCATTTCATCATCGGAAGCTTTAATTTGTCCCTGTAGTTATCCTCGACGTCGTCAGTGTCAAGGTTGTGCATCTCTCTAAAACATTGTTAATCTCTTTGATTACTTCGTGCGGGACGGTTCCGTTCTTTAGAGTCACGGGTAGTTTAGAATAATTGTAGTCACTGTCGCCACTTCAGCCCACCGAAGGAAAATAAGCCATTTAGTTGTGATAATGATCCGACATACTGACACAAGCAAATCCACTGTTACGGGCAAACTTTTCTTCTCCTACTTTCATTAACTAATTCTGTAACCATCTGAGACGAAGCGCTACGACAGTTTCAAATTTTCGTCATTCGGTCATTCAATTCTTGGTGAGCTTTCATACCGAAGTGACAAATCGCAAGTGGCAAGTCATTTAGGAAAGAACCTATCTATAAAAATGTATTACACCTTTTACACCGAAGTGGTATTTGCAACGTGGCATATGCAACGTGGCACTTCAGTAACGAATCAGGACCTTTTTCAAAAACATGCCACGTCGCACAGTTGCTTCTCGGAGAATCATGATGGTATTTGTTCACGTGACATCACATTAGCCTACCATGAGAGACCAAGGTAAAGGCTCGCGTGTCTGCATCTGCATTTTTAGAAGCGTATCCAACTGACAACACTCACAGAACCATGGGAAAGTCCAGTCTCTTTGGGTAAGCCATAGATACCTACTCGGGTTAAAAATTATCTAGTTCAAATCTATTTGTGCACTTAGAGGCCCTTTTAGACTACAAAAGTTCTGTGTAAATTGACATTTCTTGTAAGATATACCCAACAATTCCTCTTCCCTTATCTCATTTCAAATGTATTTTCAGTGCAACTAGGTTTTTCAAGGCCAAAATGGCAAATGCCACGTCACTATTTGGGAGATTTTACACTTTTGTGACATGGCATGCTATTTGCGACTTGTTATTTCTGTGTGAAAGCGCACTTAAACGGATTGCGCAAGTGAGTGTCATGTCAAAGGCGCTTCTCGGCCTTTTGGCAAGGAATGGATCACAGATTCTTTCCATAATTCGCGAGAGACGGTCCTACTGGGTGGTTGAGCCTGCCCCGTGGCTTGCTTCTTTGCCCGGTAGCCTAAATTGCGGGGTGTTGCCCTTGGACGCCCAAGTTGTCCTTTATTTATCAATTAGCCTGTTTGGTAGTTTTTCGGTTTATTAAGGGTAGTTTCAATGTCGGACCTGCTGCTGATCAGGGGTCTTTGATTGAGAGACTATTATGTCAAAGAATTGCATCAAAAGGGTAAGACTATCATAAACATTTGATATCACTTATATCAAATATGAGCTTCTTGAATACTTCCTTTCAAATGGGAAGCAGCGCTGTCCTGTATGAAGTAAAACTCAAGGTGCCAATGGCCAACAGGGAAGCACTATTTGTGTAGAGATTACACCGGAGAAAAGGAGTGTATATAGTTCCAGATTTTAGGACATTATCTAAACTTTTAAGTTTCAATCCCATAGGAAGGTGTTGACCGTCTGTGTATACCACATGTTTTGGCAACAAAAGAGATCGCATAGTTTCAAGAGATGATATTCGGGCAAAACAAAGTAAACCCCGCCCCTCCCTAAATGAAATTGTTCCCTTCCCCAGTGACGGCAGGTACCTTTAAACCTCGTTATAATCACAAGGGTCTTAAAAACTTTGTTTTGCTACCTTAAATACATAATAAGAGTTCCTTCCGCATGGATTTGGTTGTAATTTCAGTGTAAGTTATGCCTAAAGAATCTTAATTATCTGAACATTTGATTTAGAAATGTAAGTTCAGCAGAGATGGTAACCGTGTTTTTTAGTATCTCAAGGCTTCTACATTCCTAAACCACGTTCCTCGATGACGTTTTGTGGATCCTTTTGGATCCCTTTGGATGCTTTTTGGATAAATAAAGAAAAACTAACTTGCATTTTGAATATACACGATCTTTAATGGTTAATATTAATCCAATCTTCTTAAGAAAGGCAAGTACGTCCGTAGACAAAAAGCCATTCTAGCTGCCTTGATAGAATTTTTTTGTCTCTTGGACATATAATAGTACCTACTCTCATGGGACAATTATGTCTGTTTTCACGCCCTTAAATGTTAGACACATAACATTCTTACAATGTTAGATCGTTTACCTGTAAAACCACCAAATAAAGTGCTCTCTACTTACCATTGTCCTTGCACATAGATTTGGAAGGAAACATACATTCACGTAGCATTAAAATGCAATCCGTTGAGGATTGATGATTACCAGTATTTAAGGTGAAAGATGTTCCTCTTTTTCTCTTTTTGGGGTTGACTGGTGCTGTTGGTTGTCAAAATCAAATCTTGTACAAGAAAACGGCGGTCGAGAGAATGACGAGGCACCTATTTTGAAGAAGGAAGTGGCTCTGAGACTAACCTGAAAGTCCTAGATGCTTCAACAGTTTAATAACGTTCATTTGTCTCGGCATGGCAAGCTCTAGGTAACTGGCTTCTAGACTAGTCAAATGTCCCTATAACCTTTCCAGCTGGTCGTCGTTTATAGATCAGTTTGATGCATCAAAACGGCGAAACCTTATAGAAAGATGGAGAAGAAAGTTGTAAATGAGCGACGTGGTCTTTTCAGCGCACAGACACACGGCAACGCAAAGATATCATTGCTTACAGCGTCATCCAGAAAACAAAAAGGTAAAAAATATAAATTCTCCTGTATCTACCACTTTGTGTTCCTCTGCCGATTTTATGGCATAAATCATTTACGTTTTTGATTATAAGAATGTCCTGGGTGGAAAATTTTTGAAAAATTAATAAGCGGGGGGAGGGGGGACGTCTATTAGGCACCCGAGAGTATTTGTCATGTTAGAGTTTATTCACACGTAAGGAAAATCGGTTAGTTTCGTGTACCCGCGTATACTTCACGTTTCGAGGTGAATCAGCGCAAATTTACGCACAGCCTCGTTTCCATGTTAAATGGACTGGAAACGTTTAGGTGGGATTTGGTTTTGTGACTCATATTATGGACTTGCCGAAAGGGCATATTATCGTAATTAAATATTTTATTACATAAATTTGATTGGTTAATATTATTACTTATTCTTGTTTGTAGTAATTAAAGTAGAATGTATTCGATTGTAAAGTCAGATGCAATGAGACGCAATGATTGTATGTTGAAGTTGGATGTCGTGGAGATTAGATGGAGAATTTTATCTGCCGACTCTTGGATCGTGTGTTGCTGCGCCCAACTAATATCTTGAACTAGCGAGAGTTGCGGCATGTCGTTACGTTAGTAGTACTGCAGCCTATGATGGTGCGATACGGGACGATGTGACATGATAAAATTTGACAAAGTGAGTATTGTCACAATACCATAACATACATAAAACTGCAGAGCTTACCATAACAAAATACCAAATGACACTAATAACGTATTGAGTCATGCGTTACGTATTATAATGTAGGCATAGTACAACATAACGCACAATACGGTTAATAACAGATAACAAGTGCGATGCAATAGCAAAATAAAATGTAATGACATGAAACAAAAAATGTAAAGTAGCTGAAACAAAAGAGAGCGGAATACAACAGAACGAAACGGAATGAATAAATAAGTAAAATGAATAAGAAAAATAAATAAAGAAAATAAAAATAAAGAAAAAATAAAGAAAAAAATAAAGAAAATACAGAAAATATCTAAAATAAAAAAACAGATAAATAAAATAAAATAAATAAAACAAAACAAATAACTGAAATAAGGAAAAAAACCAAAAGAAATACAATAAGTAAAATAAGTAAAAAAGTAAATAAATAAAAAAACCAAAATAAAATAAAATAAATGAAATAAAATAAATAAAATAAATAAAATAAAATAAAATAAAAGAAAATAAGAGAAAAAGAAAAAGGAAAATAACGAAAATGATAAAATAATTAAACAACGAAAGAACATAACAATGAAGTACCATAATCTACTTTAAAATGATTTAGCAGGAGAGAGACGTTTCTTTGTCGTACACAATATAAATATTTCATGAAATAACAAATAATAACTGTACTGAAAGGCCTTCTTTAATCTGATACTCCCCAGAGTACAAACTGTACGGACGGGGTTCAAATAAAAGGACTAAATCTGACTCCCAGATGAGAAGGGTCCATGAAAATTGCAGACCTAAAGTTGTGTTTTTGTGTCAGAGTAAAATTAATCGAAGAGGTTCAATAAAAAGGCAAGTTGTTCTTTACAAAGCAAATTCCCAAGCAGTAGCAGAATAGCGTGACATACGGTGTGTCTACTCAGCTTTAATAACGCGGAGACCAAAAGGTGAGTACTTCACTATAAGCTGTTCGAAGTGAGTAAAACGCCACGAGTCAATTTGCGAGAAACCCCCTAATTGCACTGGTGTTGGACAACGCTTCATCTTTCCTAACTACTTGCTTAGGTCTTGGCGTTACCAACATTCCAAGTGTTATTTGAATTTTTAAACTGAAGACACTTGAAACATTGGCTGGATTCTCCATACGTACGCATGAGAATATACGTTTGCATTTGTCTAATTACAAGTGTGAAGGAACACTCTGTTGCAGGACGATCTAAATAACAGCCATGGATAACATGCAACCGGAGGCCAGAACTGGAGGCCATTGACTAACCATACATTGTGTATCAACAGTAACCTTACATCATAGCACATCTAGGAAGCACATATCTATCTATGCTCATTACAACTCATTACACAACATTTCCGAGGCATGTTTGAGTCCCAAACAACAGTAATTTCATATTTGATTATCCTGAATAAAATACAGCTTCACCTTCATTTACCTTCTAGACAAATCTCAACAGTTCTGTTGCAATCGGGGCCACAATCGTCTTTGGAAAAGTCGAGTGTAGAAGTATGTGATCTACGCTTTCGTTTATTTATTAACGATACTGTTTTGTGCATATGTTTTTCTAACGAAAAAAAAGCAAGTGCCGACCGATAAACCCAATGGCCTCTAGTTTTGACCTCCGGTTGCATGTTGTCCAGGCCTGTTATTTAGAACGCCCTGCTCTGTTGACTAAGTTCATACAACGATTTCACGACTCCATAATGTGGTAGACACCAAAGCAGGATATGGGAGTTCGTTAGTAAACTTTCTTGCCTCGTGTTTCACGATCTACGTTAACACTTCTACCGGTTTTATCACCTGTATCAAAATTATAGGCCCTATTACACGGTGCGGATCGATCGCGCGTTTACACGGAACTTGGTGTATCCGCACTAATCTGGATTTGCGTTCCGTACCAGTTTGGAACCGTTTATGAAAGTGGACGAGTTTGGTTCAAAACGTAAGAAGGTCTCGTCTTTAGACCGGATCCAAATTGGTACGGATCGAAAAAGAGGCGACAAGAACTGCCACTACGAGGTACCTTTGACGTCACCTCCATTCATACCCTATTTTGGTTTCCATATTAACATGTTAGCACATAAACATCTATTGTCTGTATTTTGAAGTTCTACGTCACTTCATTCCGTATAACAATAGAAAGAATCGTATGCTGAGCTCTGAAGCCACATGGATCCCATACCGTTTGAAGAATCTACATTAGAGTCTTTAGAAGGGGTCAGATCCATTTGGATTCGTACCAGTGTAAACAGGATCGTGGTCATATTTATCTTCAATAATGACATAAAGAGGTTTAAAAATCAAGCCATACCTGCCCTGCATCTACCACGTAGACCAGCCAATCACTTTTCTCTTCTTCAACTCTCTGCTTTAATGCAGCAAGATCGGACGTATCATACGTGAATCCACCATCTGATTTTACTACCGTCAATGGCACTTTGATCCCATCCGCAAAAGCGACTTTTCTTCCTTCTTCCACAACAGTTATACCTAACGACAGGAAGAAAATGTCGAGGACATAGATGAATCTTAGCACAATCAATTAATAAAAACGGAATTATATCGTTTTCCGACAGGTATACCATCCTGTTATCCTTGTTCTACCCCGTCCATTTCTGTGTAAACTTGATATTTGGCCCATGAAGAGCCTTTTAGACACACTATCGTCTTGTCGAATCATCAAAGTCACTGAGTATTTCAATGCATCTATCTCGCTGTCTATCTGTCCGTCTATCTGAAAACTGTATGGCGCATATTATAACGTGTTTTTTGCGCATCCGGTAACGTGTACTTAGCACATCTGGTAACGTGTATTTTGCGCATACAGTAACGTGAACCTAGCGCATACGGTAACGTGTACTTAGCACATCTGGTAACGTGTATTTTGCGCATACAGTAAAGTGAACCTAGCGCATACGGTAACGTGTATTTTGCGCATACAGTAAAGTGTTTTTCGCGCATACGGTAACGTGTATTTCGCGTGTAAGGTAACGTGTATTTAGCGCATATGGTAACGTGTATTTTGCGCATACGGTAACGTGTATTTTACGCATACGGTAACGTGTGTTTTGCGCTTACGGCAACGTGTATTTTGCGCATACAGTAACGTGTATTTTGCGCATACGATAACGCGTGTTTTGCGCTTTGGGTAGCGCGTGTTTTGCGCTTACGGTAACGTGTATTTTGCGCATACAGTAACGCGTATTTTGCGCATACAGCAACGTGTATTTTTCCCAAACGTTGTGCGACAACGTTGTATATTCCCTCTACTTTTGCCCTGGTGTGCTTTACAGTCATATAAATAGGCTTAAATCGAAAGTGGACGTTTAGTCAGCTTCACTTATTCCATATTGGCGTCTCCGGCAACGATTTAGTGCGTAGGGAAGTATTTGATTTTGCGATTTTCACGGCAGTTCCGTCTCCTACGCGCATAAATTACACACGTCATAAAATACACATTTTCATTGACGTTCTAATGTCACCTTTTTCAAAAAAAATGTATACCGTAATTTTCTCTAATAAATGTCGCGGCGTAGCTCTTGGATACCGAGTCTAATAGGCAGCGTTTATTACAAAATGAAAAATGTTATCAATCAACTAAAATTGATACAAAAATTATTTATGATGTTGATGCAAACGCTTTCAAGATGCAGGGAGGTGATTATTAGAGGGCGACTTTTATCAGAGGGTGTAGTTTATTGGAGGGTGGCGTTTATCAGAGCGCGTAGTTTATAAGAGGTGGCGTTTATTAGAGGGCGTAGTTTATTCGAGGGTGGCGTTTATCAGTGCACGTAGTTTTTTAGAGGTGGCGTTTATCAGAGGGCGTAGTTTATTGGAGGATGGCGTTTATCAGAGCGCGACTTTTCTCAGAAGGCATCGTTTATCAGAGGGCGGTGTTTATTAGGTGGCGGTGTTTATCTTAAACGAGTTTCCACCCCCATTAAATGTCGTGCTTGTAATTATATAATTACACTCATAACAATTTTCTCTCTTACGATAGAGTGCGCACCCATTCCTCTCGCTATCCTGAACATTTGTAACTTTCACACGAACCCTGTTTTTCTTTCAAGGATTTAGGATTTCTAAACGAGATCATTGGTTTCGACGAAAGCACTCCTTTATGATCCTCTTTGCCACCCAGTATATTAAAATTACCAGATATAATTTCCTGGACTTTCCCGCTTAATCCTGAGTGATAAGAAAGCGACAATACATCCTTACGCTCTTCCCCACGAGAATCCCGATGGTCCTTTTGCTATAAAATATTATCACGATTGGGACTTTTCGCTTGTTCTATTTGGTCAGTCACCAGATCTTGACTGTACCCCGTAGCTAACAGCCATGCTTTAAGGCCCCAACTTATAAATATAACCACACAAAAACGCCGTCTACCATGTTAATATAACGTTAGCCGTTTGATTTCGTCATGACGTGGGACCAAAGAAATGTGACCAGCATGTTTGAAATCCCTCTTAAACATCTATTTCTCAGATTTTTCCCACGATCTTTCCCAACATATTAAGCTCTGTTTCATACTCTACATTAATTTATCTCAGCGCCATCTGCAATTCTGCATCCCGTATTTCCTCATCAAACACCGCAGCGTTTATAAATTTTGAATATTGTGGCATTTGTTAGACGGAGGCGTTTATTTTGAGGCATTCAAGTTTTTTTACAAGGGTACCGCAAATACGAAAGACACTGGTTCGTATAAAAGTATAAAACTTGAGCTATTGTGTTTATGTCATCGTTTCTTCATCTACCAAAAAAGAGAAGATGGAATGGCTGATATGCTTTTAGGTACGGCGCTTATTGGGCGGAAGCGTTTATAAGAGGGAGACGTCTATTCCATATATCCACTACGTATGTGCGGCATTTATTGGAGGGTGGCGTCTATTTCACTAATCGACTCCGTATGTGCGGTGTTTATTAAAGGGAAGAATTTATTTCATTCATCCAATCCTTATACGCGGCGTTTATTGAATGGCGGCCTTTATATTACTAATCCACTCCGTATACACGGCGTTTATTGAATGGCGGCGTTTATTTTATCAATCCACTCCTTATACGCGGCGTTTATTGAATGGTGGCGTTTATTTTACTAATCCACTCCGTATGTGCGATTTTTACTTGAGGGAGGCGTTCATTTTAACTATCCCCTCCGTATGTGTGACGTTTATTGGAAGCCGGCACTAAATATGCAGCTGCATTTAAAAGAAGAAATACGGTACTCTCATATGGCTGGATGGCTACAAAGCAAAGATGTGACGGGGCAAGTTTTGAAGAAATGGCTTGATATGATCCTTGAGTGGCACGTATGCGCGTAACACGTACGCGAGTGAGACGTACGCGAGTGAGACGTACGCGAGTGAGACGTACGCGAGTGAGACGTACGCGAGTGAGACGTACTCAAGTGACACATACACAAGTGACACGTACACGAGTGAGACGTAAACGAGCGACACGTAATGTTTCTTATTTTATTGGGAGGACATTTATTACCATATAGTAACAAGATGGTTTTTATTCGTAGTCCTTCGGACCTCACAGAACAAACATCCGTATAGAAACCTAGAAAGGATAGCAATAAAGCTAGTGAAAGTGCAGAGAGACTTAGCTTTCAACAAATTCTGCTGCGAAAATGACATGCTTCCAAAGTACACTAGATTTACGGCTTTTTGTAAGAATAAACGTTTTTTCGTTGAGAAAGTTACCAACTGGCAGATGTCATCAGAATATTATAGAATAGGTGCGCATTTTAATCTGCTTTTAGTTTATATTAATAAAGAATAAAGCTCAGTGGGCGACAACAGTCATCATTCGGTTGAAATAATAGCAACACTTGACTGAAGACTCACTTTAATCTGCCGTTGGTTCTGTTCTAAAGAAAACTTTATGTGCGCTGAAGGTATATGTAATGGGCACATTTCAGTAACGATTCTCGTATTTCTGATGCATGTTGCCTTTGAGAATGACTTCTAAATAATTAAAAGCTTTCTAGGGCCTTTTATATCATTAGGCACTTCATATATGATGAACAGTTGGAAATATAGAGGAAGTGTTATCACGACGAAGTAATTAAACCTACATCTTGTCTACTGTAAGAAATGACACGCATATAATTTTCAAAGGCGATACCTTGAAAATTACATATTAGATTCTTGCTTGTGCGACGAGAAAAGTCAGTCAGGCATATAAGAGCTTCTCTTATTAGTGTTTTAATTAATATTTTGACTTCATAAACAATTTCCGAACTTTGCAGGATACTATCCCTTCCCCACCCCATAGCAGATGGTTGGTTACAACCCTGCCGGAGATATGTTATCATCAAAATAAAAAGAAAGTCCTAACTGCGGGAAATGGGAACTATATCAACTAAAGTGATGTCATGAATACTTTGACCTACAGCACTTATTGAGCTAAGTCCAAAAAGAATAGAAAACGTGGCTTTAAAAGAGGAAATGCAGTCGAACGAAAAGATGAATTCGAAGGAAAAGATGGATTCGAAGGAAAAGACGGATTCGAACGAAAAGATGGATTCGAACGAAAAGATGGATTCAAACGAAAAGATGGTACAAAAGGAAAGATCCATTCAAACCAAAAGATAGATTCAGTCGAAAAGACGGGTTCAAAGAAAAGATGAATTGAAACATAAAGATAGATTCAAATGAAAACATGGATTCAAACTAAAGACGGACTTAGTTGACAATATGCATTCAAATAAAAAAGAGTGATTCACACGAAAAGATGGATTCACACGAAGAGATGGATTCACACGAAAAGATGGATTCACACGAAAAGATGGATTCAAATGAAAGGATGGATTCAAACATAAAGATGGATTCGAATGAAAAGATCGATTCAAACATAAAGATGAATTCAAATGAAAAGATGGATTCACACGAAGAGATGGATTCACATGAAAAGATGGATGCGGACGAAAAGATGGATTCAAATGAAAGGATGGATTCAAAAATAAAGATGGATTCAAATGAAAAGATGGATTCACACGAAGAGATGGATTCACATGAAAAGATGGATGCGGACGAAAAGATGGATTCA
>JAAAKM020006971.1:138236026-138277574 GCA_010016025.2 Alatinidae sp. Z8VKAUB7J3 | reverse complement strand
TGATGATAGAGGTCATATACTACCTGAATTTCCATCACGTACTGATTCATATCTTGACGATGTTAAAATTACTTCTGTCTTAGTTGAACTAAACTATCTTGATAAATCAAAAACCACTGGACCTGATGGTATCCCAGCTATTGTACTACAAAACTATGCAAAGAAATCTCTCATATTCTCTCTAAACTGTTTAAAAAGTGTGATTCATGTCTCCCCTCCTGCTGGAAAGTAGCCTCTGTTGTCCCAGCTTCCACAAGCTCAGGTAAATGCTCTGATCATTACAATTATCGTCCAATTACCCTTTTACCTACTATTAGCAAAGTTTTCGAGACCATTATCAATATCTCAATGATCAAGTATCTCCAACCTCTTGGGCTTTTCCCTGACCACCAGCACGCTTTTCCTTTTTTTCACGGTCTACTGCTGACCTCCTTACTGTTATCGCTGAGTGTATACACCGTGTTCTTGATATTTCTAGTGAATCGAGGGCTATTGCAAATGCCATTTTGAAAGCCTTTGATAAGGTATGGCACTCTGGTCTCATCGTTAAGCTTAAGGCACACAGCTTGACAGAAAAAATACAGTCCATATTACAGGCATACTGTGTGGTTGCAGTATCAAGGATGCACTTAATGGTTGTTGCATCACCAGTTACCCAGTTAACGCTGGTGTGCCCCGGGGTTCTATGCTTGGCCTAACTCTATTCCTACCCTATATAGAATGCTCTCCCTGAAAGGATCCTTGCGGAATTAGGTATTTTTGCCGACATCACTACCATTTAATTATGGCTGGTTAAGCCCCATCCATTAGATATAGTTAGGATAGCAAACCTTGTAGAGAATAATCTTCACATATTTGTTGATTGGGGAAGGAAATGGCTGGTTACTTTCAATGAGCAGAAAACAACGCTTCTCTCCATCGACCACCATAAGAAACCCATTCTCCAGTCACCATGAATGTCTAGCTCCTAGAGAGCTCTCGTGTCTGGCTTCATAGGCTTTCTTTCTGCCAGGATCTCTCTTGAAAACCCTAAATCGAAGCTAGTGCGAAGTTAACTCACATGAAAGTTGGCTCTCTCTATATCGGGTGCAAAAATATCTCTCCCCAGAGAGTATTCTTTACGTAACTTAAGTGTATTTAAAATTGCGCAGCACTATCTTAAAATCAAAATCACAATTATTTTGTTCTTACAAGAATAAGTCAAATATTTTGTTCTTGTAAGATTTACAAATAGAGATATTTGCAGCAATTGGTTTTGAAAAAATAACACTATTGGAGTATATAGTAATTTCTTTCAAAAATGTTCAAACATTTTTCATATGTATACATACAGGTGTTTCCTTTGTTTCTTACATATACAAAGCTAGGAATGTGGTGGCAGTATATCAAAGTTGGCCATGTGTCATAGAACAAGCTCTTATGACTTTGACATTATGGTGGATTTATACCAAATAACAATACAATGAATGTTTTCTTGGGCTATTTCATTGCAATAAGGCAATTTAGTTTACAGATTTTTTGTGGGAGTCTTTTCCTCTGAGAATTTCTACCAATATTATGTATTATCAGGACATGAATACCTGTAGAACAAGACTGTACCATGATGTTAATATTATATTACTACTAACCTGTTTTCTAGCTCAGATATATCAACTTGGAGTTTCAGGTGCCACTTCTCAGCCTGTGAAAATAATTGCCTAAGAAGCAGTACATTTGTGTGAGCAGCATTTGTCAATTCCAGATCAACCTCAAGTTTGACAACATCATTCAATCCTTCAATCACGTCATTCACTTCATCATTAGTGTAGGTGTCTTCTAAAAGTCTACAAACAAGACATACAATATCAAAAATATAATTAGATAATAAATTATAAAAGGGAATGGGTTAATACTTTGAGATAATATTTGTATAAGATATATATTAAGATAATATCGAAACATCAATGAAATTGTGTATTTCATGAATTATATGTAAAACTTATACACATAGGAAAAGGCTGGCTTTTTGAGTATATATATATATAATTCTCAAAGAGTGGAGCATTACCACAATAGCTTGCAAATTAACGGCGCTGACCGGATTCGATGTTTGCATTTATTTTTCTAGTTGGTTTGGTTTGTTTGTTTTTGTTGGGTTTTTGTTGTTGTTGTTGATGTTGTTATCATTTGGGGGTCTCTTCGCTCCCCTTCTCTTTTATTTATATTTTTAACTATTTACTTACATATTTATTTATTCATTTTCCTTCTTCTTTTAATTACTGTTATTTTACAGTTTGTTGCTATGGTTATTTATTACTCTGTTGTTCTACTTAATACATCATAGTTCATTGTATATTAGTTAACATGTATGTACCCATATGAAGAATTTCTTTGTCCCCACTAAATTTGCCAGGAGGCAACAATGAGAATGTTATTAATTTAGAAATTGTAACATTGAGTTGTACAATTTCAGCATAAAAAATTAATGGCATTGAAGTTTAAAAAAAAATAAATTTATATTATGATTATTATTATTAAATCAAGTAAACTCAAAGTCACAGAAGATAAATAAAATTTCTTGCTATTTTTGAATTGCCACTGGGAAAGATGTGAACCTATGTATACTGATTCTCTTCTCTTTTCCTCAGATTTTCAAAAATTACCGTACGTCTTTGCATTAGGTTCTACAATTAAAAACATTTGGTTGGACTTGCAACTATTTTCAGATTTGTAGGTAAATAATTCCAAATTTGAGGTTCTGAAAAGGAAATACATGAGTGATCTTCGATGCTTTTTCGAAATGGCACATACAACTTATCTTTGGAGCCACTTGTACGTGTAATTCTGCGCTGCACTGGTAACTAATATACTATTGATCGAGTAGGCTACGCTGCTATTTTCAGAACTGGGTTCATGTATGTTGTACAGTACTGAAAAGAAACCCAAAGATAGGTGTCAGATTAAAAGAATGAATGGACGTTATATATACCAAGTGGATACTAGTGTCAAAATAATGGTCATGGGTAACTGTATACGTATAGCAAATAAGGCATTCTGAAAGGGAGGGTATCCGTATTCTCTATTACGAACCTTAAGCTAAAAGCCCAAAGGAATTACATGTCTACCGGTCCATATATATGCGGCAACCTTGCTCGTGGTAGCTTTTATCAGTGCGTACAAATGTGCTCCAGATCTGATCTCTGGCCCTGTAATTAAGAGAAAACTTTAAATCAGCCTCGTATTTATAAACACAACTTACCTAATAGCTTATTGTAGTTGATGTCAATTGGTATATCTTCCTCTCTCATATTGCGATCCTTTGGAAGCAACAGTACAGCAGTCGTAGTACTCTTGTTCCTTCAAGTGCATTCAACGACGTCTTTAAAATAGGAAAAACCTTTCTTAAGGACGACTGCTAGAAACAAAAATGATAAAAAAACCAGAATGTATGATTGAATGAATAATACCGCCTTCTTCCTATGATCAAAATATCAACAAACTCAAAAGTACCCAAGTAAAACCCCAGAACGAGGTCGTAAAATGGATAACGTGGATACTAGTATTTCATGTAAGCAACACAAAAAGAACCAAAATAGTTGCTACATAATTTGGAGAAAAGCCAACGTACCAAATTCCCACATTCCATTTGAGCCTTTGAGTTGCACCCAGGGTCTTACCTCAGACTTCAAAACCGCCCTGATAACCTCCCTAAGACGACAATGGTAAATGGAAGTGTTTTATTATCCGCCGAAATTGTAATTTCCTTATTGGCATTGTACCTATCATGTGTCGATGTTATATTTACTGCAATATTTACGAAGTTTTCGTCTTAATTGTAAACTTTCGATTATTAGCTCCCTTACCCAAAACCCACCTTATAGGCCAAAGCGATGGCAAATTACATTTCTCAGAGAACAAATCTCCAGTACATGGTTTCTTATCTGGACAGATACGACTCAAACGTGAATGATACGTACCATATTGTTGGGACGTGGGTTAAAAACAAGTAACATTCAAATTTGATTTGATTTTCCATAGTTTGACGTAATTGAATGATTAAGAATTTTGAAAAGTGTAATGATAAAATCGTAAGAGGAATTGAACCCTGTCCCTCATCGTTGCAACTCCGATGGGCTAACTATCACCCTGTTATCCAGGCGAATTCTCTAGTATGATATCAGATGCTGTTAATTCTTCCTCATCACCTTCTGTTCAGCTCGTCCCAGACTGTCTTCAACTTTGATCTCATCTATTCTTACAAATTTGATAATCAAGAGCAGAAACAGTATTTTAGGAGAGGCAAACATCTTATAAATCTCTTTCCGAACTGTTCAGGTTTGTTTTCGTAAAGAAAGCGGAGTAGAGCTTATCACTTTTCTTCAAATTTAATTTCCACAAGGAAGCTCCCCCTTAAACACTCATTTCTCAACTACCCACCCTGTAAATTCCCACCGGAAAAATTCTCCCCAATACATATTTGAGTAGAATTTATGATTGTTTACCTGCTTAAAATGTATATTCTAATAGCATACTATTTCGTTTTGTTTGCTTTTATTGAAACCAAAATGTTTTCCAATTGATCCATCTCACGAAGCTGAAGAACATACAGTGTATTTTCTAACAGCTTAAGTTTACGCATGCGCCTCGCTACATCTGCATGGGTGAGTAATTTGAGATTAAGTTACTCACTCAAGGTCACACGGAGGTGCCGGACACCGAGATCGAACCTACAAAATTCGGTTTCTAGATCAATGCTTTAGCCCTGAGCACATCTCGTCCTCTATCAACTTATCATCAAAACTATTTTCTTCACAACTTACTTGTAAAAACCTTCTGTATTTTCCCTTAAGGTATAGAATTTGACATTTGTTACAGTTTCACGATTTGAAAATGACATGAGTTTTTAAGATATATTTTGGAAGCTGTTGTCGTTATTTTTCTTTCCTTCCTTAATTTTCTTATGGTAATTACTTGAAAGTTAATAATGTCCAGGCGTTGTCAATTTATCTGGTACTTCTCCTTTACATGGGTGAATGGATGATAGGAGGTGCGTCAAAATTATTTAAAGATTTCGATCGTCACCACCCTATTGTGCCCCCCTTTTAAATAAAACCTGCTAACCATCAAACATGTTGCTTTAAATCCCTTCTTGTCACTTTTCTAATGTACAATGAGATCCAGTCAGATTTGATTTGTTAAACGACGATTTCATCCCCATACCTTACAGCAGTTTTTCCCAACTTTTTTGCAAGCGACCTAAAATTATAAAAATACTGGACTCCAAAGTAGTTTACGAACCCCCCCCCCCCCCCAAAAAAAATATATCTATAAAAACTCACGCAGCTGACACGTCAGTGTTATACATTGATTTTTTACATTCTTTCTGCTTTAGCTGTGTGCTGCTGAGAAGTAACACCACAGGCTCAAGACTAGGTCACTGAAGGTTATTTTTTCATATCAGTTCTTGTTGTTAATAAAGCAGTAAGGTACTTTCATACACATATATATATATATAAATATTTGACACACATCAGGCACCCATAAAAAATGTTTGTGTGGCTCCATTTTGACTCCCGACCCATAGGTTGGGAAACACTGCCTTGCAGAGTCTGATCTACTAAACTGCGTGTGTCAGACGGTGGTGACTATGCACTGGCTCAGTTGGTAATCTTTTAACCCACTCACGTTTTAGCTGTAATTGATTTATATGAGGACGAAAACGTAAAAAAAGTTTGCGTAAGACAAACTCATACATGCTTTCTTTGATTAATTTTCGACGATAAGTAGCAACGCCTCATTAGACAACGTCATACCCCTGTGATTGTGGGGGCATTCTACACTTGCTTATCTATGCAAGCATTCCACCAAGTAATAAACAAGTTCGTTAGGAACAAAGGGCAGTCTCTATTTCTCACACTGTAATTGATTGCTAAGCTTACGTAATAAAATTTTTCATTTTTTACGTTTTAGTATTTCATCCAATCAGATTGTATCTCAAGTTGTTTTTCAATGCAAATTAGTAACAAACAGGTTCATTAGGAACAAAGACAGTCTTTCTCTTACTGTAAAAGGCTGCTAAGTTGACGTAAGGCACTTTAATATTTTGTAGAGGTTTCAGTATTTCATCAAATCAGATCGTATCTTAGGTTTTTTGTAAAATGCAAATTAGTGATAAACAGGTTCATTAGCAACAAAAAGACAGTCGTTCCCACGCTGTAATTGACTAGTAAGCTGACGTAAGTCATCTTTCAAATTTTGTCGACGATATATTTTTTATCAAATCAAATAGTCTATTAGGTTCTTTTCTGTAGCTCTAGTAGTACACGGTTATTTAAATATTAAATACCAGCCTAGAGGCGAAATGTTTTCGCGACAATTCCATAAATCAATACCCTAAGATTACCACGGTTCAAATCTTTTCTGCTAAGATCACAAGAAATCCATTTCCCAGTTATTTTTAACCATTTCACTTCAATATTAATTTAAGGTAAGACGCCAAGAAAGAAAATGCAATTGAACTAGATGTTGATGTCTACAAGGCGAGGATTAGGAGCTAATATGGTGACTAGAGAAATAAAGTGTGCTGTCAACAAGGCTTACTGTAGTAAAGTTGGTAGTACGAGCACCACGAGTTCTTGGATACTGGATTTGTATCATGACAATAACACTTTTCTGTTTTCTATATTCTTTCCAAGGCTTTCAGGATCTTTTTTGTTTTGTGTCCTTTGGAATTGGGAAGATAAGTATTGTTAATGTTATGATGAAAATAACAAACTTTCGGTGAGACTTCAAGACGGAAAGTACAATTTAGACAAAGTGTCGTCAGGTCGCAACTCTAATGCTGATGAACATTTATTGCTAACTGTTCCAGGCAAGACGTAACCGTACTTAAAAGCAATTAGAATTTGAGAAGAAAATGTACTTTTTGTATTTTCCGGAAAAACCCCTTGAACATGTTCTTATCAGGTAAGCCTCAGTAGTTGATGTATTTTATATTATGTCAGTAGAAAAGGGTGGCAATTAAAGCTTCATAGACTTTCGCATAAAAATTTGTATGGTTGCATATGGACAAGAGGAGTTGCAAGATTGTACTTCTGTAAACCGAGAAAAGTCGTTTTTGAGATAAGAAAGAGTAAAATATGGTTCCTTAGGATTCGGCTCTAACTGTAAGGAAAAAGGGAGAGGAAGACCCTAAAAAGAAGAACAGGCAAAGAATAAGAAGGAAATAATAAAAGAAGATGATGACTACGAAGAAGAAAATTTAAGTGGAGAATTAGAAGGGAGAGGAGGGAGCAAGAAGACGGATTATTGTTATTGCTAAGCTATTTAAAAAACTAATAGGTGTGTAATTTTCTTAACAGTTATTTTTGTGTATTTTCAGGATCCTATTTAGCTTTCAGTTAATCATTAACATTGTGCTAGACATGGTATTTCCAGACTTCTTGGTTTCACTTCTTTATATTCCCTATAATTTCAGCTAGTTCTAGGGTTGATTACTTGGTTTAGCTGTAATTTCTGTTCGTTTTGAACCTCCTAAATAAGAGCTAGGGATCCTTCGGGTGGGGCTTTGTTTGTCCCCGTGTTTGCTAGTATGGTGAAATTGGAGAGAATTTATCTCCTCCAGAACAGGGACATATACTGAGGGGGTCCGGCCCCCTCAAAATGCCAACTATCCGAAATTTCCAGGCACTTCTTATTCAAATTGTCAAATAATTCTACACTATTTTCCCTAAAAAGTACGTGCCCGTCACGTAGTGCCTTATTTTTTCTGTCTCATTTCTTAGGCATCAACTTGCTAAAAATTTTGTTGTGTTTAGGCAAAAAGATTGTCCTTTTGTATCCGATCAAAAGTGAATATTTCCTGGGTAACCGTTTTGTATAATGCTCTAGTGTTCGAGGATTGTGGTATTAGTACATCCGGAAATCCTGCTCTTCTTCATCCGTGACTGGTTTGCCTGGAGAGGGGAAATTGAAACGCATGAATACCACCTGGGCTCATTCCACTTGCTATCTTTCTCACTGTTCTTTGGAGCTTTCCTAATTTATAAAGTGTCTGTGCATCATTTACATGCATCATCCCTTTAAACTAGTTTCGATTGTACCTGTTCAGTTAATAGTTAATATTTTGAATAAGCATCAAAATTTGGTTCTTTTGTTGTTTCAAAATTAGGTTTCTTAGAGTTTTAGGCACTTCACCCGATCGAGGCCAGTCCTCAGCACTTTGCTACGCAACAATCGCGATGATTTATTGTCCCTTCGCGACAACTTTTTCCTGCTTTTTCATCTGATGTACATTTTCTGGCAATATTCACTATTTCAAAATTCTAGCGACCACCCTATCTGCTGTCATCACATCGGTTAAGTTTAGCTTTTTGTTTGCTCGGGCTAATGATAGTTACATAACGTTTAATGTGTGAAGTTGCTGTTTTGATGACCTTTTTTCTAGCTTTTTCGAAAGCCCTGTGTAAAAATTTCCCGACGGTCTGAACACAGTCGGGAAATTTTCACGCACTGCTCAGATGACGTAAAGACATTTGGCGTAACATGTTTTACAGGATAAATGTTTCTAATTTTGTGCAGATATAAATTATATTTTGGTATACTCGATGGAAACAGAATTGCATTAGGAGAGCAAGGGGTCGCCCGGAGCTACGCAAATAAGTCAAGTACGTCAGTAAGTCATACTCACAAAATATCATTTTAATTCATAATAAGTAACATGTGGTATATATGTACGATAAAGTTCAAAAGTGTAGTGTGTAATAATAGATTGTTTAATAGGGGACTACCTCTGTCAAAGTTTAACTCAGCTAGACGTGTTTTATACTGCTTATTGTAGCATTTAAGTATGAAATATCGAAGCCGAATGAATCATGAAAAACAAAAAGTAAGGCCTAAAATTAAAAGTTCATGGGCATAACTTGTAAATGTCGTAACGTTAAATTTTAATCGTTATGTTTTTCATTTCCCGGGTGAGTACGTAAGGTGTAGAAGAAATCAAAGGGGTGCCCGCTTTATCTTATTATACAGAATACCAAAACGTAAAGGAGTTCTTACCTCCACAATATATCACTTCTACGGGATAGTGCACATCCTTGTCAGCCATGATGGCAGAAGATGCAACTCCTATACCTCGATTTCATTTCCATGCTGGAAGGACAGAAACGAGGACGATATACCTGGCAATCTAAAATATGAAGTCTGAAGCTGGGGACAAAGCTAAGTCAATGAGTGGTATCCAGCCAATCATAGGCCGGCTGACGGGCTGCGCGTAGCCACGAGTTTGTGATATATCATACTCAATACATCTGTCTTTCATCTTGACTTGTATTATCCTCGGTATTATCCGTATAAAAGGTGTGGATAATAATGTGCACTAGCATGCGTTATGGATCCAAAGAGTATCTTTGTTTGGGTCTGCCAATTAGGCAGCGAAAAGACGTCGAGGATTCGCAAGATATTTGTGAAGCATACGCTTACGTTATGTCAGTCAGGGATCACTATGGATAGGAAAGCTGGTTTGACTATATCCGAGACGATCGATTGATACGTTTTTAACTTCAAGCATGTCACACTCTATAGATGTTATCCAGTCATGTGCTATCCCTTTACGATGAGACCAACAAAGCAACGTTTGTAAGCAAAATCACGTGCAAGCATCGTGACTTTGAACGCAAGACGGGGATTTCCTGCCTAATTCGGAGACCTTAAAGCTGAATTCACACTAGAGGCATCATCGAGCAGTGCGTCACAAGGCAGCGCGTCACCATGCGTCAAATGGTCATGCATGATGAATTTGTGTAACACCCTAGAAAGATCAACTTTCGATCGTGAATAACTTTGATAGAAGAGGGGTCCACTTGTGTTGGCTTGAAGTTAGCTTCGATTTTACATGAAGATTGTGTTAGCTTCTAGGGATACAAATACAAGTTTCCAAATTATGGTACTTTCAGCACAAGATTTAACCACAGTCATTGCGTTGAAAACACTGAGGAATTTAAAGACTCGAGGAATTCTTGTGAAGGTGATTGAGTTAAATCGCTGACAAATCGACTGAAGTTATAGTTGAATTGCAAGGGAATTAGTATATCTTTTAACCAAAATACTAAGCAATCAACGTAACACGGAAATTTGGTAAAATATTTACTGCTCTTGTTATCTCAAACTGAATACCTGTTGTCACCGTGTATGCATGTTTCGGTTGCCTTGTACTGACAAGATTTCTGTTTATCGGCGGGTTCAGACTACAGCAACAAATCGATATCAGCCACCAACTTAATATATAGAAGAATGATAGGATTCTGAACTCTCTAAAAGACACCATCGACTATCCAGTTCTTTTCTTTTAATGTTTTTATGATTCTATTCACCATTCCTTGTGTAAACTAGCAATAACTGACTCTTTACTAAATCGATAAACCTTTCCCCCTTGCTGCTGCTCGACGCCATTTCAAATGAAAACTGATCCTCATTCTCTATTGTTCCGACGCGTCACGGAGCAGCAAAGTTGGATTTTTTCAACTTTGACGCATCGAGGAAATCGGCATGGGCAGCAGCATTGGGCGTCAGGGGAGTCCGATGACGCATACCATATATGGGGCGCGACACAAAAAACGCGTCTAGTGTGAATTCAGTTTAAGAACTATTATTCAATCTTTTGTGCTATTTAAAGTGATCATTAAATTAGATACAACTGAAATTTAAAAATGGATTTTCGTGATGGCAATAGAATGTAAGTAACCTGTTTTACTTATTTCTGCAAAGGAACTTATAAACTGTTAACCTATTAACTTTCTTTGTTTGCGTCTGCGAATCAGGTAGCAAAAAGTTATCCCGGCTTGGTAAGGTTCTCGTGAAATGTGCGTTTACGTTATGTAAGTCAGGGACCACAAAACAAAGGAAAGCTCATTCTACTAAATCAAAAACTATACCAAAGACGATCGATCTATACCTTGTCACGTTCTATCATTCAGGGGTGACTAAAGAAAGGAAAACTCATTTGATCATGTCTGAGATGGATGATCGATCATTGTCACCTTCAAGCATATCATACTCTGTAGATATCATCCTGTCACGTGCTACCCCTTAATAGCGAGACCAACAAAGTAGCGTTGTAAACAAGATCACGAGTAGGCTTCACAACTGGTAAGGTTTGAACGACATTTCGCTGTCTAATTCGCAGACCCAAACAAAGATGGGTGTTTTCGGTTTGCAACGCAGGATAATTTGCAAATATATTTAGCTTTCATCGATAAATTCTTTGAAGATGGTAACTGGAACGACGTTTGAATGTTGTGAGGGCCAAATAGCAGATGGGATAAAAAGATGTCTTTTACGCTTACATTTCTACTTGTTAAATCCTCAAACATTTGAAACTATGCAAAAGTAGTGTAAGGGGTGGCTAGCAACTGGGGCGCTCGACACAGACTGGAAATAATTGGCAAAACTTCCTTTACAACTCTCAGCGTCAGGAGCACGAATTTATTCCAACAAACAGCACAGCAATATATCTGATGATAATCAGCATATTCAACTAACTGAAACTTGGAAAAGCACGATTATATATACCAAGTTACCATAAATACAATATTGGATTAAGATAGGATAGTTAAGTGCAAGTAGTGGCTAAGTTGTAGATAATACGTCAAGGGGGGTCACGAAAGCGCCAGTAACCAAGTTACTTGCATTCGTAGGGAATTTACTACATTGGAAGAGAATCTGCACTGTACACAAACAAGTTAACAGATGTAGAATGATGCCTAAAATCGATATGCATAACAATCTTGACTATAATATCAAAACGGCAGCATGACGTGAGTGGGATACAGATACAATACACAAAATTATTGAGTAGGCGACAGCTAGGTCAAGCGGGGTAGCATGAGGGTAATGGGGGTATCGTACCGTGTGTAAAGGAACAGGGTCACAGTAGTAGTAGTCGGGGTTTGACCCTCCTAATTGTCGTGATGTCAGAGTAGTCAGCATGTGTAACTTCGTATTTCAATGTCAATTTCCTCTTTGTATATAAGCCTTGTAATAATTGAATTTATGAGATCATTAGACAGTTGTCGTTGAATTAAAAGTGGAATGGTTATCATTTCTAAATCTCCTATATTGCGGCATCAACCTTTGTTTGAATTACAACAACACTAATTTTGACAGCAGCCTCCACTATTGTCCTACGAACATTCAAAAGTCTTTTGGCTTTCTCTAAGGAGTTGCAATAATAGCTACTAAACACTCAAAAACACCCCTCTTCCAAGATTTTAGCCCTGGCAACAGGAGTACGTTCACGCCAAAGCATTGGCACCCCAACGCAAAGCAAAAATTCTGGTACCTTGAGTCCCGTAGATCGACTTTGCAACGCTTGCAAACAACATGTGAACCCCACTGCTCACCTTGGTCACCTACTTCGACTCCTCCCCCGATAGTGGTGGATGGCTATTGACCTGTCACCACCACATTAAAGATGCACTAAATGTTAGTGGGTTTGGTAATGGGTTGGCCATTCAACATCTATTGGCAAGAATATCATATTTGTTCAGTTGTCCAGGTGTGTACCTGGAGAGAGCTACACGTAAGCAAAATTTGGACACTGCTTCAATACCTCAAAGGGCGTATGCAAAAAATCAAGCTTGCTTGTCTACTAGCATCTAACACCAGTCGGTAGTGGCGGAGAGAGCCATCAACATGTCACCAGCTTTGAAGCTATCTGTTCTTATCGTTTTGTTGGGATCACTACTGTCAAACAGTGATGGTAAGTCATTTAGATCTCTCTTGCTTAATATTCTACTTTAGATTCTCGAAGCATCATTCACCTACTTTAAATTCTTCAAACATTAATTCTCTACGTTGGATCCTCCATAAATTTACTCTCTACGCCAGATCCTCCAATATATTAATGTTCTACATCAGATCTTCCACGCATTGTTTCTCAACTTTAGATCATCCATACTTTAAGTCTTTTAATTAACCTCTAAGTGTTCTGTCCCACTCTGCCGAAAACGCATGTTCCAGTATTTTCTCAGTTTCGGATATTTGTGTTAGAGCATAGATACATCTAATGAGAAAGCTCTTGCAAGAGCATTAAAAGACAGCTATGAATAGTTTAAAGAAAAGTTTGTTTCAAGGATGCTACAGTCAGAAGTACTTATAGTTAAAGAGACGTGTGGTTTTCTCTTAAAAGCAGAAGTTGGTTAACCTAGGCGTACTTACATAACTGAACTTGTTCCACCTTCAAACATCTGATAGTAGTCACCTGCTTACAAAGATTTCTTCTTAACATAGAATTCAAATACTACCAGTCCCCTATCAAACTTTTAATGAAATTAGGAAGTTTTGAAACTAAAAAAGACAACCTAAACCGACATGTTCGCTTGCAAGAAACTAGATCTTCTTTTCAAATAGTGCCAATCCCATTCCAAAAGCGACTGCTACTTTGAGGAAACTTTTAACAGTACTGAGGATCTTTACGAGGCCAACATCTTAACGTGATCTTTGAAGAAACTGTGTAATTCCATACTGTGGCTGTTTGCATTTGGTCGGGGAGTACAAGAAGATCAGTGATTAGCGTTCAAATTCTAACCTGCGAAAGAAATAGGATGACCAGTAGATTCAAGTCTGCTTCACACTCTAATTCTATTTTAACTACATTATAGTTGTTACTGCACGCGTCCCTGATGCTAAACTCATCAAACAGACATTACCAAGAAATAATTTTATTCTAAATCATCAGCAACAGCTCGTACCTGCAAACGGTATGAAGGTGTGTGTGCAATTCTAACAAAATAATTTAAAACTTGGTTTGTAAATCCAATATGCCTGTTCCTGGATTAATGGGTTGTATTAGAAAAAGAGAGAAGTTGATTTCTGTACCAAAGTTTTTGTAGGCCCTATTATTCTCCCCACCTGATTTTCTCCTTCCAATAGTCAGATCATACCAGAATTTGACTCAGCTCGACTATTAATACAAGTCATAACAGCCTATCATGCGATTTGAAAGATGCTTTAAGCAAGGAATTCTTAATTCAAATGTTTTTGCCATACACTGCTTAACCAACGTTGAGGAGCAAACGAAGAAAAAGTTTTCAATTTGGCCTTTCTTCTTTGAACCTTTTAATTTTGAATAGAACACTAGCGAAATAGAAAAGTATGTCACCACCGGGGATCGAACCGATGATACTTTCTAACTTTAATGGGCTTTGGATTGATGACGGGCCGGATGACAGTTCTTCCTTGGTCAAGTCACATGGCGCAGAGAGGCTGGTTGTGTCTGAGTGTTTGTGTCTGTGTCTGCGCGTGTAACTGTAACCGACTTTGCTAATTTACCAAAGTTTTACATCTTAAAGAAGAAAAACTTGAGTAATGGAGAGATTTAAAACTGACCTACTAATCTTTCACTTCCCAATGCACAGTTTAGTGCTAACGTTTCGTCGACGTTTCTCTAAGATATTTCATGCAGAAACTGTAAATAACTATTCGCTAATAGAACCCTTTTTTGTCATTATGTTAATGAAACAGAGCCTTCTCTTTTGACAGTTGGACATAATTGTTGTCTGTTACTACAACCCTACATCAAATCGTCGAGGGAATAAGGGTACAATAAACTGGAAAATTTGTTTCCTTATGAAACAATTGAACTATTACATTCATCACTACAGTCTTTAAAATCTCATTTACTTGTGCAAGAATGCTAATTTTCTACTTTGGTTCTTGTTTTACTAATGTAAAGGATAAGCAGACGTATGACGCTGGTTGAGATTTCCAATATGTGTACTTTAAGGTGAACCAACGGGAAAGGAATTACTGCATTTGTGGATGAGATGGCTTAGGATGATTGTAGAAGATCAAATTACTTAAGAATTAGAGAAAGTTTTTGTTTATTGTTTGTTGGTTTTGAAGATTACATATGTCTATGGTTATAAACAAACACGTGCATGTTTTTGTTCCTTCATGAAGTAACCACGGTTTATTACGGAAACTTTTATGTATAATGTAAATAATAGAAGTGAGCTGGGAAAAATTTCAAGCGTGTTTGCGTGATGCCTATGTTGCACGAACATTTATCATTCCACAATTGTAAACACGACAGTGATAGTACAAACGATATATAACAGACGCATTGTGGATTAAATGAGTTGGTCTCGACTCTAATATGTGGGCGCTATAGGGAGTTAATGTCATGGGAAACTTGCAAACGCTGAAACACGTTGCTTGTGGATGAGTTGCAACTTGCGATGTCCATGAATATGAAATGTCATGATGCATACACAAGATATGCTAATGTTCACAATACCCCTAGATCAGTGTAAGCAGCATCGCAATAACTTACCATCTATTGATATCATGATAAATATGGAAAAACAGAAGTAAATCCTAGGGAACGTCCTGAAGTCCATCTTTGTCACTACGGTCAAGGAAAAATATAAAGGCATAAGAAAAATGGTAGCAATTGAACCGTTGCAAATACGTATTGCTTACTGTTTCAGGAAAATAATGTTTTGAACAGATAGATGACTGGTATTACCTTCTCCTTAACTTTACACATCCATAATTTCCTTTGGACCGTTTAGTAGGGAACGGTTTGCTGTTTTCTAATGCAAATGGACATCCGATGCTGCAAAGGTTCCCGCGACTTTCAATGAAGCCACACAAACAGAAACAAAAACAAAGTGGATTTGAACGCTAAACATTCGCGGTGTTTCCATTTGATTTCCAATACTGACCGCAACAATCGATAGCCAATGTGACTTCATTGTCTCACTCAGTTGATTATGTGGTTGATAAGACGACTGGAAAAGTTTAAAAGAAATCAATTAGGGAAGGAGTGCAGTTACTACTGACACAATCCTTAGTAATTATTATCTTTGGACTTGGTCGCCGAAGGATGAACAAGAAATGTTAAGCATCGTTTACTTGATCTGTAGAAAAGCACAACTAAGACAGATTGTTGCTGAAACCGTTGATTATGTGGTAGATAAGACGACTGGAAAAATCTTCACGGAACCAATTAAAATAGAAGTGCAGTCGCTATCAAAGTAAAGTACTTTGTATTAATATAGCTCCATTTCTACACCAGTTATAGTCAAAGGCGCTCACAAGAGAAGTAAAGCGTCTTCACTCAAGCAATTGTAACCTTCAGGCTTTGTATCAAAAGAACCAACATGGAATCTTGGATAGCACTGAATCCGGTGAAAAACACAAGGACTATTGCCAAAACTTACAAAGTAGAATCGAAGCACACTTTATCGGTGTAATTTTTAGTTTATTATCCGCAGTTTAATGTCAGAAATGTAAATATATAAGGCTCTGTCAATGGATTTGCAGTGTTGTGAAATGAGAAAATCAATAAATTTACGAGCCTGGATCTGAAGAAAGAAGCATCTCTAACATCGCTCAGGAGAATTTATTCTCCAGTCTTCTACTTAATTGAACAACAATTTTGTGATGACTCCCCCTTGCTTAATTTTCTTCTAAAATTCCTTTTGTCGTCCTTTTAGAATATAAAACAACAAGTTTGTTCATTGAGAAGTAACTAAGTCTTTTTTGAATAGTTTTTTTGGTCAGAGATTCAGAAATTAGTTAATGAGATCTTGTTAAAATTGATCTAGAGTTAGGTATTATTTGTGGAAGGCTTACAAAATTTACGATAATTCATTAATGTCTCTTTCTGACAGATTTTTTTAGCAGTGCCTCTTTTCCTCTAAGAACAAGACTATTGCCAAGCAGCACGAAATTGAGGCAGGGTGCGGGTCAGTGGCAGCTCTAAAAAAGTTTGGGAACAACTACTAATGTCTCATCAACAATGTTAATCTGCCGACGTCATTAACGTATCGTCGGAGTGATTAAGGCGAATTGATAGAGTATGCGAGTTGAAAAGGGTTGAGAATGTTTTAAAAGATTGTGCTACCGTCACTTCAAAAGCCTTCATTTTCCTTATTGATTTCGGATGAATCGAAAAGTGGATCTTTGAGACGAGCAGGGGGACAATTCCGTCAGTCCCCTATGGTACCGCTATTGAAAGAGGCTTTGATTAGGAGATTCATAGACACTTGTCATGAACTACACTAAATATTTATAAAAGATTAGCATTCTACCATTATTGACATTCTTCAATATAATCGTGGCCTTCTTATTTCTTTTTCCAAAATCATTATTGATAATGTCATATAAAGTTATAAATAGGGGAACAATACTTAGTGTAAATGTGGGGCTAAAGAAATGGGGGGTAAAGAATGTAGACAGAAAGGGAGCTAAGAATGGTAGGAGAAACGAGAGGAAGAGGAAAGGAGAGGAGGAATAAGAAAGAGAGACGAATGTAGAAGGGGAAGAGTGACGGAGGACTGGTAGACAGGATGGGACAGGGAGAGGAGGGGGAAGAAGAGAAGGAGAGAAAGATATTGGGAAAAGGTGGATATGAACAGACGGAGAAGCGAGAGGAAGAGAGAAAGAAGGGAGAAGGTAGAAGAAAACGAAAAGATGCGAAAAGCGGAGGAGAGAAGAACATAAGAATATCTTTCCTTTTAAATGCATATTCTCTACTGGTGTTTGATTTTTATTTTTTCAACAGAGTACATTTTGCATGGTAAAACGTTAATGTTGATTAAGATGTGAAACTCAATTTTCTAGATTAAGAAATTAAGATGTGAGTACCAGTCTTTTATGCTTTTTCAGCACTTGGGTTTTGGATCCTAAATTGAGCACGTTAAACTTTCTTATCTATGTTTTGGTAAAACTTTGCAGGTTGACCCAACCTCTACTTGTAAGAGAGCAACTTATCTACTGGTGAAAGTTGCTGTTATTAATAGCACTTCCATTAAAAGATTAAGATCTGTATTATAATTACTATAATTTTAATTAAAAGTTTCTATATGGTGCTCTTTAGTAAAGTTCAATTTTTCTTTCTGGCCCTTTTTCTAGGTCATTGGTTGTGTGCTGCAATTCCCAAGACAGAAACACACTTTTAACGAGTCAATAGTTCTTACGCTGTAGTCAGTAAAGTATATCAACCAGTTTGCAAAGGGTCCATGTGCCTAAAGTTAATTCGTGTACAGGAAGTCTTGTAAGTAAAAAAATTGGCCGCTCAGGAGAACATAAAATAAAGACCTACAAGGGTAGGGAACATTTATCCACGTCATGTTGAAGTTTAGTATGATAACACTTATATTTCTAATAACTCTCTATTTCATACTATTAGCACGTAATGAAACAACAGACCGCAGTTATAAGGGAACTTTAGAAAAACTTTTACAAGTATAGAGAAGAGTAACCTCGAACCCACTGACGTAAATGCTACCGGTAGGTAACTGGTAATCATTAAGAAACTCTCTTGCTCAAATCAGACAAAATTTCTTCTTTGAATAACTGGCTTTGAAATGGCAGATAGTTACATGGAGCTATAAATCATTCTTACCTAATAATTGCATTCTATGTTTAAGCAGTTTTGAAACAAATACTGACGAGACAAGGAGAAGATCACCAATTCTAAAAATCATTTCAATCTAGCCAGATTGTCTGCGGCAATATGCGAGAGCTTGCGCCTCGTAGTTAATACCCATTAGACCTCCAAACATCCTCAACATTGTCTCATATTTCATTAAATGGCTAAAACCTGAAGTTTGCTCTAAATGTCTGTGCTTACAGGTATCAATGGGCAGTAGCAACTAAGGACAGCAGTAAACAGCCATGTTTTCTCAACACCTACCTTTTTCAACTTCCTTTCTTATTAATAGGTCACATGCTTAGTCGTTTAACTTGACATAGGTAACCAATAGTTTATACACAACAACATCTGTTTACTTGTTTTCCAATTTATTACTAATTCACTACATATGAAGGTTGAAAGCTACTTAGGAATAGAATTTATGACCTTTTCTGCTATCCTAGATCTGAAACATGGAGCGTCACTTCAGCCGACATAAACAGAAAGAAATACCGGACAACTTTTACGTCAATCAAAATCCTAAATGTTCTCTATCCACCTAGTATCTAAGATCATTGAAAGGACTTGAAATTCAAATTGTTTAGGAAATTATTGTTCCTGTGCATAATGCCCTTTACGGCTGCTATGGGTCACGGCGGCAAAGGGGTAGAAGTTTACATATAATACTATAGTAGTGGGCTGCAATCCTTGTCGAGCCCCATGTTGTTATGCGCTTTGGAAAGGCACTTTACTACACGTTTTCCTTGGACTCTCGATACCCCCTTGGACCCTCGCCCGGTGTCTGACAAAGAGGTGGGTATATTTGTATACTTGTTGTATCGATCAGTAAATTACGTTCAAGTTAATTCAGATATTGTCTACAAATTAAAACATATACCTATAAAAAACTACTCACCAATATACATTGTAATTGTTAAATATGTGTACTCAGTTGAAATAGAAATTGATTGCTGTTTTAAGGAGACAATCTGGATGCTTTCCACCAACAAAAACGTCAATGTCAGTCCTTACAAGGCTAGACACCTGCTTCTCTTTATAGGCACAATATTTTGATGATTGGTTTAGTCACTGTTAGTGCTGAGATACGTTTTAATTATAGCAGAAATATATCTACCTTTCTACCTCAAAATGGAAGAGTTTGAAACAATACTAGATAACACATCGGATCATTATTATGATCGTCCCAACTTTGATCAAAATATTTTTTGTAGTCATACCTGGTTTTTGAAAAAAATGTGTAAGCATGCATTTCCACAAGAGCATTTTTAACTCCTTAAATTGTATGTATATTTTGACAGTGTATGTAATATAAAAATATTGATCAGCACATTGATTTTCAGGAAGAATATTCTCAAAAGAGATGAAAATACACTTGATAAACATAAGCACTGTCCTATATATACACATATTTGTGATCACCAATAAAAAATACTTGGTGAAGAATTATTTAGGAAACTTAAATATAATAGTGTTTGTTTATTGATACTTAACACAAATTATATAAACATTATCGAGGTAGCTTACTCTATTTATATAAATTACGTAGCTATAAGTAAACCATTTGGATATATATAATAATTTGTTTGGCTATGTATAGTTTAAATAACATTAAAAACAAATTTTGTGGTCGGAATACTCGGGACTTGAGGACTATCATTACAAACATTTTCTGTTTCAGCAATATCTGAAAATTAACGAATCCCTTTATAATTAGCTTGTTACCTCGATGAAAAAACTTTGCTTTGGTATTTTCGTCAAAGATTATTTAAGGGAATTAATTTGGGGGGAGTGGCCATCGCAAATTTCTTTATCAAACTACCCAACACAAGATAAGTGTGGCTGGCAAGATGGGCTAATACTTCTAACATCTGCTAAATCAACAGCATCTATCTTCGGAAAGCTTATGATAACAAGTTTTACGTGGATAAAAATATATATAAGACGTGGATTTATTGGGTTGGATGAGGATCTACAAACACCTTGATTGACCTTAATGTTGAAATCAAAAGAATCAACGAAGAATGGAAGGAACAACGTGGGTTTTGAGAAAGCGAAGCACGTTTTGAAGCGGTTTTCCAAACATCGACGTAACACAAGACTAAGGAAATTACGTACGCCATGTTTTCCATTATGTATTTATTAGCTCCAGCAGTCCTGTGGAGGCTAACAGGGTTTAACCAGATGATAAATTAATATCAAAGCTTTTTATTCCGTATGACCATGAACTAACATCCCATGTCCGTAACTACCTATGAACTGAAAGCGGAGGACTGCGCAAGTGTACCAGTCTTGAGTACCAGACTGAATACACTTCAATCCAAAAGTTGTCAAATGGAGGAATTCGGAGGAGGGGATTCTCTTCTGAAGATTTTCTGAAGGTATGACAAACTTAAGGATGCGAAAAGAGTGCACGTTTTCTACCCCCCAAAACACTAAAACCTTCCACTCATTTGTACCCATTCAGGAGTGCACGTCTTGTACCGGAAAAGAACCCTCCACTCGTTTGTACCCATTCAGGCTTTAATTGACGGTAATGCGTTGTCCATTAAACGGTTAGGTTTACAAGCCTCTTTTGTGGTGATCACAGATACAACTGGAGTGAAATTGAGGATGCTTTCTGAGGACCCTAGTGTCATACCACCAGGGAATGGGGCAAGTATTTGTCTAATGTTTACAGCAGGAGCCGAACTCTCTGAGCACTTAGTTTACTGTTGTACTTTTCTACTCATAATATGACTTATGAACTGTCCTTAGTGCTGATACAGAGTTAATATTTCTCTCTCAGGCCGTTCCTGTGTCAACGTACGCAATTTCTAACGGAAAATCATCAAACTAAAGTCATTTGCAGAAAGATCAAGTCCGCTAACCTCGCAAACACCACCCATTGTGCAGTGACTTGATTCTGGTGGCTTTAACATTTTCAAAGTCTGAAATGCTTCTAAACTTCTCTTGAAAGACCTAAATGGAAAGACATTCATAAATGACACATGTGTTAGGCGAAAGCTTCGGAAGATCAGTGATTCAGGTGTTGAACCTACACTTAACAGACACACGAATCCAAGAATTGGCTAACTCATAAACAAAGACAATATAGGGGCATTTATGAGGAACATGCCTTAACTTGAACTGCCTTGCCATGAAGTAGATTAAAAAAACACTCTTGATTCCTAAATGCCCTCTGATGCCTTCACAACTTTTACAAATACCCCAAGATATACTGCGTAACGCACTTCAAAAATTTGGGCAAGTATACTCAGTAATGACAAGAATATTCTTCGGCCACGGGTGCTTTGGAAATCAACTGTTAATTATAAACTGATCGAATCAAGTATATTCTTTAATGTCTAGCATACAGAAGCTTCTAGACAATCACGTGACTTCCACACTTGCTAATATCAAAACAACGTGCACTTGTAATATTTTGAACCAAATCGTGTGGGTGGCAGTTTCCGGGAGGGAGTTTTCTTGGATGGAATTTTCCGGAACCCGGCGTAAGAACTACTCTCAATTTCATTAGAAATATCGTTTTGACCTACCTAAATGACTTCAACCATCCTACTTTTCACAAAGCATAAAAATGCAAAGTCTAATGTACAAATATACAAACATCATGGGGTGCCTATTCCATGTACAAGCATTTACAAATTTAAAGACAATTTATTATAAATAGGATACTGAATTTTCAATGGGCAACGTGGACAATTCTCATACCTCCCCCTCAAATCTTCAATGGCCTTGAAATCTTTGCCTTCGTACGCTGCTTTGATTTGATTGCACTGGCAGTATGAAACAAAAAAAACGATTTCGGTTACATTACAACAAAAGCGTACTTAAAAATAGACTGTGCTTAGAAAATATACGAGTAAAAAGTAATAAATTATCACCAATCATCAGTCATCATCAATCATTATCGATGAATATCGATCGTTAGCAACAATTGTTTGAGAGTAATCAACATCGTCCCCTGTTACTATTATCGAAACACTTTATGTATTGTCTAATAGCAAATGTTTCCAGCTAGCAGTCCTATTATGCCAAACAATTAGTATCCCAAATGTAAGGATTTAAGCAATATACGATGAGCTGCGCGGCGAAGTAACTCTCAGGTCGAAGAAAACAGCAAAGTTGGAATCCCGGGGGTAACTTATGTTTATCAAAGTACATAGCAAGCAATGTCAAGTATAGGCCTATGTGTCGGGCAATGATACTTAGAAGTTAAGAGCTTTAGTAACTTTATTGCCTCCTGGCATCACAATTTACAGACAGCCGTCGTCAAGACCAATGTCTACTTTGGTTGAAGTAAAGGAAAACGTGGTAAATTAGGAAACATGCTCTATCGCGAATATCTGAAATCCAGCGGGGGGTGGGGGTGGGTAGCCATAGGCTGTGCGGAAGCAGAAACACTTTCAATTTTTCAACTTTCTGGGTCATAGTTGAGATAGGATCCCAAGATGTTGCAAGTTTTTTATAGATTTCGGGCTAAAGATACAGAGTAACTGAAGTAACGTAACTCAGTTTTTCGCGCTAACTGACACGGAGCTAAGGCTTGCCCCCCTCCCTCCCCCAATTAAAGCTGCCATAGCTGAAACGAAATAGTAAATAGAAACGCGATATCACAAGTTCCTCAGGCAGAAAATTTAAGGTTTTAGTAAGCCACGCAAAGTGGCAAAGTACCAAACACTCACCTTTGTCACACACTCGTTCAGTGACTTTCGCACCATCTTGTTGCCTTCTAAACAAATTACATATGAAGGGCTCGTTTGCGTTCCTTCCAAAACTGTTAGTGCTGCCTCTGCGCCAAGTCTACAAGCCTAATTATAAAAAATCCTGATTACTCACAGTAATTCCCTGCGCAATACGAAATGAAAGACCTGGATCACATGTAGAGCTTATGACGACAAATATTGGCTTATAACTTTATTTATCGCAAGTACGTAGCCAATCAGTCTCTGTTTTGTATGTGTATTTACCAAATACGAACGGCTTTTCAGTTCGAGGTCATTAAAATTTTAAATTGTGTATAATTACTTCTTATTTTCTACTTCGAGGTAGGCAATATTATGCTAAGGTGTTACCATCCAAATTACACTAAAAATGTTGAAGAAGGGCTCGTCCCTCTCCTATCCCAATGATCAGCACCCGTAATTGTAAATACACTTTGAGTGACATGTCTGCGACAGTAGTAAATAGATAACCACTCAGGAAGAAAATACTGACTTTAGTATCAACAAAAGTATATAAGATAGCGGTTGTCGCGTAGGTTATTCATCAATCTGCTACAATCCAGACTAAAACCCAAACTAACCGTGTTTACACATGGCCATTCAAAGACGTAAACGACCAAACATTTCGACATTAGCCTGAGAGTAAGTACGGGCCCTCTCTTGCCGTACAGTTTCAGAGCGCCTAGAAGGGTCTACTTATCTGAGATGTGAATGCTATGTCACTCTTGTTGCCTTGAGCAACGTTGCATACCTAAATACTCACAAAAAGGTAGGTAAACGAATTTTTATTGGATGTTCAAATGAAGGCTCTATTTCGATAGCAGGAATGACGCATCTATACTGCACAGGATACCTAAAACTGTAAGGACGACTCGAAAGGTTAGTAGGCAGAAAATTCCATTAAGCTCTCCCTAAATGCAAGAAAGGACCAATGGCTTAAGTTTCTGTGCATTTCCGTCGCTCAAGAGGATTACTATGGAAATGTAATTTTAAGTCATTGTTTCAACGTATCTTAATGGCCTCTATTGACCTACGTGCACGGGTGGGGCAATAGACAGGACTGCTAAGCGACAGCGTTTTAAGTGGAGGCTTTCACGTCCTGTCAAATGGACTACATCGTACAAATGCAACATTTGGCAGGGAAATGGCCCGGACAAATACTTGAGCGTCTCCCGTGCTCCCAAGCTGCTAAGCACGCCGTTAGCCAGGGCTTTTAAAACCCTTTCTCCTGACAATTTCAAAAACGTAGTGGCCGTCAAAGCTACACTTTATCGCAATAACGAAGTTTCGGAACAACCGGCGGAAAGTTGCAGCAGACCTAGCAAAATTGGCTTTAGCGTTAAGTATTTCTTTCTGCATAATCTCAAACATGGTTGTAATGGATACTCAATAAGAATCATCTATTATAAAACTGCTGCAATACACGTTCACATCTTAGTCTACCTTCACCTCGATCTTTTAATGGCATCTTTTGCTTTATAGCATTAAAATGGTGACGTTAAAGTTCTCCTGTTTGACTAAATATCGGACGATTTGTGGTAATATATTAAGAATTGTTCAAACAAGTAGCAATATATAAACTCAGAATTTGTTCAAGTATTTTAAAATAGCAGATAAAAAGCAGTCGGTACTTATTAAACATAACATTCTAGTTTGGTTGGATTGTGATTCGTGACATAAATAAGGAAACTTTTGTCTGTTATGAATCGTTATGTTCAACTTCTGATTTCTCTTAATTGTTAACATGTCTACCTCCGAGCTCTTAGACTGAAAAATCGTACAGGCTCTCTACTATAAAGTTTAGTCTTTGGCCTCCCTTTAGTATTTTTGGCCCTTGTGGACTCACCATAGTAGTGCCTCATCCTTTGACACGTGGAAATAAAAGGCAAATAGCACTTACGAGTAATCTATCGAATGCCGACGGCGATCCACCACGCTGCACATGTCCAAGTACTGTTACCCTTGTGTCATATCCAAGCCGATCTGATAGCAGCTGGGGAAGAAGAGGAAAAATGAGAACCCCTTAACGATTAGCTGCATTAATTTTGGGTTTCCAAATCTGAAAATCAATGACCCAAATGGGAGGGGGATTCAAGTGATAAAGGTTTATGCAAACTTTTCAAAACTAAGTAAACGGGGGAGCTCTTTTAAGAACTCCAGGGTATCTGGGGTAAAATAATGTAATTACTAACTAAAATTCTGAAACGTGTTATATTTACGACTACAATAACCACTGTTTGCAGGGAGATGATCCACATTGATCAAAATGGCTTGTCAAACAAGCAAACCTTACATTATCTGAAGTAAAACTTTATACTTTCTCGTAGTGGGTCCACCATATATTTTTATAAACTTGTCTCTAATACACTGGTCCTTTGGTATCAGCAAAATCAAGGTAAGAGGTAGAAAGGTAAATTATTTCAAGAGGCATGGTAGCCAACTGTTTGTATCAGATGTGAGAGAGGGAAGCAAAAATGGTACCACGTGTCCACTAAGGGGGTGGCAAACCAATCTGGTTGGGACACATTGCGCTTAAGTGTTCAAAGCAATATGGGAGTCAGCCATCATCCTTGGCTATGCGTTAGAAAGCTACTGTTCGAAAGTCATTAGGAGATGCAGGAAAGCCTATAATTTAATTTTCACATCAAAGGTGAATGTCGGTGAAGGTCTATTTCAACGGCTACGCCTTATTTATAATTTTGATGTGTTGGTATACGAGTTCAAATAAGTACCAGAGATTTCCTTATATAGATATATTTGCAATCTTTAGTGCGCTCTTGTGGAAGAACCGTTTGTAACGAGCGATTGCTGTTACTTTGTATGTGTATATACAAGGGAGCATGGTTAATAAATCTTAACGAAGTCGCGACCGTCGACCGGATCTCAAGAATGCATACTCCTCTTATATACACCTTTAAAGGATTGCATGCGACAATAATGATCTTAGTGCTATCGGGGTAGCAAATCTCCACCACATGCCTTGATTATAGGACAAGTATCAACTTAATCGAAGTGATTGCCTTCATAATAATATTGGGCAAATTCTATTTAAAGTCATGCCTACTTGTACTGCATCGAATGGCCGTGGTATTTTGTGTCCTTGTTTTCTGGCACTGTGGTATCAGAAGTGCTGTGATAACGTATTGCACGGCGATGCCATTACTTGCAAGGGCTGGCTGTAGAAAAGAATTTTCTCACACCGAGGTACATTATTCTGAAGTAGTGCTCTGAACTGAATAACTATAATACGGTGATAGATCTCTATAAGATATAAAGTATACTTTTCCCCCCCCCCCCCCCCCATTGGAATTATACCCAGATTAAGTACTTTAGGAAACAGAACAACTTTAAACTTAATTCAAAGTAACCTGCAGTATTTTTTTAAAATAGCGTATATATCTTACTTCATTTCAACTAGGCTTTAGAAAATAAGAATTAAAAGGGATGTGGCTTTTGTTTAAGGATTTGAAGAGTTTCGAACTTTTGTGAGTGTACTGAAATGAGAAGAGCTAAATGTGTTTATTTGTGGTAGTTTCAATGTCGGGCCCACTGTTCATCGGGGGAATTTGATTGAGAGACTGCTAAATGCGTTTCGTAGCCAATCTATTAAATTGCATAACGACGGTAACTTCTGAAAGCTACGATAAAAAAATTCGCATAAGGTGGTCAGCAAACCATTTCAGGAAGACGGTAATGCGTTTAATATGAAGCTTAGTAAACGGTTGCCCTAGAGTACGCTGCTTGTAATTAACTTGCTAAGAAAATTCCTCTCTGGAACTGGATGCCACAGTTCCTTCTCTCCATGACAACCCTGGTTGAAAACATTTTGAGGAGGGAGTTAAAAGTGATACACCTTCGTTTGCGCCTCCTGAGTGGTGTAGCCAAAAGCCCCAAGTGATACCATTTGATTATGAGGCAGTTCGCCATTCATCGAATTTGATACCGTTATCACTGTTAACTCCGTATACAACGCATTTAAAAAATCTCGTTCCTGCGATTCTTCATTTTGTGTTTTAGGTAAAATGTTGACGTAAACTTTATCTGAAATTCCTAGTGCTATTATTAAGATTGTTCCGAAGACCATAATCATGGTTTAGCCAGGCATTAAAGTCGTTAATGAAATATAACTGCAAAGTTGTTTGATTCTAGCTTAGGGAACGTCGCGGTGTGCAGTCATGTCCCCTATCCTTCCTGTACCGTCAAGCTTCCTCAAGAAAATCGCTATATCACCTTGCCCTCGTGGACTACGTAATACGTTATGACCCATTCATTTTCAACTCATGTATCTTGTATAAAAATGCTTGTAGGTGTTATATCTACGCATTGAAGTTGTAGGAGCAGGTAATATTACTTTTAGGTCACAAGTAGGAAAATATTTCACAGGCTTGGGCGTCATCATGAATTTGCTTTTGGTTGCACCAGAACCGCTTGAAAAGGCTTTGAACGAACTCTGATCGAACTTCTGAAATTCTTTATTTAACAACGTGCATATTAAGGAAAGTTATTGTCTGTTGAACGACGGAAGTGGTAGTCATGGCAAATGCTAACAGTTGAATAATAGTGTATGTCTTCTATGGAAATCGTAGAATCGGGCTTTTCTTGACAACGGTTGGAGAAGTGTGTTCACTGTCACATATGGTTGATTAGATGATTGCATCCGCATATCTTTCGTTAGAAGCACTCACAACATACTTTCCATTTGAAAAGAGGTCTTAATATACTCTTGTACTCCATTATTGTTGAGAAGGGGTCATTGTGTGTGTCTCATATTCAAGAACTGGTAATCTTTAAGGAATTCCTACGTCCTGTAGTTATCTGGGATGTTCTTGGTAGTAACGGTAATAAAAGTACTCGATGGGAGCAAAATTATGACATTTTCATGATGGCAAGTAAAGTATCAAAGAAACAACAAGTTCCTTATGATTGGTCTGAGGTGCGGCTTTAATACTGTGATATAATGGTGTGTACTGATTATTCTCTTGAGTACGTGTATTTTTTCAAATACTGGGAACAATACCTTTCACCCTCATATGGATGAGTATTTTGCACTGTATGATTTTAGTCAAGGTAAACTTCAACTTGATGTAATGCTGACATCTCATCATTGCATTGCTCTTATCGTGATTGCAAGCAAAAGACTGTCTCTTCCTTGAATGAAGCAATGTGAGAACGATCACTGTACTAACTCTCAAAGTTAAGCCAATAGCGATGTATGCTTTTTGCTCGCCATTCTAGATGCATAGGTTTGACAAGTAAAATTTGAGTTTGAGGCACTGTTGGATAAAGCATTCAGTCGTTTAGTACTGTATGCCTTGATTTTTAGGAGATTTAGTTGAGAGCCCTGGTCATAGGGGGATGGAATGTTGGTCAATGTTTTAAAAGCGGTATGGAAACCAATTAGCACCTAAGGGAATTGATTTTACGTTGGAGCTGCATTATGTAATGCAATGTTAGCCATTGTGTGACCTATAGTCACGCATTAGTTTCACATATAGATTTTGTAGTAGGTAGACACGTGTTAAGTTGTTGTAAATTGTGCGCAGTCATAGGCCTAAGCATCATTATGTACCTTTCTTTTATTTATTGTCATTTACTTAAACGCTTTTTAAACATTGTGACGATGATTGCTGACGTAAAATTTAGAAGTTGATTGTGAATCAACGAAGGCATGAATTTATGATTAAAGATGTATCAGGTACTGTAGTACTTACTTGGTGAAACCGATTGTCTTAGTGTTCCAGGGCAGAATGATTTACGAGGTAGTAACCAATTGAGGCGTATAGCTCAACGCACACCAGGCATGTTTCTAGTTTGTTTGTATTGTATTGGCAACATCCATTGCCGTGCAGAAGTACGCGCCCGTATCGGAAAAGTAGAATTCGGCGAAAGTCGGCATATCCTAGTAGCATAAATAGATCGCCCAATACAAGGAACATAGCGCTGCACTGACTTCATCCATTCGATTCGAACCGAGTCTAATTTGGGGTGATATGCTTTCAAATATGTGTTACAGTTAAAAAAAGTTAAATTATGATGCAGGCGAATGTACACTTCGTAAAGTGGTTAGAATTGGGCAAAAATAAAGGGTTGTCAGCTACGTTTTCAACATGCCAACTTTGCGTTCACGCTGCCATGATTATGCGTCTCTACTCCTGCGACTTCGTGCATTCCATAAGGCCTTGTAGTTGATGATACACAGTGAGTCGTGTGTTATATTTAAGAAACATGGAACATGAGGTAAAAACGTTTTGTAATTTCTCTTTGTACTCTTGAGATGCTATATTGGCATGTACTCAAGCGATAAGTATATCCTATTCTGCAAGGCATTATTCTTGATATCGGGAGTAAGGACCCACCAATTGTTTGTTGGTACGTTTTTCAATGATTTCGACTGCAGTCTTGACTTGCTCCAAACTGCTTGTAGCTATATATAGGTGCTTCTGAATCTAGACGCCGTTTTAGTTAATTGTGTCAATGCCAGTCTAACACGCACCACCGTCAACGATAAAGTATCATTAGTATGATTTCAGGTTGACTTGATATAACGATGAAGTGAGTATGCGATACTATTGTGGAAGAATTTAGTTAGGAGGAAACATCTACAATAAAATTTGTAAGATTTCTAAAGAATGTATACTCAAAAAAATCACCGAACAAGCTAGGTATCAGGCGGACTGCACATTGCTCCACTACCCAACCCCCGACAAGCAAATTCTCCAGTTCTTCGTAAATTGGTAGCTAAGACTAATAGTTGAGGATGATATACGGAAATGGACCGTCTACATAGAAGACACCACGCAAGACCAACCCCCAGGGCAAATAGTTATTGACAGTAAGTTCGGACTAACGATTTTTAACATGATTTCCTGCGATTTAGAACTTGTTTCTGATGCATGTGTGATGGCATCTTTTTCACGTTTTTTGCTCTACTAAGGCAGATTCTTCCAAACATTCATCAAATACAAATATTTTTGGGCTATCGTGTTCCTGAAAGAGCCATTGCTTCTCTTCCTGGTAGCCCGAACGCTGTAACTACTCAATATTTGTAATTAGCCTGCTTCGTGGTTTTTCAGTTTTATTTGTTGTCGTTTGAAAATCAGGCCCGCAGCTTACTAGGGGTCTTAGGCTGAGAGACTGCCATTGTGCTAAATCAAAACGGCGCTGCTTGACGCGCTGCAGAATTATGAAAGAGCTGTGAGGGTTAGAAAAAAGTTCGAAGTGGTCGCATTCTTCAGCGCGAGTAAATGGAAAACGTAACCTACGGTAGCTCTCCCGATTCATGTGGGCCGTTCTGTCAGCAATGTTGGAGTCGCCAACTAAGTGTACAAATGTACAGTCAAAAATGTATTGTTTGTTGCCAGGTTTTAAAAGGGACTGCGAAATCGTAACTCGTGCATTAAAGACGTCGACGCATGTCCTTTTTCTTCAAAGTCCTCTCTGTATATACTATTTTGATACTTTCGTGTCCTGTGGAACTTGCTGAATCAGTTCAACTTTCGCGAGGCAAGCTACGGGAGTTCAGTGTCTATACTTTACTTTATGTTGGTATCCTTAAGTCCGAGTAGTTTCCTAAGTATCCTTAGGGCCTGTTTGATGTTAATAGCTTCTTCCCAAACATTTGTTGGTCGATAATAGTTTGCTACGGGAAGACTTTTTGAAATCACAGTTTATCACCCCTTTCCTTACGAAATAGATAGTTATTGGTCGCGGAAAATTGTTTACCAGAAATAATATCACGGTAATAATAACTCGCTAAGGAAGGATGTTTGGCAATTTATTTACTTTCTAGGTTCCCTTTGCGTCGAAGGTACATGAGAGATGATACTATGCTAATTGTTTGTCACTATTCAATCCTCTCGAACTGCACAATAAAAGTAATAAAAGTGATCGAAATGTCACGACATAGAACCTCCAAATGTATACATGGAGCGTAAAATTTCTCCCGTCTCCTTACCAAAGAGAAATTGGTGAACAGCTTTTACGTTACGTTAAGTAACGGATTCATTTTGCTAAACGTTTTCGCCATATACTGATCACAGTAATCGTAAGGATTGAAGTAAGAAAGACCATAACACGACATAAGTGCCTATCAGACAACGACAGCAAATGTCACTCGGGAGTTGAAAATCTGATCGGAATGCAGGAAACCATTGTCTTGTTATTTAATAAACATATTCTTTTGCCGGTACAAAATGTTGTAGGCTTTATTTCGACAGAGTGACACCCCATCTGGGCATCGTAAAGGGGAAAATCTGTGACTGGAAGATGGTCCCTTGATACCCTACGGTCAAGGTCACTGCTCTATTTTCAACTTAACATTGCAGAAGATGCATAATTTATGTCTTGCTGCAGAATACTGTATGTCTACAGCAGTGACTTCCACGAAACCCAAGGACGTCTTCTGTGAGCTTTTGTGAATACCTTCATAACCATGATCCTTTGACTTGTTTTCTTAGACATAGACAAGTGGCGTGCGCACCGTTCTGTATTCGTATACTTTCATATCTTTAGTTTTAGTTGCCGAAGCACAAAAAATCTTCTGGCTGTTCTATGTTGTAGATGTTACTGGCGGAAAACAATGTGACCGTAGTTGAAACAATCAGTTCTTACGTACATTTTCTTTCCTCACTTGGAAACAATCTTAAAAACAGTACATGATGAAGCTTTCAATACGCAAATAGAGGTTACCCAGGGGAGTATTCACCGCCATCACAATGAATATGCTTCACCTGAGTGACCTTACGGCTGCTGATGTTACAGCACAACGCTGATCAATGAATGAAAAACTGAAACGACGTGTTGTCCAATCGCGAGTTGATGTAAGGGCATATCTTGACATAAAGCATAAAACAACATATACATGCTTGTTTCAAACCATAATAATGAGGAAGCATGGAGGACGCTTTAATTTGCTGTGTACCTGCAATTCTTCTTAAAGCACTATACACCTTATGCAGGTTGAAATTGACTCCTTGCGATTCCTGTTGGAAAAATAATTCTTTGAGAGAGGCTTGTATAGTATACTTAAGGAGTCAAGTACTTAATTGAAGTGAGGCGGAAAACACCACTAAAATCGACAAATAGGGTTGTCGGGATAAAAGATAACGTGAAGTAACCATAACATTTCATACTTGGGTTTGCAACAATAAAATATTTATTCAATCTGTATATGTTAGTGATAAAACTCGTTATTCAAAATACAGGGAGAATATCCTTCGTTGTCTTTCGTGAATTGCGAGTCATGCGTGACCAAAAGCGAGAAATTGGTCGCCTCTTAAGATATATTTCAGAGCAATTACAGGTTAAACAAGACAATAGACTACACCACATAATACATAAAAATTTCCATCTCTTATTTGCTTTTATTCTTCATTGCTTCACTTTCTTCATTCCTTGCGTTCTCTCTCTTCTCTTAGCCCGGCTCCTTCCTCTTATTCTTATTTTCGCTCTTCTATTTGCCTTGGTTTGTGTTGGTTCCTGGGCTTTTTTATGTTTGTTAGTTTTAGGGGCTCACTCCATCTCCTCTTTCCTTTCACCTCCTCGTTCCTTTCATCTTTGACTCGTTTCGACCCTAATTGCTCTTTTGACGTTTTTTCGTACCTTGTTTTCCTCTTCCTTTCTCCTGCCCTTTCTACAAATCTCCTTCCTCCTTAAGCCTGGTTCACATACAAGTAAAACCCCTTCGCCATACAGGCGTCTGGCATGTTAAAGGCAGGTTTACTTGCATGGGAACGTTACTATTTGGCTGTGAAAGTTAAAAATAGATTGACCTATGCCGAAGCAAAAGTCGTCGGAAAGTAGCAAAAAATTTTGTTCTTTTCCAACGAGTTTTCTCTGTTGGTTCCCGACCACCACTTGAATTGCTGGCGCCTCTTTTGTTCTGACACGGAAATTCTATGATGACAATGACAGGTGCAAATTTTGACAGCAATTTGATACATAGGGGAGATTAGGTTCCTCAGCAAGCACGGGGGTTGTATCATGGACGTGATAACTATTTTTTGAAGTCTGTAGACCGAAGTGTCCCTATCAACAAGATGGATGTAAACTCCCGTCAACGAAATTCTGACGTGAAATGCTCCGTTTTAGTTATTTGCGCTTGCAATGACTGGATCGGGCATATGAATAAACAGAAGTAAAGTAAAACGATCTCCTTGCTTGGTCCTCCTCTCAGACCTAGCTACGGATTTTACTCCTATGTGAACAGGTTTTATAAATGATTCCTTCATTAGTTTCATAACTCCGTTTATACTTTACTTCATCTCTTAACTTTGCCTCTCCTTTTATCCACGCTAAGTCATGATGCACCTTATTACCTTCGCATCTAATGAGACTACCGACTGACCTTGTATTCGAGTTTACTACCTTACCGACCAAACTGGTTGTTTAATAACAAGATAACAAGTATCGATAAATTTGTTGTTTAAATCACATACCGAGATTATTTTATTAACTGTACGGTGGGATATAGATATCTTGAAATTCTGGGGATGCTTTTATTCCGGAATACATTTGTTCGAAATTGTGCACTTATTAGGCTGCAGCTTTGGGAAAAAATCGAAGAAACATGAAGAGAAAGACTTTTTAGCACTAGTCAACTACTGTATGTAATAAATAGAACTTTTAATGAAACATTCCGTTCCACAACTTTTGTTGCCAACGCGAGACTGTACTTTTTCTAGAATATTATTATGTTTGTTCTCCGCCGTTTTCTGGGATGGACCTAATTGCGGGGCTGCGCTTAAAACAAATTTCTCGTGAAAGGGGTGCGCTCATTCGAAGGTCTGTGGTACATTAAATGTAAGGGGTGTCATAATTTTCACCGTTAAGTTCAACAAATCAACTCTTCCAGTCATATTCTAGATCCACTGATACATGCATCATTTGCACCGTCTGCGCGTGTTTACTTAATGGCGTTCTTCCGGAAGAGAGGATTTGAAATGTTAGTTACAAAAGAACACTAGAGAAATAGAAAAGCATGTCACCACCGGGGATCAAACCCGTGACCCACGCGTTCGCGGCGGGCGCTCTACCAACTGTGCTAGGTGACCTCCGATGTTAACAAAAGCGTGGTTCACCGGTTCGAAAACGTGGGTCACGGGTTCGATCCCGGTGGTGACATGCTTTTCTATTTCTCTAGTGTTCTTTTCTAATTAATGGCCTTCCTGCAATAAGTTGTATGCATCTTTGTTCCAAAACATAAAGATATGGTTTTGATTTATCACACTAATTCTTTAACTGGTTTATAATGTAAAAACTTCAATGTAAGAATTTAGACCCCATGAGGATGTAGGACACTGCCAAGGTAACACTGTCGGGACACAGTAGAATATCTGGAAATTAACAGATATCGGAGCAATTTAAGACTTCAAATCTGTCAAGGACATTTTACTACCAAATTGTTTAGACTTGAATTTGTATTGTTGTACTAAAGGTGTTTTTTGAAATTGCCATTTTTTGCAGAAAGTTCTTAACTTCGATATTAAAGCAAAGAAGGATGGAAACCATTATCTCGTTGTATCATTTTTCAATCCTGATGCCACCGCTTATCGAGTTGGAGTTTATGTCGGTAAGTTTGTATCGTCACCTTGACAGCTTGGGTATGTTACAGGCATCCAAAGAATTTAACTATTTCAAGGGGTGAAAGTTACTTTGTGAAACCCGCTTTACTTTTTCTCTTCTGCTGCAACCCTTTGTCGGTTCTGTATTAATAGTGGTCTGACAGCTTGCTTTTAAGACCATCACACGTAAAAGGGGTTTGATTTCTTCTTGGCGAGGGACTGGTGAGTCCCTTCATCTTCACTACGTGGTTATCCGCTTTTGTGTGAGGGAAATCGTAGAGGTTGGCCTTTAAAATGTTTATCCAATTTTGGAACACCATGCATGTGATAATGTATTAACCTAGATATGATACAAAAAGGTACGATAGGCATAAATAATTGTTGTTCGCTCAGATCTTTATGAATTGCATCTTAGCCCTCAAAAAGATTGAGACCGAAGCGCGAAGATCAGTCAAACTTTACCTCGCATGCTATGGTGGAGTTTGGTAATTTCGTCAACATTTAGCCAAGGTCAGGTGTTTTCAGGTCGGCACTAAGGATGTGAATGCCAAGATTTTACCCTAGTTTTCATTGTTTTTTCGTCGTTACGTTGCACATGTTCACGAATTAATAGTTCTTTGGTTGATCCATTAGCAAAGAAGCCGTACATAATTACTGAACCTTTTATTGCACAGTACTATGTTGACAGTAACATTTGGAGTTGGAATTGTCATGTCCATGTTTTGAGTCTTTGTTAGCACTTTCAAATTATACAGGTTTAGTATTGCCATTTGCACGTGTGCCATCGTAGACCAGTTCAAGGGAGGCATTAATGACAGCATTGCTTCATATGGAATGTAATTTCGATGGCTAGCTTCTAACAAATGTTGTTTAGCAGTGGGTATTTTATTCACTCATTCACCCATCCATTCACCCACGTACGTAACCATTCACTCACATACTTATCCATTCACTCACACGCTGATCCATTCACTCACATGCTGATCTATTCATTCACATACGTATATATTCACTCACATGCTGATCCATTCACTCACATGCTGATCCATTCACTCACATGGTGATCTATTCATTCACATACGTATATATTCACTCACATGCTGATCCATGCACTCACATGCTGATCCATTCACTCACATGCTGATCCATTCACTCACATACGTATATATTCACTCACATGCTGATCCATTTATTCACATACATATATATTCACTCACATGCTGATCCATTCACTCACATGCTGAGCCATTTACTCACGTACGTATCCATACACTTACTCACTCTCATTCACTTACCGAATTGCTCTCTTACACATTCATTTTTTTACTGATTCCCTCATTGTTTTACTCACTTAAGCACTCACTCACTCTCTTACGTATTACATTATTTTTCCTTTTATTAGATCAGGTATATGGTTTCGTCGAGATGTCAAGTTGCACACTTCGATTCGTGTGCCGTGTAGTTATCCTGGATGCCCAAGGTGCCCCAAAGCCATTTCAGTTCAGCAAGAATAAAATAAAAACAGCAATTTTCATCGCAAATGTTGCTGGGACATTAGCATTAGTGAGTCCACGATTTTGTTCTTTTAAACTCACCTGTGATTTGCGTTGTGGTCCCTCAGATCAATTACGCGTTCTCCTACCTTACTGGTTGGGTATGAGAGGGTAATACGATTTTTTCCAGTTAGCGGGGTTGCGAGTTTTTGTCTGTGATTAAGTACTTGCAATAAACCTGTTTAATTTAAGACAATAAAAACACAAAAACTTTTACGTCTATAAATCGCCAAGCCGCTAAAGCATAGCAAACAAGACCTTTTCTAGATTTTAATGTAAGCAGAATTCTGCCAGATGGTAGAAAACTGGAGATACTCGAAAGGCAATTGTGTCGTCACATATTTTGTTACAAGAAATTAGTACACTCATTTGCCCTAGAAATACAAAATCTTGGTCTGAGGCAGAGTGTAGCTTTGTTTCGCTCATATAGCTCTAACTGATGCCTTGTATAATTACGACCATCATCCGTGTTTAGAGTGGGTTATTTGTAATGGCGTCTGCTGGAATTTCGATGACCACCCCTTCTCTGGTGCCATCCTGTGCCAAATTTTTTCTATCAAATCCAAATTATGGTAACCTGCACTTCTTTATACCAATCAATCTCTTTGTAGGTACTTCCCATATTTTTCTTCTTGTCCCTTTTTCTCGCTATTTATTTGAAATGACCAAGCCATGATAGCCTTCTTTGTCTATGGAACTAGCCGACGAATTTGCGTTATTTATACTGGAAACTACACGCATACAACGTATAAACATATTTATTCCAAAGCATGAGAAGAGACTGTGGGAAGGTTTATAAAGCATCTTGGGGTTGATGGGGTTGTTTTTTGTTTATAAATATATGACTACCTAAGCCTTTAGCATATATCTCAACAGGGAGCTATTTAAACGTCTTATCAATTAATAACTTTGAACTCCATAGAGCATGACTGATGTAAAACACGATTCCTACTAACGCCATTTAGTTATTAATGAAATATTTTGTATATTACCCGGAAAGACTTTCCTGGTATATAGTGTGTCTTACTCTAGTAAATGCGACCACGTTTTCATCAGTTTCTTCTCTTATTATCGTTGTCTTCACACCTTACCCCTTCCCCTCCTCCTCCCCAAGTAGCGCTTGATTTATTCTTCTGCTTTAAAAAGCAAGCTTTAATAATTTCAAAAAATTGCCTCTGTAACATGAAAAGCCGTCAAACTGTTGATCTCATCTGCCTTTAAGAGAGAAATATATCCAGCGATGAAATAGCTTTATATACGTCATACGTATCTAAATATGTCGCCGATATTCATGTCGTAGATGGTAATTAATACACCTATTTAGTTTATCGTGAAAGATGGGCACAAATTCAACTCCTTGTACCAAAATAGACTGCATGTAAAGAAAGCTATGGTGCTGATACGTAATCTACCTTAGTGGAACTAGCAGAAGAATTTTCTTCACTAATACTAAAAAACCACACCCATGTAACGTATTAAGGTGTCTATTCAAAGGCATAACGAAAGACGGTGGGAAGGGGTAATAAAGCATCATGGGGTAGATAAAGAGACGCATGCAAGTATAGTATCTCCGAGGAAATCAAACTCCATTCCAGCAATAATCACACAGTTGTAGTATCACAAAAGCTTAATCTTAAATTATCTCGAAAGGTAAAATCATTTTATCATCTAGAGGACTTTTATGTTTCAACTACCTAAGGACGTTTGTAATTTTCTTTACCAGGATTCCGTCACTGCCATACCAGAGGATGAGTGGGCGGAAGACTACATCAAGCCAAGCGTCTATTGCATTGTAGTAAACGGCATTTGCACCAAACCAGCACGCTATCCAGCGCCGAAAATGCAAGTACATCTTCTGCCAGATTCTCGTAACCGCGCCGACCCTTTGACGGGATCCGTTCATGCCACAGGCAAGGTATGTGAAAGAACAATGAACTTTTAAATAATTCTTTAATAGTTTGTTTTTAAGTAGTTAGGCTTACGCCTCCCACTTTTATTTTACGTCATTGGAATGAAATAGGTTTGTTGTGATACGGCAACCGGTATTATTTATGCTCACCCCAAACTTAGTTTTTACCCCGGCACAAATCTTTATCTATTGCGCCTTACTGACTTTTAAGTACCGTGTGATTTTCCCGTGGCGTTCTTTTCCATGGTCGTTTTTCTCTTCTTCGTCTTACTCCACATTATCTACTACTGCTTCCAGTAGCACAACAACAACAACAACAACAAGAACTACTACTACTACCACTACTACTACTACTACTACTACTACTACTACTACTACTACTACTACTACTACTACTACTAGAAACTGGCGCGAGGAAGAGCTCGCGACTTTCGCGACAGTTTCTTCCCGCGACAGTTTGTTATTGGCCCGTTCGCGACAGTTAATTCCCGCGACTTTTAAACTTTGTCAGAAAAAATTCAACACAGTTATTAATTTTTTGAAAATTGCGTTTTTTAATGTAAATTTTCCCATTTGAAGTATCAGTGACATAATATACTTTTAATTTTAGAAAGATTATGATTTAGTTTTGTTTAAGGTTCGGCATTTGCGGAGAGAAGAGACAAAAAAAAGTTACTCGCTAGCAATTCGCGACAGTTAATTCCCGCGACAATTAAATTTTCCAGCGTTCGCGACAGTAAATTCCGGCGACAGTTAACACACAAAAAAATCAGAGCATTCGCGACTTTTCGCGACAGTTTCTTCCCTCGACAGTTTCTTTCTTTAAAATGCGCAGAATAAAGGCAATTACACGTTATTTGATATTTGTGCCCAAAGAAAGGGAGATTTAGAGTGGCCTCGTATGTGTGCATGTTTGTTTATTAGATGTTACATGTTACAAGTATGAGACAGTCAATTTTTAACGGACATCTCAAGTTAGAATAATTGCCACGTTGGTTGAGTGATGAATCAATTTATGCCTGCGTTGGTATTTTTTAAATTATTTAATGAACTGTGGCTTTGATGTAGAGACATAATTACACGATTTTCGTTACAAATATAGATATCTGCGGACGCCAGCAATGTTAACGATTCAACGTCATATTTTGGGCTATTGCTGAGTTTTAAAACGCGCTTTTAATGGTCAAAAGAAACACCTGTTTCCCCAGCCCCAGCCCAATTTGTGAAAACTGCTACGGGACGAAAATAAACTGTAAGTACTAGTTCTTTTTGTACTTTTAAGGTATTACAAAATTGCAATTCGATTTTGTGTCCTCTCGACAATTTTATGCTGTAAAAACAAGATCGCGAGAGTTTACATTTATGAGTGTTTTGAGAACATTATCGATCCCGTGCGTTCATTTTCTTTAAGAAGGGGCTACGTCAGGTCTACTTTACTCTATGACTGCGAATTATGGACCTTGAAAGCTGACACAAAACGGCATGTAGAAGCGGCGGAGGTGTGGTTTTACCTCAGCATGTTCCGTGGCTCTTATGTCGGCACAGTGCTGAATGAAGAGAGATATTTGTCACGAATGAACATGCACTTCGAACTCGTGGAGGCCATAATGACAAGACAATTGAAATTCCTGGGTCATCCAGTCGGGTATAGGGCGCTAGAACACCCAAGCCTCACTGATATAATCGACGGGAACGTGCCTGAGACGGTCTAAGAAAAACATTTCTCCAGAACTAACATTTCTCCAGAACTATGAAGTTAAATCGAGCAGCCCACTCCACACTGCCTACAAGAAAGATTCGTACAAATAATCGTTTCGCCAAAGGCTGGTCGATTAACGAAAGCTATTGATAGACTTTGGCCAATCAAAGTATCCTTGACGGCACTAAATAAGAAGCCCGTATAATGCCAGAATGACCTTTTGAAGGTTAGACAAAACCACTATCCTCTCAGTTTATCAATAAATAATGTATCGTTCAATCCTCACGATTTTACGATAACTTATCACATTGGTGATTTGGGATTAGGGGAATAAATTCAGATCACAAACTTAGTGAGATTATTTCCTAACCTACAGACAATTATGTAAGCAAAAATTTGCTTTCTTGATGTTCATGACCTAATAACGAGAACCTCAAATAGAAGGCAAATAAGTACCTACTCGGATTAGATAATTAGGGAATATTTTATTCATTAATTTCAATCTAAAGCGATGGAGATATTTTTAGAGGGTATATCATTCAAGAAGATGTAGTCAAGCGAGGAGATCATGATTAGTTTAAATCCAGAAAGTAGGTTATTTATAACCTCATTCAGGAACATCTTAAAGAAAAGTTTGGGAACATCCCGCTCAACTAAATATTAGCCCTAATTGTGCAGAGGGGATCTTTCCCCACACTTGAGTCTTTCTCTATTTTGAAGTTGCCATTAACATGTTAAAAGAAAAGTTAAACCAGACGTGTGTCAAAGCGATGTTAATGACTAAATTTTTTCTTTAAATCTTCAAATTGGCTTTTGGTCACATGACTTTAATATGGTGTCATTGATCACACGTGACGCGATTGTATGATGACATTGGATGAAAAGCTCAATGGTGAAAACGTAGGACCACGAGGAATCAAACCCTGTCCTTCAGTGTTGCCACGTGATGTGCTACCATTACACGATGGTCCCTTACCATTGACGCATAGAAATTTGTGATGTCATTTGTTTAGGTTCACGTCACTACACATGACTTTATTATGACGTCATTGATCACATGACCCACGTCAAAATATTGTAAACACATTTTTAGTTTTCTTTCAATTAGTATTGTATCATATATCATTAGAAAGAGAATTTTTAGACGAGTACGAGAGTGTAAGTTTCACATTATAATTCTAAAAATGTTACGAAACTTATGGCTGTTTTAGTGATCGGCGTTTATTTGAAGTGGACTTTACTACCCTGGAATTAAGCCCCCATCTGCTCAAATGAAAGACCCCGCCCACTATATTATAATTCTTCTTCACTTTTACTGTTAGTGGCATCTTTTATTATTTAATATCATATAGTAATTAAATATCGCTTGTGTAACAGCTTTCTAAACTGTGTGGGAAATAACCCTCCCCCCGCCCCTTCCACAGGAACGTGAGTTCTGCTTTCCCAGGAGGTTAAGTGTAAACATGATATCGACACCGCGTCACAGAGCTGTTGCAGTCTTCAAATATTTTTCTTGGCTGGGGGTAAAAAACAGGTAATTTTTATAAGGAAACACTGTTGATTTTGCTCAGTTCATAAAATTATGAATTGGGTTCAAATAACGAGGTTTTGATAGGCTTGATTTTAAGTTCGAAAGGGCGTATCTTGACTACTGCTTAAAATGTGATTCTTAAAGATGGAC
>JAAAKM020006971.1:138218342-138235926 GCA_010016025.2 Alatinidae sp. Z8VKAUB7J3 | reverse complement strand
GCAAAATAACTTGGCTTCATTCAACATGATTTTGTTTGGTTTGGTTTTGGTTTGGTTTGGTTTTGATAGGCTTGATTCTAAGTTCGAAAGGGCGTTTCTTGACTACTGCTTAAAATGTGATTCTTAAAGATGGACCGGCCATCTATACCAACAAGAAAAATGCAACGAGTGCAACATATTCTCAAACTTTAAAGATTCATTAAATTGTGACGTCACATTTGTGGACGTTTTATCACAACCGCTGACAATGCTCCGCTTTTCCTGTCTGTCCGAAGTCCATCTTTTTCAGTGACGACAATTTCTTATGTATAGCAAAAAAACTTGGCTTCATTCAACATTTTCCACTCAGTCAAGTACATTTGAGAAACAAACAAAGAAACGAGATAACTATATTTGTCCAGTTTATTAATCTTGTTGATTTCTTCAGCAGGTACCGCTGTCATTATCATTAAAAATTTCAAAAACCACAAAACTTTAAACAGAACACACCCTCTCTAAAAAGACCGCTTCTAGGCATTTGAAAGATAATGGAAAATGTTGTCGAAGTATTTAGAATATAAATAAAACATACACTGAACGTAGTTAAAAGATAACTAAAAACACGCCTTCAAATACAAGACGATACAAAGGCTTCTAAATATAGATAAAGGATCCCACGAATACGATCAGCAACGAACTTTTCCAAGGAAACATAAAATAACTTGTGTAATCATACACGTACTTAGCAAATAGGCGTTAGTTACACGGTACCGGCGAGTTCTTGATGCTGTAAGCTTTTGATAGCAGATTTGCCTTTCAGTTACACGGTACTAGGTCGAGCCTTTCTTATGGCTTGCTGATCTGCCCGGTAGCCTAAATTGAGGGGCGATTCCCTTGGACGCCCCAACTCCCCGTTATATATTAGTTAGGCTTCTAAAAATAGATAAAGGATCCCATGAATATGAGAAGCTTTTTGAAGAAAACATAATTTAAATTGTGTGTTTATACACGTACATAGCAAACAGGTGTCCGAGATGTTAGTTAATTGGTACCGGGCAGTTCTTGATGCTGGATAGTTTATGATATCTGTTAAAACCTTTCAGTTACACAGTACTGGATAGCTTTTGATACCAGATCGGTCTTGCAGTTAAATGGTGCTAGTTAACTTTTGATAGCAGATAGCAGTTAGCAATCCCTAACATCGAGTCCCTCCTGTGCCTAGCATCTAGAACTAACTTTTAAATCAATGACTTTTGTCTGTGGCTTATCCACAATTTTTAAAGGGAGGTTTGGCTCTTATGGATGCAAAATCATGTGACATATGTGCCTTATGGATGTGTGCGAGCCTCCTCCAAAAACGTAAAAAAAATCTATGTTCTGAGAGATATTTTCATGCATTTGGAAGCTTCAAAGACTAGGTATTCAGTGCACGTAGAATACAGGCAATTAAAAGTTATTTGTGCCCAAAGAAATGGGGATTTGGTCTGCCCTCTTATCTGTGCATGTTTGTTTATTAGATATTACAAATGTCTATTTTTAAGAGACAGTTCAAACTAGAATAATTATCCCGTTAGTTCAGTAATGTATCAATTTGTGCTTGCATCGGTATTTTAAAATTGTCTAATTAACTGTGGCTTTGATGACTTGACTTCCTTACTTGACTTATCAGCGTACTCCTGAGAGCCTTGCCACATTCTTCTTTACAACTTGCTTTCATCTAGTCCTATCTTGCGTCGATCGTTCTGCAGTTAATAGGGGCAGATTGGTTTCGTTTCTTATGTGGTCAGACCAGCGTTTCGGGGGTCTTCCTCGTGGTCTCTTTTTGGTAAAGTCTTCTTTGTAAACCTTTTTGACAAAACTAGTTTTAGGAAGTCTATTCAGGTGTGCAAACCACTTTGATGTAAAGACAGGAATACACGATTTTCGTTACAAATGTGGACTCTGACAGGTTTCTGCTGATGTCAGCAATGTTAACGAAACGATTCAACGTCACATTTTGAGCTATTTTCATAGGCCAACAAGACACGACGTCATTGCCTTTTTCTCTTAGCAACAAATGAATAGCATCTTTAACGTATCTTTAACGGCCAGAAGATCATGCTTGTCCCACAGCGAGGAACTTACGAAATTTGCCATGCAGTGGTAAGTTAAAAACGTCAGTGAAAACCAAAAGCTTTGTTAGTTTGTAAACTGCCATTTACAAGTCTTGTGTTCTCCACCTTATCTGTAAGTAGATGGTTTTATTTTCAGAATGTGGTAATTAATTAAGCATGCTTTAGGTAAATGAATTGTGTTATTCTTAACTAGATAAACAATCAATTAATTGAACTCCACCGCAACTAGTTTCTCCTTATCGAACCAGAATGGCTTGATTGCCGATTCGTTTACCCATCCGCCTGAACCCCATACGCGACTAAACCTCAAACGAGAACGGTCTTGGTTGCACGGTGGCAACGTCATTCGTAAAAGACTGCAAGCGACTGAGAGCCGACCATAGATAAGGCAGTCCAATACCGCTCGCTGTGCCTCCCACTGGGTCAACAAAAGTTGATCAGTAAATGTTGACGGGAGAGAATTGCGTGAACAAACAGCTTGCTTATGGTATTCCTTTTAAATTTTTAAGTGTGCTTACTAGCAAAATAATATGTTACTCAATAACACATTGGTGTCATCTTCAGGTGATGAAAAGTCGTATGATGAGTAGTCTTTGTGATGAACAGTCTGTGTGATGAATTGTCGCGTGACGAGAAGTCACCCAACTGTGTGTGATACCGGCCATAGCGTGGAGGTTTTAGCAGCGTCACAAAACACACTGTATATATGACGGACCATTCGTACAATAGGTAATGGCTATGATTTCAATGTTTCCATTGTGCGATCTGAACCTACGTTCAAAGATAAGTAAACGCAATGTGATCTCTATTATGACCAAAACTTCTCAACATCGTGTTGCTGCCATGTAAACAAGGTCTTTATTTCCTAAGGAGCGTTCCGATTTAGTCGCGTGTTCTGCCCGGGCTTCTGATACCCAAATTGTCATAAGCTTTCAGTGGTTTCGTTAAGAAGTGTGTTTTGGTTTCAAAACAGAATACCTCCACAGCTGTTTCCAAATGTGCTCTTATATTCTTGCCTGAGTAGAAAAAAAGCTAGGCCGAAATGAATTTCTTCAGGCATTTTAAAAGTCGAAATCAAAAATGTCTCCAAGCATCTTAACTTCGGCTCAACCTTTCATGTAACTTGATCAATGACACAAGTTATTTCAATCTCAGTAGTACTGTTCGATGTTTTCCTAGTTAAGAGTAGCACGAAAGATTTCATATAGGATTCTCAAATTCCATTTTTTGTCATGGGGCTGCTTGACACTCCAAACTGACAGAAAGTAATCCATACTTTTAGTCACATGCAAAGATAGTTAAATTAATCTCCGCGGCTGAATGATGGTAATTGATAAAAATAGTTCCGAAGAGTGTATGTTTTTGTTCAAGGCATGTATTATGATGATTAATGTTTATGTGGGTGGATATATGTTAACTTGGATTATGAATACGGAACACGGCGAAAATAGGATGTCGGAAATTGTTTGCAAAAATTTTCTACCATAAATCTAGGAAACATTACATACAAATATAAAACCAATACAGGCTAATAGGGACATATACATATATTTTCAATAATTTTACTGATATGAGTAGGTCCCCTAAACATTTAAGTGCCATGCGCTTAGCACTTGCTTCATTCAGCCGTGCTTGAATACAAAATTTGAAAGGAAACAACTAGCGTACTCCATAACACTGATACGTTTTAAATACGTCTGTCTCCACTACAGTCTCTCCACGAAAATTCTTGTTGAGTCATTCAAATTCTGTGCACCCGCTTTACCCTTGAACGGCTCTCATACTGACAAAATAAATTGTGTTAAGGAAAATCAACCGTGCGAAACAAGGTGTGCAACGCCTCAAGGAGCAACTCGGCACTCTGAAAGAGGCATTTCTTGGATATCCATTTGTAACAACAGAAACGGATCGCGAAATGTGTGCTTCTAAACATTTACGTATTGACAATGATTCGGACTCAGATATCGAGGCCTGTTGAATTTCCACTGAATGTATGCAAACTGTTTTTCATTTTGGCTGCACTTAAGTGATGAAAAGGTATTGGAGTAAGCTATAAATGTAATGAAGAAAAGTATAAAGGTACTTTCGTATTTTTTCTTGAAACTGCTTTTTTCTTGTTGTTTTTTTAAACTTTGTTCTGGAAATTAAAGAACCCTCTCTAATTATAGACCCCCCTTTTTGGTACCCTCAATTAATTATAGACGGGTCTATAATTAGAGGAAATACGGTATGTGGGTAAGACAACCAGCCAACTGCACATCAGAGTCTCTGAACATCAAGGCATCTCGACTTTTGCTGGTTAAGACAGCAAGTCTACTCTTACAAACATTCGACAACTCCCCAAATCCTGCCCTTTCGATTTCTCCATTATTGCACGAAATGGAGAAAATATTACGTACTTAAAAGCATTATTTGTCTCTATTATTATTAAAAGGATGTCTTCCCAATAAAAACTTCTCGGGAGGAATCGCAAGCTTCTGTCCCCTACCACTATTTTATGTACTACGCGTTAGCGATAGTCCACAGGCGTCTGTAGCATATTATATATGGCAGAGTTTGCCAAGCTTATTATTCGTTTTGAGAATGTTTATGAAATATCAACAATACATGTTTTTAAAAGCATACCATATCCCTCATTGAATGTGCAGACATAGTTTCAATATTTGAACATAGAGCAATTTCGGTATTCTCACTCAAGAGGTATTTTTAAAAATTGCAATATATCTATCTAAGAAAGGCATAAATGAAATGTACATATGAATACATTCCCATAAAAGGTTTGATGGAAAGGTATGGGTGACGTTTCGCTTGTTTTATTTTCGTATAGTTTTCAAAAAATAGTCCATATTTGCCTTAAAAATTACAGCATTGTTAAGAATCCTTGGTCGCTCTAGCGTAAAAATTTTCCGACTGCTCACAACGTCTACTATTAATTTAAAGTCAAATCTACTCAACGATGATCCTATTCCTTAAGACTGTTTAACGATTTGTTTGAAGTCGAGGCAACTCCAAGATGGATCAATTCCTCAGGAATGTTGACCATACTCTTTGAGTCAAACCAACTCAACCGGGAACTAGTTTCTTAAAATTTTAACAATGAATAGCTATGAATTGGTTAACCGGTTTTTGTAATGATTCTTCCTATGACTCATATGACTCGACTCTTTCTTGAACCGGTTTTTAATCGATTAATCGAAAAAGTATGGACAGCACTTGTACAGATGAATTCGACTAAGAGTACCCGACTTCATGAGTACTAAGCCGATACCCTTTGGATCAAAGTATTTTGGCGCCTTCAATAATTCACCTGACGGATCTGCAGACACAAGACGATATTTTCCTTTAATTAAATAACTTTGAAAGTTTGTGCAGACGAAAATAAATTATTTTTGGTTTCAGAAAGATTGTTACCAGGAGACTACATTTCATGGCATGCATGTTAATAAACTTTGACTTTAAAAAATAGCTTTTGCTCGTTCAGTAGATGGGCTTGTGATAATAACTAGCGGTCTGTTGTTGACAGTAGAGGCTGCTGCCGGCTTATTTGGTATTTTGGAAGTCTATATACCGTCGTGTAAGCTCAAAGTCTGCTCAACGTTTATTGCGCAGCATCAGGGATCATTGGTTACGTAAGAGCATTATCGAGTTTGAAGTGGAAATTTAGTACATTAAAAGAAAAGAAACTTTTCTTAATGTTACAACCTTACTACCTAATATAGATAGTGGAGTTGCAATTGATACTCCGGGTGAAAGTCGTATTCGAATAAGGAATATAAAAACCAAGGCAATGACACGTAATTTGAGAGACATATCAGTGTATATTTTTCTTAGCTTTTGATGCTAACTTCAGCATCAGGTATCAGTGATTACGTAAGAAAATTATCGAGTGAGGTAGAAAATTTGTATATTAAAAGAAAAGAAAATGTCTTGATATTACAACCTTATTGCCTAGAACAAATAGTGGAGTTGCAATTGATACTCCGGGTGAAAGACGTATTCGAATAAGGAATATAAAAACCAAGGCAATGACACGTAATTTGAGAGACATATCGGTGTATATTTTTCTTAGCTTTTGATGCTAACTTCAGCATCAGGTATCAGTGATTACGTAAGAAAATTATCGAGTGAATTAGAAAATTTGTATATTAAAAGAAAAGAAAATTTCTTGATATTACAACCTTATTGCCTAGAACAAATAGTGGAGTTGCAATTGATACTCCGGGTGAAACTCGTATTCGAATAAGGAATATATAAACCAAGGCAATGACACGTAATTTGAGAGACATATCGGTATATATTTTTCTTAGCTTTTGATGCTAACTTGTAACCCTTCAACGCTCTGTCTGACACTTACGTCTGTCATACGCCAGCTGCAAAATGGTTCCAAGTTCTTTCTCGGTCCACTCAACCATCTCTTCTTCGTTCAGCCCCCTTGTCTCTTTCCGTTGGTTGTTCCTACTAGAAAAGCCATGCCCAAGGTGCCGTAGCTTAACTTTAGCTTGTTTCAATCACGATAAACAAGTTGATTGCGACTCCCTTATCGCTCATTGCTATAGAAAAGTTCTATCGTTGATGTCACCTTTAACATTTAAAGTATTATCAAGAGAAACTAAAGCTTGCAGGGAGCATTACATAAATAGATGTATTTGAATTTTCGAGGGTATTAAATTATAATAAAGCTATTAACTGCCTTGATCCAGATCTCGACCTTGTTGAATCATCTTTTCAAAAAAAGCAGATTATAACATTGATTTCATTTTGAATGTGATAATTTACTTTGTGTTGTAAGTAAGTTCTGTTTATAGGAATGAATCCTAGTTTATTTTAAAACTAAGCCTGTTTTATCTACCACTCTACAATCGTTGGGAAGAAATTTTGGTTATTCCCATGGAAGCATGTGCTAGCTAGCGTGATGCCACTGATTTGTTTGTATCGGGTAATTTTGTGTTATTGCAACCCCTAATCGGTTTTATTAATATTATTATTTTTATCACAAAAAGACATTCTTAGCGAAATTTGTTATTGAAAGCAGTTTGCCCTACTTGGCTCATGAAAGAAAAAGCGTTTCTGTTCACACGCTGAGGCAGGTTTTGCTTTTGAATCGCAGGAACATTCAGTCATTCAGTCAAGTTGCAATAAGCTAAAAAAATTATGCACAAAGTTTACTGAATTTATCATGACATTATTGCGTGGTAGAAACAAAAAAAATGCAATTGTTGGTTGAAGAAGAAACTAAAATGGAAATTGTATAACTAGGAACATTAGGTAATCAGAATGTATCAAGACGGAAATATATTTGCAACTTAGTCGAGTTCCATCGCTTGATGATGTGGACGCTGCGTTGTATATACCATCGAGCAGAGAGGATTTGAAAAGTCAATATTTAAAAGGCACCAGAGAAATAGATAATAATTGTCACCCCGGTGGTTACATATTTGCTACTTCTCTAGAGTCTTTCCAATCTTACATATACCTAGTGAAAGAAATATTAATACGCTGAATGTCTGATGACAAGATGGCTATCAGGTCATATATTTTTGCATTGTCATGAAAGAGTATTTGTAAATAAACAATGTGATTTTCTCTTCCTCTTATTACTAATCTTTGTCCTCTTATGTCCCCTTACTGACAAACAATGAACCATTAACACGCTAAGTCTAGCCACTCTTTGATTCTTGTAAACCAATAAAATTCTTGTATGTTATGATTAGCTTTGTGATTGGTCAATTTGTTTTATGTATATTTGTAAGTAATTTTATGAAAGAGTGAGTGACTGAAGAACTGTGAGAGAATTAAAGTTTGAAAAGAATTAAGATATACTGTACGCTGAATGAAAAATTGCTCACCCAAGGGCCGGCTGCGACGTCCCCCGTTACATTATGTAGGGATCAAATTGAGAATACTGGAAGCCATTTATTCAGTATCGAAGTCCTTGAACCTTGAGATTACTAAGGTAGTGTAATCGGGGTTGGGGGGAGATTCAGCACCTGTCCTTTAGTCGCGTAATGTTTTTCTCTTCTAAATGGAACAAACAAAACATTAAAACAAGGAAAAAAAAGAGGGGAAAAGAGCCCTTTCTTGCAAATTACTGAAGCATTTGGCATGAAATGTAAGAGGAGAGTTCTTATGATTTTGTGAAAGCAGAAGAAAACAAATGAATACGTCAAAGAAGAAATCAGATGAAGGCATGGGAACCTAGACAGCCTATTGGACATCAAAAAAATTACAAAGCTGACGTAGTTTGTGAATGTGATTAAAGACAAAGGGACGATGAAGAACACCATCATGCAAGGGATGGAGAGGAGTGGAGGTAGCATAGACACACTTTAGAGTTGCAGTAGCATAGACACACTTTAGAGTTGCAGTAACATAGACATACTTTAGAGTTGCAGTAACATAGACACACTTTAGAGTTGCAGTAGCATGAAACACTTTAGAGTTGCAGTAACATAGACACACTTTAGAGTTGCAGTATCATAGAGACATTTAGAGATGCGATAGTATATACTATAGAGGTATACAGTAGGTAGACACATTTTGAAGACAGGATAGCACATTTTACATGTGTATCTGCTACTTGACCTTTTGTAAGCAAACTGGAAATGTAATAATTTGAAAGCTCTGTTGCATGGACGTATTTCCAAGCGCAGTGGTGAAGTGAGCCATTTGTTGGAGTAGGCCCGAAATATAAAGCAGTGAAGTAGTTTGTCTATTAGACTTTTAATACAAAGATCTTTGGTCGAAGTCCTGATTAGATCTAATTCTTTGTCTTACAAAAAGACTGTATTCCAAATTACTTTCGACGGCTTTGAAAGCTACTTGTAAATCTACAGACTGAATCCTTTTGCTGGGATACGCTGTCAGTACTTGTTACTAGTAGCTAATATGAGGATTTCTCAGTGTTAAAAATGTTTAGCCTTTGACAACATGTTTTAATTGACACTTTCAGTAGACTTTAAGAAACCTTTAGAAGCAAAGCATTGTTAAAATTTCAGATGATGTGTAATTTTTTTACCTAACAATTGTTTTTGTGTTTTTTTTTTTGTGGGGGGGGGGGGGGGGAGAAGGAGGAAGAAATTTATCATGGACCCTTAGTCCAAAGAAGGGTGGTTAAAAAAATCCCTTAAACTCGTAATCATAAATAAATTTTGGGAGTTGTAATTCACTTCCTGAGAATACGTTCCCTCAATATATTGGACTAAATTGGAATTGTGAGGGTTTGACACGAAAATTACAGGTTTGCGCTTCCTTACATACACCCCCATCCCACCCCAACATCACGCTGACACACAACAATTATGCAGGGGAGAGTACAACCCCTACAAAGCAGATGAGAAAAATGAATTTGGATTTACTGTGTGTTAGCTTCAGTAACTAAACTCCAAAAGACTGGTTTTGCCATTGTATAATGTTCCAGTTCTTTGGATTGATATAAGAACTGTAGACACAGAGGAATACAGAGGGGCTTAGCATGCCCAAATTTTAAAATTTGCACCCCTCCCCCTACGTTTTAGCCAAGTTTCAAGCATCTATAACTCTTTGGCTACTAAATCTATTTCTGGAAAAACGTGAAAAAGAGACCTAGTACAACTCAAAGCTAAATATTTACTATATATCTACTTTTAACTAGTTAAACTATATATTGATGGAAAGAAGAAAATTTAAACCTTTTCTTCTTATACCTTTAAATTCTTAGCTCTAATCTAACTAAGCACAATACCTTGAGACAGGAGCAGACTTGCAAGCCAAAATATCAAAAAACTTGTAATTCATGAGGGCATAAAGTCTATATATACTAACTCTATGATCATGAATCTTCCAACAAAGAAAGTTTAGCTTGTGTACAATAATGGCAACATAGTGAAATAGTAATTTCAGGGTATGTGGCTGCATAACACACTTATTACTCAAGATAACATTTCTATAGCTGATACAACTTGAAATTCCATACTAAATCTCAATAGTTTCAAAAAATTGAAACAATTCTATTCCTGCGATTTTGAATTAACTAGTAGTAGTTGTAAAAGTCCAGTTGTAAGGATTACTCCAGAGAAATGCAAACACTCTGATGAAGATAAAAGCCCTTGTATTTACTTTGGGTCTTTTGTATATGTTGATTATACTGACTTGCTTCAACACATAAACTTCAGTTAGCAACTGTTTTTGTAAGTCCCTCAAGTTCTTGATATATTCTGATAGTTTCCATATTGATAAAATCCAGGGTAAGGATATTCAAATTGCTAAAATAATACTGTATTTGGCTTTGGTCATTGGTCCCGGTTACATCTTGTATTAGCTTTTCTTCCCTAAGATCTTGATATTTCCCTTTCAGCAAGCATTATGTTGCAGCACTGTTCTGTGCCACTGGAATCCATTTCTGCATACAAAAGACGAGAAAACTACTTAATTTTAATGCAAATGACAAAAAGTAAAGAAACTTTATATCAACATAGAAACATCAAGGTCTGCGCATTAGGTCACTACTCTTGACAATAATTCTCCTATGACCGTATTTCTTTTTCCAATAACTACACCGGATTTCAATATGAAGTTATTAAGACAACAACTTTATTGTTCCAGCCCAAACACACATTTACAAAGATGTGTCTGAATATGTATAATATAAGATAACTGGATTTTATAAGTGCACTCATAACCTACATATGAACATCCATGTGCCATACTACTCACTTTACCCTTCCAAGATACTAGCATCTACAACATTTATAGGAATCATACTTACACATATAAAATTCAGAACAGCACCGTGAGTTGAGCATAGCCCCTCTAAACCTCAAATCCTGTCTACGGGTCTGATTAATGTTGATGAAGGCATCAAGATACTCGTTTACCGTACAGTTTAGCATATTTCAGTGAGGTTTACTGTAATGACAGCAAAAGACACAGGAGACACTGATTTCGAAGGTCAACCAAAATGACTAACAACCTAGACTACGTTGTTTGTTGCGGTATCATGTCGCACGATAGCAAGGATGTTTGTGTTATCACTGTGAAGAAGGCACCAGAATGTGCTAGTTTCTGAAAGTTTGAGGAAGTCTAATAAATCGACGGACTCTCCTAACACATGTTAGTGTTAACAGTGAACTTGAATGCAGTTGTATTGAACCTTACCAGCAAATCAAACTACGAAACAAAACATGATATTGACCAGGACTCCTGGCAGGAGAGTTTGACAATCGCAAATGTCTTTTCACGTGCAGATCAAATGATATGTTGAAGCAGAGAATTGCCTGGCAAGTGCAATTAACAATGTTTGTCAGCAATAGAATGTTAACTCTAAAAGATGCCCTTTAATCCTATAAGAACAGGTATCTTACCTTACACTCCTCTGATAAACTGGCAGTCGAGAGTAAGGATGTCGGTTCAACACGGAAGTTGATGATCTTGTTACTTCATAGCTGGGTCACAGCAAGCAATAAAACCCTTAATCTTGTCTGTCGGCTGCATTGAGTGTCAAAAGAGTCTTCTACAGGCATATATCATGGTTCTCTGGAATGAAGTGTGTGATTAAACGAGTGACTCGGCCAGAAAATGTATGGTATCACTTCGGTGCGTGCATCACTCTCACAAACTCTCACTGCCCAGTGCCACCATTTTGGACAGTTCAGGAAGCGGATATACATGTGCAATGTGAATACAAAATACACTTCTGTGCGCTCCAATATGCTATGCTTCTGTGCAAGTCTTTGCGCTATGCTTGCAGTGTGAACGCACCCTAATCTATAAAAATGTTGCGTTGTTGCAATACTATGTTGACCTAATAATAACAATTTTATTTTGCTGCAGGGGAACATGCTTTGAAGATGGCCATGTTTGCAAAGCAAATGCATCATTCTGTGAATCTGGTATGTTTGTTGTCAATTTTTATGTTTCATTTGGATAGCTGGAATAACTCTTTTGATCAACGAATCTTGAAGAAGCAAAACTTCAGAACTAACAAAAATGGGTGGCAGTTCCACATGTACGATGAACAAATGAAAAATGGCTGCTAAACAATCAGTCCTGAAAAACATGAATTACAGGTCTTTTTCTTAACATTCTACCTGATGCACAGCCCTCACAGTCTCTGTTAAAAGAAACATTCAACTTACACTCCATTCCATTGACGAATTCTTGTTTCTGCAATAACATAACATTGTCATATCCCATTGTCACTTTCAGTAGCAGAGGTGGCATGTGCCTTAGTATGGTTAAGTCTATATAAATTACATTCATGATGTCCAAAAAATTAAGATGTATATACCATCTTTTATTACTTCACAAGTGTCCTTGCTAAACAAAAAATCTACCCCATTATTAGTTATGTACTTAACAGAAATAAAATTATCAGGTAAATTTGGCACATAAAGAACATCATTCAGAGTAAAGATGGTGAGCTCTGACCGAACATAAGCTGGAATCTTAACAACCCCGATACTTCTGCCATAATGACAGAACCATTGCATTGGCAATTTCAATTGGTCATGGTTCTGTCATTATGATGTTGGTTGAATGGTTTATAGTCAATCAATTGATCTCCATTACCTCTAAGATGTTGTGTAAACCCAGAGTCTAAAACCCAAACATCTGTAGACAAAGGAACACTCCTATCCTGTGTTTTCAAGGCAACATTTGTAAAAATATCTACAGGTTTCACTGCACACTTGGACATATCGTTTGGCTTTTTACTACCCTTCTTACTTTGTACATCATACTGCTTGGCTAAAAACTTTTCTTCAGTTCAGGGTGTAGCTGCCAATAGCCATCTTTATTGTGCCCTGTGTGTCTACAATGTTCACAACAATGCTTAACATTACATTGAATTGGACTTTTGGCAAACAATAGCGAAGCTGAACTACTACTTTCCTCTTTGGCTTTCAAATTAGCTTCAGCATTAAGCAGTTGACTGTACACCTTTTCCCAAGTTAAGTTGGATTGTGTTTACAAAGTTTCCACTGAAATCTTGTATGGAGGTGCCTCCGACATACAAAACAGTAATTTGCAAATTTAAAACATTTCCTGTTGTTTTATATCCCTCCTTGCAATCTTCAATGTTTTTTTGCTAGTGATTTAATCCTCAACATGTGTTAAGAACTGTAAATAATGTCCTTTTTTAAATTTTGTTGTGGAGAACTCAACATTGTAACACATAAAGTGATTCAGTTCTGATGATTTGAATATACGCCTTCCAAAGCTTCTGTGGCACTTTCTGCTTGCTTAACGTGCAACATTTGCTGATTTGAAACATGCAAGTGAATAAATGCCACAGCTCCTCTGTTAGATTTGTCCCAAGAAACTCTTCCCTTAGCATCAGTTTCCGGTGGTGGAGGATTCTTGTTACCATCTACAATATCTAATTATTGTTACCATCTACAAGATCTTTAACAACTAAAATGTCCTGAATCCTGCAAGACCGTGCAGGATAATCCTCTGCTCCCTACAGCGGTTCTATTCGAAAGCCCAACTTGGTCACCATGGTAAAACGCAGAAAAAACAATGTTGTTTTGACAGGGAAACAGTGAAAAATATGCAGGAAACTGGTCTCATTAAACTGCAAACATGCATAAGAAACAACGAATAAAGGACACCCCAAAATTTTGGTCCCATAACCTAAACAAAATAAAGTAAGCTGAGACATAAAACAAGCAATTCTTTGGACCAACAGATCGTGAAAAAGCAAAATTTCGTAACTAACAAAAATGGACAGTAGTTCATCTGTTAGATTCACAAATCAAAAATGGCTGCTCAACTATCAGTCTGGAAGATTATGCATTACAAGTCTCTTTCTTAATAATGACAAGATAACATAACATAACAAACAAAATTATAATTACAATGGCTTTTACCACCAGCATCAGAACCAACGCCTCAACCATTGGGCCATCCGGCTCAAAAGCTAAGGCAGAGATTTTTATTGTCAATCTTTCGCGAAGTCTCCTTCAGTCAGTGGGTACATGGAAATAAATTGATCAATATTCATTGTGTTTTGGCTTTGAGCCTTCATCATTGCTTGAGGTCATGGGTTTGAATCCAGTTAGCTCTATTAAATTGCAAGCTATTGTGGTAATGCTCCACTATGTGAGAATTACATATAATTGCAATGTGTTTGCTGAGAATGTGTACATGTCTGGCACTGATGAAGGCTAAAAGCCGAATCACAATATATAATAATTGATTAATTTCCCCTGCTGACTGGACGAGAATTCGTGAAAGACTGACAATAAAAAGCTTCACCTTAGCTTTTGGGCCTGATGGTCCAATGGTTAAGGTGTTAGTTTAGTAATGTATATAATGCAACAAAACTGATGTAAATATACAAGCAAGAAGGTTCTGAGTGCAAGTGGCCTAGAATCTGGGTCAGCAAAAAGATTTACATTAAGGTTTAGCTTGCCATCAACACAAGCTGTTATGTAATGTATTTTTACCATGCTACCTGTAATTAAGCAAGTTAACTCTTGTTTCTCAATTCAGGATATACAACATCGACCACAGTTGCCATTGTGAACACTGTAGCTACTACAGTTGTTGGTGGAGAAGTTGCTACTACTACGGTTGCTGGTGAAGTTGCCCCTACAGTTTCAAGTGTTGTTGGTGAAGAATCTACAACTACAGTTGCTGGTGAAGTTACCACTACAGTTTTATCTGTTAGTGCTGGTGAAGTTGCCCCTACAGTTTCAAGTGTTGTTGGTGGAGAATCTACTACTACAGTTGCTGGTGAAGTTACCACTACAGTTTTATCTGTTATTGCTGGTGAAGTTGCCCCTACAGTTTCAAGTGTTGTTGGTGGAGAATCTACTACTACAGTTGCTGGTGAAGGTACCACTACAGTTTTATCTGTTAGTGCTGGTGAAGTTTCCTCTACAGTTTCAAGTGTTGTTGATGGAGAATCTACTACTATAGTTGCTGGTGAAGTTACCACTACAGTTTTATCTGTTAGTGCTGGTGAAGTTGCCCCTACAGTTTCAAGTGTTGTTGGTGGAGAATCTACTACTACAGTTGCTGGTGAAGTTACCACTACAGTTTTATCTGTTAGTGCTGGTGAAGTTGCCCCTACAGTTTCAAGTGTTGTTGGAGTATGATTTTTCTCACTTCATTCAAATATTGCAAGGCGTGCCGGTATAGTGTGAGAGAAACAATTATATAAATTGGAAGAGGAAACAATAATTAAATACGTAGCAATTATTCAGCGTACAGTGGTCGAATAAGAGATCACCTTTCATGTCGGTTATCTCTCGCATATGTGTAGTTTATAAATTCTCTTTCAAGATTAAGATCTTAAAAATTATCCGGCCTAATCTTAGCCCTGCGTCATTAATTTAAACGTCACTGGAATCGTGCACTGAAACGTTTGCACATACCTGATACAGTGTTCTCCGTATAATCCAACGCTATATAGCATCATAGGCTTGGTTAACTTAATATGATCACTATGTCAAGAAACATCATGATTTTTGTTAGGGGTTTGGGGTGGAGAAGGACGGAATGAAAGTATTTCCGCTGCATTTAATTTACACTTGTCTGTCGATCAATATACTGTAACTATTATTACATGATTACTCGTGTCACATGCCACGCTGTACTCGACATAAAACCGTCATAGAAATAACAGGACGAAAACTAGGCTCTACTACGAAAACAGACTAGAAGAATTAAAATCAGGCTATTGTATCATCCCCGATAAAACAGGTCTCAGTACGTACCATCCTTAGTGCGCTTATAAATAACTCTGTCACCTCTCCAACGAAGAAGGCGCGGAACTCGAGTGCGTTGACTTCTTCTGACACCCGGTGTCTTTTCGTTTTCTGTAAGAGTAAACAAGAAAGTACTATTAGCCGGTATTGTTGCTGTCACTTGCAACTATCCAATTCTAGGTTAGGTCGACCCTGGCCCCGAAAAAATGAGAGAGAAGGAGATTTCAGTTTTGTATACACTAATGATCGAATACAGGGGAAATGGGGCCACAAGCACCAAGAAACTACATAAACAAACCATATCTCAATTACTTCGGACAAATTTACTAAGGAGAGAACAATTGCCTGGCAAAGAAAATGATGTTTCCAAAGACAGCCAGGAAATATATTTTCATCGCTTTGATTGAAAATTCGCATCACGTAAAGTATGGCGTGTGGGCAGGCATGGAGTAGGGTTGAAAACCGTCCCGTTTCATATCGAATCGTTCCGCATTTTTACGGTTTATTCAGTATTCTCTAAATATTTGCAAATTAAGCGAAATTATTCCTACTGTGCCAAATTTAGATAAGGAATTATAGGAGTGAATTAACCCCATTTATTGATTTTAATTTACATTTACGTTAACAGTTACGTACCGTCTTTTCGTAAGTCCTCCGGGCGGAAGTACTCGTAATCGGAATACTTTGCAAAATACGTGCTTTTACTCAATGGACCCATTTCCATTTTAATTCCGGTTGATTTACTGGTGACATCTCTTGACTGCGCCTTTGGTTCTCTCCTTTCCGATGCAGTTAAATTCTGCGACGGCCCTGGCTCTTGCTGATTTTCGCTTTCCTCTGCCGATTCTTCTGAACGAACCTGCAATCCGGTATTCTTCGCAACGAAAGGCGTTGACTGATAAGAAGGAAAGCCTGGGCTTTCAACAAAGTTTGGAGCAAAGCTTACACGTCTGCTGCTTCCTGATGATAAAAAGCGAAATGAGAAAACTAGAAATCAACGAGAGTGAGCTAATTGGTACATATGGCGTTTTCATCTTACAAATAGTTGTAAAGATAACTTCACGTTTTAGTCACTGGCTGATGGCAGGCGTTAAGTACAAAAATTTCAGACAGTGCAAGGCTTGTAGGTAGCGTGTAAGTGAAAAAATTATACAAATTGGAAATGGCATATGATAAAATCCTTAGCAGATATTTATGGTACTGTTGTCGAATTAGATCATGAAAGATTTCTTTCACATATATGCAGTTTATAATTTTTTTTATAAGGCTCAGATCTCGAAAATTCTCCTGCCTAACCGTTGCCCTGCGTAATTACTTTAAAAGTCACTCGAGTCACCCACTGAAAGGTTTGCACATAGATGATATTACGTCTTCCCGTCCTAAGTGTGATTAAATACCGGTGAATATGGCTGAACGAAAAGTTATTACACCCAAATGGGCGACCGAATGTTATAACACCGAAAATGATCAAATCGTCAAATTTCGGTAAAATCATATTTGGTTTATTCTAGCCGTTGAAAATCGATATTTGAATCAAACTTACTAGACAAACGTTTTACTATTCATATTTGCGATGGCTACTGTGCGGAACCGGTGAAACCAATTAAAAACTTGAAGTAGACCTCCCAATAAGAATAAATATGAGTAGGATAGAGCAGCTATCAACTTAACAAAATTAACTCAGTGAAGAAGACGGGCATGGAAAAAGGGCTGGTACCAACATCCAAGTTTTCATGCTTAAAAAACTCCCAATGTCACGTGTATAAATTGGGTTGAACACCGAATTGCTAAATCTTAGGG
>JAAAKM020006971.1:138186820-138211196 GCA_010016025.2 Alatinidae sp. Z8VKAUB7J3 | reverse complement strand
TTGTCATAAACATAAATTTAACTAAACAGCAACAATTTGTCTTTCTTCTACTAGAAACTCAATCTCATAAACTCTTAAGGGCTTAACAGTTTACTACCTTACGGTTTTTAGTTTTGACAATATTATTGACATCATGACATTCTATAGACTCAAAAATGTCTTGCTGGTGCCAAATTCCTTTGTTACAACTTTTCATTCTGTCGTAAGAACGTAGCCGTGTGCTGCGAAACAAGTAATAATGGAACAAAAGAATTTTACAGTGGCGCATCCAAGGAGAAACCGGCCCGGTCGTAGCTCCGAACCAGATATCCTCCATAGACTTTGGCCACTATAAATTCCAAATATAGGTAGACTGACTGGATAGTCTAGTTGGTTCTAGGATGTTTAGTAACGACGATTACAGTGTTGATTTGGGCAGCTGGGAGAGAGTGTCAGCGAAAAATACACACAATTAATCTTGTCAAGTGTTGATATGCGACCCTTGGCAATCTCTCAATCAAAGACCCCTGGTGAGCAGTGGGCGCGACATTGAAACTACCCTAAATAAACAGACGACCCTTTGGCACCACTCCTTCTACAATCAATCCTAGGATACGCCACTGATGAGTTAACGAAAAAGACTATAACTAAGATCACTTTATTAAATATTGTGATGTTTATATGGATAACGCTAGTCATATTTCCTTAGTAATGTTTTTGGAGAAAGCGTTCCTCTCATTCAACGCAAAGATTCATGCCCGCGCAAATGCGGTAATATAAGTTAATGAAAAAACTTGCTGTAAGTCTGGTTAAAAAAACTAAAGATACTACATTCTAGCATTTGCACTCTACTCCGACCCACAAACGTACAAAATTTTCGGTTTAACAATAGGATTTCTTAGGGATTTCGGTTAAAAAAAAATTAAAAGTCACCGAGGAAAGTGTGCGGGGTTTCATAAGAGTCGTTAATACCTTGTTTTAGTTTTACCATTTGACTCCTTTAGTTTTTATTGAACCAGCACTAGCAGTGTTGCTAAAAATTTGGTTTGCACGTTGATGTAAACTGCATTTGATTGTAAAGAATAATGCCTCCAAGTGATGTTATTTTGTTTCAACTTTTCTTGTGTTAGTAAATCTACCAATATGATCGACTTTACTGTTCACTGTCATAGATGGTGGAGTTTTATCATGTGGCGAGTCGCCGTCTTTTCGCGAGCTGCGTTTCGAGACAAACGTTCTCCCATCTTCAGGCATAAGATACGTTTCTCTCGAAAAGTAGCAAAAAGACAGCGACTCAAGACATGATAAAAGTCTACCATCTATGGGAATTATTGAGTCGCAAAGTGTTAGAATATTTGTTTATTGTCAGTTTACTGTAACTAAAATGCAATTAAAAATGAAAATTGTAAATCGTCTCATATTTCCAGTGAATGATATCTAACAACGAAAAATTGATGCCCTTCTTTCATCTTTTGTCTGATACTTTATGAGTTACGTAAAGCTTGGTGTCACATTATGAGACAAGTACTCCATTTATAAGCTCACTAGCTTCTTTGGCCGATGATTTCGTGTGTCCTCCGTAAATCAGGCCCGGGCGCATGTAAGTACTTTGACACAAGATTTATCTTACACTCCAAAATACCACGTCATATCATGAACCAGCCCTGCGGTATCCAAACGTGGGCTTTGTCATTCGTTGGAAGCAGTTACTACGAAGTATCAGAGGATTTCATATGCAGGGTGGAATATGGTAAGTGAAGTTGTATATGAAGAACCCAAAGTGGTCTGGAATTAAAATATAGCTATACATAATTATTGGTATGAAAACTTCTGAAGTTGTATCTTTGTATTTGAAGGGACAAACAGATCTTTGAATATAAAGCATACAAAGGCAATTTTCCTGGCAAATATTCCCGTAATTGACCAAATAAAAGTTGGGCCAACCTAATACATGAGGAAACAGGTACCCCACTGTTGATATTTGTGTCAGAGAGTTTTCACGATAAAGTTACTTACAAGTTGCTGATTGTACAACAAAAATTTTGAATTACGAGACTAATTAGATAAGAAAATAATGATACATAACAAAAATGTCAAATAACTAACTGATAGGGAAAATTGCTGTGTTATGGAGGATCTGGTAGAAAAACAAATACTGTTTTTTCATTATAGTGTCTCTAAATGTCGTTTTAAAAGCACCTTCGCACCAAAGTCCAGTTACATCTCCATTTAGAATCTTTAAAGAAAGTATCATCAGCGTATCAATAGCGAAAGTATCAATAGCGTGGGTCACGCGTTCGATCCCTGGTGGTGACATATTTTCTATTTCTCTATTGTTCTTTTCAAAACTAACGTTTCAAATCCCCTCTTCTCGATGATACTTTCTAACTTCAAAGGGCTTTGGACAGATAGAAGGGCCGGAGGGCAGTCCTTCCTTGGTCAAGCCACATGGCACAGAGAGGCTGGTCTCCAATTGCGTTGAACAGGATGTCGATGTCCACCGGTGGATGATTGGCAGCTAGTGTGGCGACTAGAGAAATGGAGTATGTTCACATCGGAGGTCACCTAGCTCAGTTGGTAGAGCGCACGCCGCGAAAGCGTGGACCACGGGTTCGATCCTATGTATGTATGTATGTATGTATGTATGTATGTATGTATGTATGTATGTATGTATGTATGTATGTATGTATCTGTACACGACATGCATTTTATCACAGAGCACATGCATAACCATCCCATCTGCAAAATGAGTATTTATTGTTATTCAAAAAGTTATTTGTCATATATTTTTTCTATATTTCAAATTCAAGATTTTTCTTTTGCCTTTGACGGTTGACTCGCTTTACTTGGTCTTTCAAGATTTAATTTGAAGTAGAAGTAAGCAAGGACATTTGTTTTCTCTTCCGTAGCTAATCACTCATGAAAAGATCATTTTTGAGTTGATATCAAAACATGTAATGACGCGCAAACAGCAACCTCTTAAGTCTGGTTCAAATCCATCAAGACTAATACCAGTTCTAGAGGAAAAAAACGAAGACGAGGAAGAAGGGTTTCAAGACAAGAATCGAAACCCGTTGTCGCCATATCTGCAGACTCATAAATTTCAAGTCTCCGAAAGTGGTAGTCTTCCCTTAGATACTGTTTCAAATGGCAACTTAAAGAATGAGTCTCCGAAAAGACATTCACATCAAGCACGCCACCAAGTACCGGTTGAAAATGGCTGCCCAAGTAATGCGAGTGAAATTAAGGTTGGTGATCAAGTATCAAACCAATCTGGATTTAAGCGTAGTAAAACCACATCCTCTATGAGTGCTATTGCAAGTCAATCCATGGATTCAGGTGAAAACGAGAAATCAACGTCAGGAACTACCAACGTTGACTCGTCACACTTGAGAATGAATCATCCAAAACTTGCAATGTCCAAATCTACAAGTTTTACTCGATATGGGCAAAAGAAAGAAGAAAATTCAAACGATTCTGGAGATTTTCAGAATTCAAACTTTGCACGTCGTACTCGCTCCTTAGATGATCCGTACTTGAAAAAAAGTACTTCTATCGATCCTAAACGCCTGTTTGAGAGACCGACAGAAAAACCACTGCATCTAAAAGGACAAATGGTATACATTAAGGCATGGAACAAAATCCTTTTCATTGGGGCACCCATGTAAGTAGCTTGTGAGTTTGATACGGATTGAAAAGTAACGGATGAAGCATTTAAAGGGTGAATATTTAGAAAGTTAGAACGAATGCTTGGCTTCCGGGGACGTATCATTCACAGATGCGATTATTCATTATATTGTCAATAATTTTGTGAAAATGTTTTATATCGCTCATTTTTGCCAATGATATATATCAGAATACCCAGAGCTTGTCAATTTTGAAATACGATGTGAAGTGTTAAATGACACGGACAAAAAAATGATAAACAATTGCTCCTAGTCCATACATAATTCTGTGGTAATCTATTGCCACTCAATTTCTGTCACCTTAATTTTATATGGTAAGGGCGGTAGGTAGGTTCCTGCACCCACTTTAGTAAAGGTGATTATAAAGCTGTTGAAAATTTCATGTAAATAGATATATGTCTCTTTATTGCTTGATTCTATTATTTCTCACGATTTCACACACACATGGCAATGAATTAAGAATATAAGAACCATACAAGATGATCCAATACTATAGTGAAGAAGTCAGCTATAGTAACGTTTTAAAATGTGTAATTTGATTCCACATGCAATACGGTCTCTTGTAGAATTGGCACTCTAGAAGATTTACGAGAAACTGGTCTGTACCTGAATGATCTCAGCATGTATGATGGAAGCAGGCAAATGGTTCTTGCAGGAACACAAAAGCTATCACAACTGGAACTGAGTCGAGATATGGTACGTTGCTTGTACTCTTTATGCCTATTACGTATTGTCAAATTTAAGTGCCTTTGTATGGTTCATTCCTCCCTCCCCTTCTCCTTTGGCTTTCGCCACCTGATCTCTGTTAGGTTACAAGGAAACTTCCGTCATATCTTTCGTTTTCAAAAGGGGAGTGTTTAGAGGATATATAATACAGATGGAAAATATAATACATTTATTGTATGTAATAATTACGTGTATTTGTGGTTCAAAGTAGCATTTAAGATTTAGAATGTAGACATAACGTCCATGTGGAGAACTGCAGAAGTGTTTTCACATGACGCACGTGTTGATTTGCCATTCATGCTTTTCTTCTTTCTATTATTCATCGTCAGCTGGATTGGCCTCCCAATGATCAGTAAATGCTAGCAATGAACCAACTGCAACAGCGCATTCCCTATTGCTATGTCACGTCGCTTTGCATGCACCAATAAAAGGGGGAAATCTTGCTAATCTTTCATGTTATCTTTAATATTATATCTATCTTTATGTCCTGAATCCCGTTTCAAGATATTTTCTGTTCTATTATACATTTGTCCTATTGTAAGGATCGGCGTTTGACCGCATTGAAGAAGATGGGCGTCTCGCATTTCAGCCTCAGACCATATACGATAGCTTCTACTTTCTCTCTTGTTGCCATTCGTGACGAAAGGCTTAGAAAGTCATCTTGCAAGTCACTATTAATGTTTCTACCCCTGAACCAACAATATTTGCATTTTCTGCCTTTCACTTGCTACGAGTGTTGACTTCCAGTGGATATTATCACAAATCGATGGTATGTTACAGTAGCGCAGAGGCATCACTTTCATTACCTTAATAGCTTTGCGCTCCTCTACACACAGATGTTATTGGTAGTTGCAGTTAGCCCTCTTTGCTGGAGATAGCCAGTGTGTTGCGCTGCTGTAACAATACAAGCAACTTTCTGATGTGAGCCCTGATTCTTTAGTAGCATGTTCCTACTCTTGTAAGTAATGCCTTGTATATTGTAATCAAACGCTTTATTCCTTGCTACAATTCACACAGAAGGCACTAGCGCTTTAACATCCTTTGACTCTGTTACCTGCTCGACACCAATATCCTAATTTTTGTGACTGAAAGGGCTCATATACCGGTTCCCAAATGTCTCCCATGGCTTTTAAGATTTTCCTTTCTCCTAACTTGAATCGAGTCTCTTTCTTCCTCCCCTTGGTCAGTGTTGCACTTCTATAACTTTTTGGCCTTCAACGTCTTTCTTCCATAGGCTATTAGCTCGTCTACTCGTTGGGATCCTGCATTTCTGGCATATATGTATCCTTTGACACTACAGTGAAATTACCCATGAACGCCCTAAAAGTGGATCTCATTTGGTTTTTATCGTGTCGAGTTTTCCTGTGAGAAATGTAAACTTTGACTCTGTAATGCACCGCTACTTCTTAGTCACATTCTTACCTCGCAGCATTCGTCACAAAATTAGGAACAATTCCGAGCTACAATGTCAAGTTTACTATTTGATCTCACAATATCAAAAAAGCTGTCAACTTATGATAAATATCAGAAGTCTTCTCTGTCTCTGCACTCGCCTAGTTTCTTTTATCAGTTTAAAATGTATTTTCTGAATATCGCCAGACACGTCTTATAACCTTCTGTGTCTTAGGAGGCAGCTCTGATCCTACGTGTTATAAGATTTCTCGTCTCTCTTCATATTTCCACTTGATTTTGTATCTACTTGAAGAACCCCCTACTGGTCTCCTATGTCTTTGAACTGTACCAAAACTCACAATTTTAAATTCTCCCTTCTTGATAATGCTTTGCAATGTTCAATAAATTTTCGACAAATTGAAGGGCCGGATGACAGTATTTTCTTCCCTAAATCGCATGGCAGATGGAGAGGCTTGTCTCTAAATTATGTAGAGCTGACTTGTCAATTTCCACGATGAATGATTGGAAGCTAATGCGGCGATCAGAGACATAGATTACATCTACATCGGGGGTGACTTAGCTTAGTTAGAAAAGCACCTGTCGAGAATGCGTGGATATTGGGCTCGAATCGTATTATACCGTAGGATAACTCAGCTTGCACAGCTTGTTCGAGAAATGCACAAATGGATAAAAATAGTTCTAGCGAAACTATTGAGTAACTGTAGACGTTATCTTGGATGCTCACGAATAGAATCTTTTTGGACCACCCGTCGCCTCCAGCCCTGAATTGACTGTATTTTATGAAAACAAGTAGCTGCTGCTTGCCTTTTAGGAGACGCTTTATGGCAAAATGCTGAGAGAAACAACAGAGCGGTTGGACAAAGAGAAACACAAGAGCGAGCAGCTTTTGTACAGTCTGATGCCGAAGGAGATCGCCGAGAGGCTGAAAAATGGCGAGACTCAAATGGACACCTGCGAGGTACGTCGATTAGAATGAGCTTAAACTTAAAGGCTTAAGGCTAGATCGACTTGCTTAAATTTTCTTTAAATTCTGGTGTGTGGATTTTTGATCTGCCTATAGAGTAAAAGTACAATTAACATACCAAGAGGTTCAAGTTTGTTTGTTATACTTATTTTCGAATTATTTAAGATAACTTAACTTTCAAACTATTCTGGATTTAGGAGGACTGGTCCTTTATTATATTTATCTAAACGAACACCTTATTGCGGGCATCCTGTTCCCTTCAAGTAGTGAGTAGCTTCGCTCATCATTTCCCTTTCAGCTGTTGTGAATTTACAATGCTGTGGTCCCCACGATCTGTAGCCACCTTTTTGCGTTGGCCGCAACGTAAACAGCATTAGGCAAGATTTAGCAAAGCTTTATCCAGTCACAATTTTAACATTCAAGATCCATAGTGTTGCTGGACCTTCTCTAGCTCTTATTCCATTGACTTTTTCCTTGAAGAGGCACAGTTAGAGCCCTCCTCTACTACAAAGTTGCTCGAGCGTAAAAATCAATTCCAATCTTGTACAGCACTCAGAAAAGGGCTCTTTCCAGTCAATGGTACACTTAGGGCTCCTTTCTCTTAAATGATTCTCATGCTACCATCCTTCTATTTTTGTTAGTAATAATTTTTTTAAGATAATTGTTGTCATGTAACTAGTATATTTGCTTTAGATGATGCAAGGATTTATTTTCATCCAAAACCTCATTTAAAACAATAACATATTATTCATGTTTCATACATGGTTATACCACATTCAATTCAAATTTTCTATGTCTTGAAAATCCTACAAGCCATTCATTAGAAAATTTTAGATTCAGTTAGATCTTGTTTGAGTGAATTTTTATAAACAGTTATTTTGAGGTTGACATATACATTCATTCAACAATTATTTTATAATATTTCTTCTAAACATCAACAGTAACTCTTTTTTCCTCCCCTGAAAACTCCCTTTCTTAACTACGACTACTATTGTTTGTTTTGTTTTTGCAGTCATTCGATGACGTCACTATACTGTTTGGGTATATTGAAGGGTTTGACAGAATCTGCGAATCGGCGGAGCCAATGATTGTTGTCAAATTAATCAATGAGATCTTCTCAGTCTTTGATGGATTGACCGAACGTTACAATGTATACAAGGTAAATTCATCTTAAAAAACTTTGCTTTTTATCTCTCCACTAAAGTAAGCTAATACTAACGCAAGAAATCCTATAGCATTGATTGATTTGACAAAGATACAATTTATCAAGATAAACTCAGATGTGGTTTAAGCTCTCAAGCAAGCAATGAAAACAAGGATCCTTTGTATCAGCACAGTCTTTCAAAGAACAACTTATATTGAGTAACTTATATTGGTATAAGCAATGCTTTTGTTTTCTTTCCTTTGATTTTTGCAAAAGCGAAGCTGTTTTCCTGCTATTAGAGGTGACAACAGACAAGAAGGAATGGGGATGACGATATTTGTACAACAAGCCTCATGAAAATGCTACTGAAGAGGGGAACAAAAGAGGGGCTCTCTTATACCCAGATAATAGGAATGTAGAAGCAGAAAGAAAACACAAAAGATTAAAGATACTCAACATGGGTAACATGTAGATATGGAAATGTGAGCCAGTCACACATGCACACTAGCCACCAGCCGCCACTATCATTGACTGTCGATGTACTTGACTCTTACTTTTTCAAACATAATCTTACAATTAGCTTATAATATCAGCTGAGAAGGCTGATGTAGTTATATGTATAATATGGAATAATACAGACGTAGTGTAGAAACTGTATGTTTCAAGAAAGTTCATTATGTGAGGCCTTGACATTTTGTTCAACGACCAAACGAAGCTCTCTAGTAGACAATCCCGATCGTACGATCCCTTGATAACCGAGAAGGTTAATCCATTGGTCTGAGGGGGCAAAGAAAATAATTCTCAAATTTTTTCTTCTCCTTATGTCCTATTTGCAAACGGGAAATCACTCATCTGCCATTTGGCCGACCGAACGGACAAACAAATTGGAAATATAAGGCAAGGATGAATCATTACAACATTGCCAAAATCAACATTTGTGAAGAAAATTTCATTGCGATAAGAAATCTGAGGATTTTCTGGGGATGTCAAGAAATTGTAGGGGGGGGGGCAATTTGGGGCAAGAAATCAGCTTTGGAGGGGCAATGCCCCCCTTGCCCCCCATAGCTCCATGCCCGCCATCCTTAGAACCTTGATTGCTCACTATTTATCATACATTCCTCTTAAGAGAAATAGATATTCCTAGAAGAAATAAAAACCAATAAAAAGTTCTCATCCACAAGTTCTTTAGTTAAAAATTCGTCTAGAACAAAAGAAAATTTTGCTTCACGTATTCAATTTCAGACAAAATAAGTAGCACAATTTTTTGGATTAAACAACAATGATTAGCCGTGGATAACAACACAAAGTACAATGTAGATACATCGGCCATGTTGTAGTTGCCTCGTTCTCATTTCAGCATATACCCTCTTGTTCAACTCTTGTTCAACAGGGATTTCCTAGCACATCCTGTGGTCAAAAGAAGAAAGAAGAAAAAGGAAAGAAAAAGAAAATGAATACGACAAAGAAGAAGAAGAAGAAGAAGAAGAAGAAGAAGAAGAAGAAGAAGAAGAAGAAGAAGAAGAAGAAGAAGAAGAAATGGCCTGATTGCTACTATTATCATTAGCTTCAAAATGGAAACCAAACTCACCACAGCCCTGCTAATGCAGATTTGAGCCCCATCCCATAAGCCAGTCTGAGACCATCCTGGATATAATCACCAAGTGTATTGTACTTCCAAAGTCGAATTCCTCCACACTAGAGATCGAAAATGGAATTGAAAAGCATTAAACTGAGATAAAGCCATAGGCTTACACTCTGTTGCCTGGTAACTAGTTGACTATGCATGAAAATATGCGCCCTAGGTCTTACGCCGTAGGGCTTTGATTCTGCATGGTGGTATCGTGCCCAATTAAACTTACATCTGACCATATAATATAAACACACTTGCTACATAATGAAATCGAAATAGTTTGACAGAAAATTGTATCAACTTTGTTACTCGTACACTTTACGTGCCCAGCCGAAAACATAACATGTCAGTTCAAATGTAAGTGCCCAATATTTAAATAGATACCAGTAACCTGAGAGGCAGAAATTAAAACAAGAAATATACAACAAATTTGACGAATTGGAAAGACGTATATAAGTTGCATCTTTTCAAGACCTGTCTAATTGCTGTGTGCCATTTTGATTGTTGTGTTGACCTCTTTCCGTCACATCTCATCAGAGAAGTGTATCACGGTAATATATAAGATCTTAAGAAATAACTGTATAATACAGCCATAGGACCTATAGAATTAGGCCTATCACATATTTCTTACTTGTGTCTGATAAGTTGATAAACATATGAGACGTTAAGTATTAATTGTGAACCATTTCATTCACTCGGTGACATGTAAAGTGTAAATGTATCTCAGCTTTAAGTAAACTTACTGCCTGGCCACGATTCGTTCTCCACACAAAGCTTCCAAGAAGAGCGCCTGATCTTTTTCCAATCTCCAGGAAGACCCCCTCGTGACCAAGGTAATTAACTTTGTCTTTGGCCAGAAATTGCTTCAAATCTCCAAACACATTGTCATCCGAGGTCTTCGGTTTATGATTTTCCTTGTCGTAGACCACAAAGCATCTTCTGAGACCCCTTTCCCTCATTGTTGCCACAAGATCATATGGACTTGCTTCAACCATGGGCAGTCTCGCTCCTTCACTCTCCATTCCATATCGGTGCTTTGGCGACACAGAGAAAGATCGAACGCTAACGAGACCTCCTTTTAGTTGGGTGGAACTTATTCGAAACTTGACAGTGCAAAACATCATGGCAGGAAGGTTAAAACAATGTGACCTTGTCTTTGTGAAATTTGATCAATTTTATACTTCGCGCCAGACACCCAAACGTGGCACAGTGGAACCGACATATTTGTTTACATCAATAAGAGGCTGATACAGAGAGGCAGCGACACACCCACTAACCGCCCTTCTTTCCAGACGTTTCCATTTTGCCATTCCAATTTGTGATTGCCGAGTTCTTCTGTCACCTTACTCCTTCAAAAAAATTAAATGTTAGTTGGCTAAAGAAATTAACCGGACGTATTATATTCAAAAAACCGAAATTGTATGTAATTATAGTTTCACTGTCTTTTTTCGTTTTAATTTTACCCCAAACAAGTACATTCCCCAACCGAGTTTTTTAACTCCCCTAACGCTGCACTTCAAATACTAGGTTTCCGGTCTTGAAAAATAAACAGACAAAAAATAAACGAAACTATAGAGGAAACATCTATTTGATACAATTTTGGACTTTAGACAATGTAATCTGGGCTAACCTCCGGTTTCCAACAGGCTGTCGATTTCAAAAGTTATGTTTCCTGTCATTTGCGTGTCACACCTCCTTGTTGATTGGAGGAGAGCGGTAGACACCGTGTAATACCAGAAACAGGAGGCTCATGATATCAGTAGCTTCCATAGAGATCTAGTAAACGTTTATATAAAAATTTAAGGGTTGCAGAAATGAATAGGGCATTGGTAGAAATAGTCTGACGTGCAGTAGTTCATAAAAGTTGAGAATAATAATTGATACATTTTATGAAAGAGTTCAAAATTGACGCTCATAATACGCGCAGAAACCTCAAAAAAATGAAAAATTACATTTTAGCACAAATGTATTATGGAGAGAATGATGTTGTAACTAAACATCTAAAGATTTATTTTAAAAATGCACTGTAAGATTAGCCGGGAAACTTGCGTAAAAGTCACAAAATTTTAAGTAGCTGACGAGGTGATGGACAGTTTTCGGTGCTTCGGGGCCCTGCTAGCTCCCCTCCCGCTCCCCGAGTTCTCGTTAAGGTTAGTATGCTTATATACGCTGTACCTGTAACATGCATCCAAGTTATCTGAGATTTTGGGATTTTTCTTCTATAGTGGTCTAGCGTTGACGTAGTTCCATTTAAAAGGATTCTTGTGTGAAGTTGTTTGTTTTTCTCCTTATTCTTTCCTTAGAAACGCATTTCAGAGGTTGTATCAATTTTAAGAGAGGGTGGGCATTTTTACAAATAATTCTTATAACGAATAATTTGTTTGACAGAAGATAAAGGAAGACTCTTTTTTGGAAAAGGGCCTTACCACCTAAACGCAGTTAAACGTGTCGTTAATGCTTGAAGGTGAGGTCAGCCTTGGTCAGGGATGTGAATGATACCAATCCCTACTGCAAATGTTGCACTACCTAAAGAAAGAGGAATGTTCATGTTTTAATGAAGCCTTTCCTAGATCTCTAGCTTAACAGAAAAGTAGACCACCTGCGTTGCTGTCCAGACCTGCAGGAAATCAACCCACACTGATTAACATCTAAGCAGAGTCTTTGTAAAGTACATCGACTTTGATCGTACATACATCGACTTGGATCTAAGTAATGCGTCACATCAGCCACCTTTATCCCGCAACAGCGTCATCAAAATCCTGTTTGGAAGAGCTAGGAAAATCATGTCAGACCCTGCTATCGTAAAGGGAAAAGAAAAACATCTCAAAGTAATCCTCTCATTCAACGGATACGGTCAAGGGGAATCAGAATGGCATTGAGAAAAACAAAAACATGCACTCAGGAACAGGAAACAGCTCCTCTGAAACACATATGCTTTCCCTACAACAAAGACGCCTGAAGAAGGGAGACGTTTCTCTCAAAACGTACCTCACAAAAAAGACAGGGTCTCAAGACAAGATAAATTATACCATCTATGGATAAATTCATGTTGGATCCTTTTGCGGTTGGACATGGTCGGGTATCTAATATGGGGGTGGTGTTAATAAACGGGGTAGCTAAGAAATTTTTAAAGAAATCAATAAACGGGGAGGAGAAATTCATAAAAATACGAGTTTTTAAGTTATTTAAGGCGATAAGTAGATGACAGGAACAATTTTTTCTTCAACTCTTTTCCTAAAAAAACCCATTCCATTTCGGTTACGAGTACACTGCAATGGCTTTTTATCTGTAGAATAAGATTTCGTATAAAAATTACATTCAGCCTTGGACACTGTTTTTCCAAAATTAATAAACGATGGGGTCTTAATAAAGGCCGGGGTTGAGCAAAGTTTTGGAAAATTAATAAGTGCCCCCCCCCCCCCTGTATTAAGAACCAGAGAGTATTCTTTTTTCAATCCTATTATTGTAATTGTCATTTAGTCATTTGGTGTTATTAGGTATCACTAGTCTTCATCGAGTCCTCACTGGCGCAAATGTTGCTGTTGTAGTAAAGGAATAGGTAGCCCTTTACTCTGTCAGAGCGTAGGCGATGTGATACGTGACTAAACCAGAGACACTTATTAAGCCATAACGATCTTGGTTACGTGACGGCAACGACATGCTTAATACAGTCTTGTCTTAATACCTCCACAAAGATGTGTAAGCTATTGGACGTACGATATGAAAAGATTTGATAGACAAAATTAACTTGTATGTTTGGTTGAGGGGATCCCTTAGTACGTGATAACTTAAAAAGGTGTTTTTTGCGTCTTGTAGAAAATACTTTGCTGAGCCTGTGGTTGATACGCGTTACTAAGGCCGTTTGGGCTAGGTCGCGTATACGGTAGGGAGTCACATGTCCTGAGCCACGGCATTGTGAGGCACGGTGACCGGTTTCTTTCCTCGACACCTTGAATCTTCCCCAGTTAGTACCTAGTACCTATTTTCCTGCTGGGTTCGCAGTAGGTGTTTCAGATTGACGGCTGAGCTTTGGATTGAACCATCAACTTATAGTTTGCTACTGCAGCTCTCTAACATTTGATGCACATGGTGCGCTTGTACCACGGAGTAGTTTTAGCTCTTAGTTTTCAACAGCATCAGTAAGGGTATATACCTTTCCATAAACACTCAAAACATGCTGTGTATAACATAGCGATTCCACCATCAGCTTGCATCTTGCAGTATTCATCAGTGCGCACAAGTATTTTGGCTTAAAATTTTTTACAAACTAACAAAAAAAATTCGCCTCGTCATCGTGCTGAAACTGTAATATTGAACCCGAATTTGTCTATAAATGTCATAGGTAAAACGCCAAGAAGGCAACTACATTGTCGTCTTTTCTTCAAGACGTAGCCAGTTACTTTCACATTGGTCACAACAAACAGTGTTCAAAGACTGGACGAAGTCTTGAAGAAGAGACGAAACGTTGTCTAAATTGTAGTTTTCTTCTCGGTGTCTTACCTATAGTTTGTCGATGTTGTTCTCAAGATAAAATATATAAATATTACGTCGGTATAGAAAAAACATGTACCGTAAATGCTCGATTAATTGCCCCCTCTTGAAAAAGCGCCCCGGGGTGCCTAATTGAACAACTTTAGTTAAGCAGGGGGGGGGGCTTTTTCGAATTTACTACAGAAAGAAGACGGCTTTACTCAAAACATGCGCTGAAAATGACACTGATTTGGATATAGAAGACGTCATGAACGTACTGTTTGGACCACCTTTCCTAAGACACAAGTCACGATTAATTTTTCCTCTTAGAAACGTCGTTTTGCTATGATTCACATCGTTAAGTAGTTTCGTATCCGGACTACTGTTTATTCAGACCACGCATTACGTGAATCATGATCATAATTTCGAATCTTTGACATTAATAATAAATTCCGACACGTTTCGTGATCCGTATAAATGTAGTAACAATTCTTGTGGAAATTAGATCGTTTAGTCAGTGAGGACAAGTTGGTGTACTTTGGCAAATCTCAAGGACTCAACAGGTACTGTATTTTCATATTACTTTATGTGATTTAGTTTGATACATGCTTGATATTATGTTAAAACGTCGATATACTTTTCTTGCTGTAGCGTTGCTTCTTATAATTAGATATTGAAACGTTTTGTTCATTTTGTATTTACTTTAGAATAAAATCAAGTTACGGAATGATTTGTATTAGGGCAAATTAGAAAAGAAATTGTGATTGGCCAAATACAGACCTTCTAACTTGGTGAAGACGTATATCATGCCATGTAAATTCATTATGCCTGTAGTGAGATTAATGAATCGTATTGGATGAAAGCAACAGATATTTGAAGTTTAAAAACATTACTACTATTGTTGGTGTTACTTTGTTGTTGATGTTAGTTCTGGGCCTGACTGTTCCTATGGACATTATTTTTATGAAAAGGGTTAAATTTCTTACAAAATCATTGAAAAAGAGAACTTAATTTTCACCTTGGACAAACGTCTTCTGTAAAGCTAGGTCCATCTGGATGTGTAAACATTTGATACCAGTACCCAAAATGACTACCTCCTGCAGCGGCATTGTGTTGCACTTTGTTGTCAGCGTTTGTAACCCAATATGTAGCTGGTGTTATATCGACGTTAAGAGTTGAACTGGATGGTTTAACGAAAATGCCAAGGTTGTACTGAACCAAATTATCAGTTTCAATGCCATTCTCCATGAAAAATGCATTTCCTGGCAAAAAGAAGGTAAATTATAGTTAGCCATTGTAAATTACGATAGGAATTATCCTCAATTGTCCAAGAGGGTGTTAAATACTTTCTCAGCATTTCGGAAGTAAATGGATATGGCATCTCTTATCGGGCTATTTTGCATGATCCGTGAGAGTTGCCCTCGGACACCCCAACTGCACTTCCTTAGCTACTTAGTATGTTTGGTGATTTGGTGTTTTGTTGTAGTTTTATAATCTGGCCCACTGCTCATCGGGGTCTTTGATTGAAAGATTGCTAAATGGGAAGCTGAGTACTATCAAGGAACCTCTCTTACAATCTTCATTTCAGTTACACCAGGCTACTTTATTTCATCGGTGTAGCAGTGTTGTTATAAGTAAAACGCCAAATGTGGAAACTTCATTGACAACGTTTCGTCTAACAGACTTCTTCAGGTCCCCTACTGAAAATTGGCTAAACTTGAAGAACCTGTAGTGACCTGAAGAAGTCTGTTAAACGAAACGTCGTCAATGAAGTTTCCACATTTGGCGTTTTACTTATAATAACTTGTCGGTGGACTATTCACCTTTCATTTATAATGTCTACGCCTGGAAACGAATATTACCAAATGTAGCAGTGTGGAGGAACGAGCGAAATTGGCCTACCCCTCGATAAGTTGTATAATTTTAATGAGACACTGCTGAAACTGAAAATGGGTAGACCTCTCTTACCCTGCCCCCGACTTAAAATTTCACGATTGAGTATCCTTACCCTCTTTACGGCTTTCTGTAGTAATCTGATTATAAACTAGTTACTAGGACTCTTGCGAGTCGAAGAATAGAGTACCAGCCGTAATTTACAGAATAAGACTTTGGGAGTGAAGACGCTGAGCGCGAATTGAAATTAATGAATATTTTATTAATAGTATCTATTACACTTGCTTGCATACTTTATAATATCGAGGCACGCGGCTGCTCTACATCCGTACACATTTGTGCCCACCGTCATATGTACGTACATTTCAGAAAGTATTATTTTCCTCCGAACGCGGGCCCAATGCCAATTGCGGTGCTCTATTCAAAAAGTAGGGAGAGTCTTAATTTCTCAGGCTAACGTCTTATTTCTGGTATAATAAATCTTCAGAAAAGGGGATGGAAGAGTGGTTAATAAAAGATTTAACTAAGAAAAGGGGATGGAAGAGTGGTTAATAAAAGATTTAACTAAGAAAAGGGGATGGAAGAGTGGTTAATAAAAGACTTAACTAAGAAAAGTGCTTGCTTGTTATGTAAACAGTAGCTTCGGACATCGCTTATATTCCATTAATAGAAATTTGATAATGGCAGATCCAGCAGTTAATTGTAGAGGGTAGGGGGGCAACGTCCAGGGGCGCCGATTTCATCACTTAACAGGATGGATTGCTAGGGGCTTTCCTCTACGGACAATGTTTGGATTGCTGGGGCTAAAGCCAAGTTAGTCCCATCCCTATTGAAAACCTAAATGCGATTCTTATAGAACGAGGGCATAATTTTGTTTCTCGTGTGTTGCATCATTTCAATTTAATAAAATACATTTCTTGTACTTTATCTGGAGGGTAATAGCCAACCCTCTCTGAGGTACGGAAGTAAAGCAACCAAGACCACCATGTGTCCAAATATTAAACAGTTTACTGGTCAATATTCAGTCCAAAAATCTCTTTGATTCAACCCTATAAGGTATTATGTCTATCATATATGGAAGCGTTTGGTATGCCACTGCTCACGTGTTTATGTAGGTCATACAGAAGTAAGCTAGCGCACAAAAACCATTTGCCTAAGATAGAATAATTGTTTGAAAAGTGCATCCTAAAGCGTAAAATTTAACTTTTATGGCCAATAAAGTGGATGCGATTTTTTGGTTGTGACGGGGAGCTTTTCCGTACTAAGGCAAACGAGTAAAGCAACTTTGAAGTCGTGCAACGTAAATCATTTTCGCAATTCAAAGTTGATGGAGTTATTATAGATGTATAGAAACACATATCAAGAGCGAATTTATCAATATTGAAATTTGGCTATTAGGAGCAAAACAACATATTCAACACCTATTTAACTATTAAAACAGAAGTCCATTTTCAGGTTCGCAACTTAAAAATAGTTTTTAGTGAATATCTTTGCAGCTTGCAACTATACAACACTACAGTAGATGACCTTTAGATTAAAAAATATGTCAGAAGAATTTCAATAGCAAAACTTAATGTGACTGGGAGTTAGAGACTTTCAAACTTGAAAATCTAATTTTCTTCACATTCCATAAATGTGACTTGACTGGCTTTTTCAGTGGAGTCTTCATTTCTCTAGCCATCCATTTGCCTATTTGTCTGTTTGTGCGTCGTTATATAGGTCCCTCCCTTTATCTATCTTCTGTTCCATTTGTTTATGAAAATCGACAACCCCGGATATGACCAGAGTCCCCATACTTAAGTATTATTCTTTGGAAAGTGAGGATTTTTGCGAAGAAATCTTAAAACTTCAATAGGAGATTAATGTACAGCTCGTTGGGAATAAATAACAACTGCGCTCTAATAATTATCATACCAGACCATCCAGCCGTTCATCGTGGTTTTCAAGCCCTACCAATCTAAAAGTTGTGACGTATAGCCTTTACGTGGCTCTACTTCCCAAGCTACTTGCTTTACAGAATTGATCAAGCAAAAAGATGAAAATGGCCTACACCGTCGCCCCCTCCCAGTTGACTTCAACCCTTAATTCCTTATTAAGTGTGCTTAAGGATAGTCTCCAAATTTGTGAGCTCAGTAAACTTTCCCATTTACAACTGTTCCTACCAGGGAAGGACCAACAGTAGGGGACAAAGAGTGATTTGTAAACCACACCCTTTTAGGAAATTTTTATAATGATCAAAACCTTGTTAATTGCAACTCAACGTTGTCTGTTATATCTTGCTCATTACTAACCTAGAAGAGGGCTTCAAACTCAAAATAGTTCTTGCATGTTAAGATAGATTTCCAGATCCATCTTTTCCCGTATTGGGAGTATGTCCCCCTTGTTCTAAGTGGTAACACTATAGACCCCTACCCTGCTTATGTGGAAAACATCTGTGGCTACTTTACAGTAACATGAAAGGAAAAAGGTATAAGAGTATTACCCATAAATATGTCTTACCTAAAATATCATATATGACATTCCTTTCGACTCTAAGTTTGTGAACCCCGTGCATTGTAACTGCTCGGTTGAAACTACGATGAATGGCACATCCTTCTACATAGGAGCCATTGACGTCACCATCCATATGAAAGTGAATAGGATATCGTCCTAATCGAAAGGCTTGCCCACAATTAAATATTTCAACATGATCGAAATGTGCAATTGCTTTCTTTGAGTCTTTCTTACCGGAGTGTACCATAATCTGAACACCAAACTGATCGCTGCCTCTCTCTTCACCAAACTGACCGTCAAAGCATTTCTGTATCTTAAACTGTCCGGGTTCGAATTCGTCAGGACAGTTTTCGATTGTACTCACCCATGTCTTTTCTTCTGATCCTCTGAGAACAATATTTCTTGTTAACAATCCGACTTCTCCGCGGAAGTAATGAGTTTTGCCGCAAAGAGTTTGCATTATTGATATGTGCTCGTATTTCAAAGGTGTGCCTATGTCAATTGTAAATCCTCCATTACGAATATTCGTGATGTTTACTACTTCGTTCTCTCTAATGCTCTTTGCTGTAGCAGCAATGACTATTTGATCACCGATGTTCCATCCAATTGCTGGGACATTAATACTTATACTAGTTGCGCCAACGGGAGCGGTCTCGTTAAGATACGCCCATGTATGAGGGATATGCTTGCCATAGAATCCAAGCAGGCCTCCTCGAACCGCAATGGACTTGGCTCCATAAATTGGTAGCTCTGTGGACCTTAAATGACCATGAATTGTTATGATAGCTTTATGACAATATCGTTTTTCTTTAGATCCAATGAGTAATTTACCGCCTTTCGATACCAAGATGAATTTGGATTGTAGGTGGATGTCTTTCTCATCTGAAAATTCAAAGGTGCCACCTTCGATATGAAGGAAGTCCAACACTTCAGTGTCCATGTCCAAAACCATGTGATTGCCCTCTCCTATAGTCACAAATTTACCTGCAGAGAACCAAAGACAGGATCAACAATCTCATCCTACATTAGTGAAACACAACAACTAAATAACATTGTACAAATTTCTAGTCACCGAAAGCTTCCACAAAACAACACATCGTTCCCGATGCACTCATGCATAAAAAATTGTATTCTCAATGATAGTCATTTTCGAAAAAATAAAATTGTACGGCGGGGCGCATGTTACTGCGACACCCTATATTATTCATGTTGAGACGCGTTCTAGTGCCGATGGCTCAGTAATCAAGATACTGGGAAACGCAGAACTGCCTTTTGTCCACAAAATTGTCAAAAATCGATAACAGTCGTACATAAAATAAATAAGCGTCTCAAACTTTTAGTGTTTGAAATAACATCGTCTTCGATCGAGAAGTAGCCGAAGTCCATCACGCATAACAAAACATTGTATTATCAATGAAAGTCATTTTCTGGAATTGAAATTCTACAGCGGGGGACATGCTACTGCGACAGCCCATTCTATTCATGCTGAGACATTTTAGTGACGATGGCTCAGTAATCAAAGGATTGGAAACACAGAACTGCTTTTCGTCTGCAGTCAATTAACAGGCCTGACTGCTCACCGTAATGGCATGACAAAACGAAATTTTAGGAGTCGGATTCTTGCATTGAGCACCAAGTACAAATTATAAGACCTTCTCGGAAAAATTCGAGCCTGACTGACGTAAGCAAGAACGAGGCAATACCAGTATTCCTTATGTTATGAGTAGGTACACAGTTCTGACTTATGAAGACATTCGTGTACAGCCGGGTTGTTTAATCCACCCGAACGTTGTTGCCTGTTACCCAAGAGGAAGTATTATCTGTCACACTAAAGTATTAAGTTACCAATTCACGTAGAGCAGTTCGAGCAAGTGTATGGGTCGTACACCACAGAGGGTAGAGGATAGAATTTCGAGTACCGGCCTACAAATACTCTAAAAGTAAACGTGCGTGAATTTTGTCGAGTCACGGAAAGATAACTAGACCAGAAACAACATGTGCCAATAACTGTCAAGAGGTCTTATTCAGGTTATTAGCAAAGGCATGTTCTCCTTTTCAGGTCGTCGATCTAGAAGCTATTTTCATAAATATAATAAATGAAGGTGTCCTATTTAGTCGCACAAAACGTGTTGCTCATATGGTGTTATTTTCTATGACATGGTAGTCCAATATTTTCATACAGACTTTTCTCAAAATGTTTTCCTCTTGTACTGCGGAAGATTACTATGACGGGTCTCTTGGGAAAACGTTTAGCAAATGAATTTGTTACTCAAAGGTTGTTCACGTTTTTTTACCACAACTATTTAAACTTAGTTCTAGGTACAGTAAGTCACTATTGCCAACACTAAAACGCCAGGATATTTGTACATAGTGCATTGCTTTTGTGTTTATGTAAATACTTTCCAACTTCAGGTGAGGGTGATACTGTAAAGTGCAAATACTCATCTTATTAATATTTCGTTCGCACGATCATGAAAATTAAGAAGTCCTTAGGAGCGCTTTTGAAGGATCTAAGTCTTATTGATATATGGTCACGAAAGGGAGGCAAGGTGCGAAAGTCATAATTAGGGTTGTTTACTCCACTTGGTTTATGTATAATGCAATTGGATTGAGAGACGGAGAATTAGATAAAAATATTAACTTGTTCTTGTTGTACGAGTTTTAGCTGCCCCCTTTTGATTATCTTGGGTTTTAGGAATTCATAATGTAGACTCAGCTGCTTGACTGCTGGATTAGTAATCAAAATCGGCTCATTGCGTTAGGTCTTAGTAATGGCGTTTCATGTTTGTTACTTATCACAGTGGTAGCTTTCATATTCGGTTACTGTAAGAAGATTTTAAAGGTTAGTGGCAAATTGTTGATGCTAGTTAATGAGCTTGACTTTGACGGTCACCTTTCCGTCATCTTTACTCACAGCAACAAGACAGTAGTCCTCAGAAGACAGCTGTTGCAGATGCTCTTCAGGCCCAGTATTTGACTGAAGGCGAAGACGATATCGCAACTCAGGAGGTATGCTTATATCTTACATATTGCGTGTACGGATAGGGTCTCTGGGTGCGGTCCAGAGGGTTTCAGTCTCTATGCTAAGGCAGGTTCTGTAGGAAACCTGATGTCGATGTGTAGAAATACTCGGGCTGGGATAGAAAGGACGGTCGACAAAAGCAAGAGAGAAAACTGTGTTAACTTTCAAGAACAGCGACAATCTGTATTACAGGGATTTTTAAGTTTCTAATGGTTTAATTTCCGACCCGAAAGTTCCGTTTTTGACGCGAATAAAATACTATTTTTGATAAGTGCTTAAGTAGGTAGTTTTACAACAACTTTACATAAAACGATTAATCAAGTTACGTATCCCACGAGACACATACAGCTATTGTGTATTCGGTACGTCAATTTCGGACACAGTTTTAAACAATTTAATGACGTAATCACAATTTTCTAACAGTTGTTCCTTCTGTCGGACAACGAATTCCCCAAGGTCTTAGATGATAAATCATAGATTCCTAAGGTTATCGTGATAATAGATTCTTTCGCGTTTTTCATGAACTGATATTAGAAGAATTTTTTAGCATGTAACCAACGGATTCATGCTAACAATACCTATCATACTGCACCTTTTTCTCTGTAGTTCGCATTACCACCAACGTCATTGTGATTTTACACGCTCAAAGGTGTAACAGTTTATGTGATCTTTTCACCAAGAATAGGACCTCTCTTCCCTTCAACCCTACCTATACCACCGCCAGGGTGTCAATCTAATAAAGAAATAAAGGATCCATCAAGTCATTAGTAAGAACTCTTACTAAATTAAAACGCAAATAATAACATTTATCAATGCCCTTGTTACAGCTGCCCTAATTAATACCGTCATTTGAAATTACACTTGAATTATAGGGCCATCTTTCGGTGACACATTCAATTGACTTTGGACGGATTGACGACAGTCAAAGCTGGTCAGTCCCTCCTTGGTCTAATCACATAAGGCGGAGAGGTATCTCCAAATTGCGTAGAGCTGTATGTCGATGCCCACCTTGTATGATTGACAGCTAATTTGGGGACTAAAGAAATAGACTAGTTAAACATCGGTTTTACCTTACATGCCTTGAACGCATGGGTCGCGTGTTCGAATACCACTGACGACATAAATTCTATTTTCCAAACTGTTCCTTTCAAATACTCTCTTCTCGATGTTTCCAAATGTTATTGTTTTCAATCGTTTTCATACTTTGTGTGAAGCATTAGGCCCCCAATTGGTTGATTCTAAGATGAGTTTCCGTTAGAGAATGTAAGTATCTAACTACCGTATTTCCTCTTATTAGCGCCGCCCTCTAATTAGCGCCGCGCCTAGAAAATGTTACGCGAAGTAGAAAAAGGGGAAAAAACCATATAGAAGTGTAATTACACAATAAAATACGTTTTTGAAGCTTCTGAATAATTTTTTATCTTGTATCACTCAGGTAGTAGAGTGCTTCACTAATTTTTACATATCTTTTATCCATTAGAAAAAACTTGCAACTTTAATGGAAGGCATGTCAGAAGCCGAAGCCAGGGAGGTAATAAAACCCATAGACAGAAGTTTAAAATTGCTATTTATTGTAATTTTACCCCGCCTTTTCAACTTCTTGTTGAAAGTGTTGACACGTAATATAAAGTACCGTAAATGACCGATTAGCTGGGCGCTTATTTAAAAACAAAAGTTTTTGGGTGGGCACTTATTCGGACTGGGCGGTTTTTCGGACCTGGGTGCTTATCAAGGAAAACTAAAAACAGATGACTAATCATACATGATCTTTCTATAGAATAGATTGAAACATAACGATCAATCAATCAATCAATACATCTTCATCGTCCTCCGTATCATCATCGAAAAGCGTAAACTCTGGAGCTGCTGCATCCACGTCTTCGCTGTCCAGACCTAGGCGCTTATTTGGACCTTAGCGCTTATTCGGACCTGGGCGCTTGAGAGAAAGATTTATCCCAAACTGGGCGCTTATTTGAGTCCTGGGTGCTTAATCGGTAATTTACAGTAGTCACATATCTCAAATAGCAATTTAATGTTAAGGGTCAGTAATGTGTTATTGTCCTTGAAGTCACTTCAGAGAGGGTACTTGTTGGACAATGCTCTCTTTTGATATGATGTTAGAATATTCTTGGAAACATAAGACTAGGAGGTACTTATCTAAAGGTTTTTCATATTGAGAAAGAAGTTAGCCCTATTGTAGAGTGTTCAGACGGGCTTAGATCCATATGGCTTCGGAGCCTAGCATGAAATTTCTTTTACTTTTACAGAGAATGCATTCAAGCAGAACGTTAAAGTATGAAGAGTATGAACAATAAGTGCTCATGGCTAGCGTGTCAAATGTACATCGCTGTGGCAGTTTTGGTGGCCTGATTTAGGATCCGTACCAGTGGTCCGAAGTGTTTACACGACACCGTGTCGGGCTCGTATCCAAACTGATCCACTTCCATAAGTGGACCTAGACTGGCTCAGAAAGCGGATCCAAACGAGTTCGGATCTACTAAGTCCCTTGTCAACGCAAGTTCAATCCATATTAATTCTAGTACGGATTTATTTTTCTTAAGCAGGGTCTTAGATATTGGAGATGGCAAAAAATACATATCTGGAAGAATTTCGCTGCAGTTGCTTCATCAGGCTGCGGCCCTATTCAGGTGTTAGGTGTAACTTTTATTATGGTTTAAATCCACGTTTAGCACTCCGTTGAGCGTATTAGTTTTTTTCTATTTTAAGGCTGTGTAATTCTTTCGTAAAGATCAAGTGGCTAGTTTAATGACTAGTTTAGTGGCTTATTTAAGGACAGTTACTAATGTAATGGATGTTTTTAATTAGTTTCCTTCATTCTTTTTGTCACAGTATTTGTCTTCGCATGCAGTTGGCTCCATTGTTGGATTGCAATCAGATGAAATATACCAGATGGCATCGGAATATGCAGAAAGGGTATGAACTAATTACCAGTCAA
>JAAAKM020006971.1:138176430-138186720 GCA_010016025.2 Alatinidae sp. Z8VKAUB7J3 | reverse complement strand
CTTTCACTCACATGTGGTATCCTCTTGTCTATTAGCAAGCGGCACTAGAACAAGAAACTTCTGATTTGAAAACTGGAACGTTAAGTGGAGTACATGCACATCAGAGGCAGATGGCAGCTTTAAAGAAAAGTATAGAAGCAGAAGAAAAGAAACTAGAGGAGGTAATTCGTGACTGCATGAGATCAGTTCAAAATATTTTGTTGCTCTTTAAGTTAGATGCAATTTATAAACATACGTAAACCATGTTTCTTCCGGGCTTTGTTTAATTTTTACAAATTTCCATCACTCGGCAATTAAGTGCTTACTTACCGAATACATAGTATTCTGTATTGTTTAAACCAATCGAAGTAAGTTAACAACTGGGAACAGTTTACTTGAAACATATTGGCTAGGTATTGAATCACGACATCGTAGTGCTTCATTAACTGGGGAGACGCTACAACAAGTTACTTAAGCCCGTCATTACCATAACTATCGGTGCTATTGACATAGAAAATGCGTATTTATTGTTTAAGATAGTAAATTTTAAACAGGCGATGGATAGCGTTGCTTTATAGCAGCGATCCGTAACCGATATTTTTGAATCCCATTGAACAAATACAGTAGTCTTCAGGGCCCATAACCTGCTAAGGGTTGGACGGAGTGGAGAACAATTTCAAGGGATACACAAATTGTGTAAGAGTTACTTAGTCATGTTTTAAAAATCAAATCAGTCGTTTTAGGATAAGCCACAGTCTCTTTGTAAGATGTTGTTTTATTATCATTGCTGAATCATACAATGTGCAAATATTCTTGCAATACATTGTATACGTTAGCATAGGGTCCATTGCTTAATGACGTGGTTTGTAGAGAGAAATCATTGAGGTCCCTCCTTTTAAAATTGCCTACTGGTGTTGAGTGTAAGAAAAAATGTTCTTCGTTATTGCGATTTATCTCATAATTTTACGTGACAGGTAATGTCATCGCATGCTGCTGTTGAAGAAAAGCTAACGGAAGCGAAAGAAAGATTACAGGAGGTATGATACTGGATTGTTCTATCTGATAAAGACGATGAACTTATTTGTGTAAACGCATTGCACTGAATTTGCAAGCAGTTCAGCGTTTAGCTACAGGTATTCCCAAGAACCCCTGACTCTGTAAGAAGAACCTGTTTGAGGGATTTAGCAAAGAACTGGGCCAAGTCATTGTTGAACTATGATAGAAATGAAACATCGTAGATGCCAGGTATATTAATCATAGTTTGCTTTTTGCTCCATTAATTTTATTAGGCGAGATGTTAGAGCGCCTTTATGTCATTCCACAGCTGTATGGCCTTGCTAATTCCTTTGTATTTCTAGTTCTTGTATATCAGCAGGTCGAATCAATTGAAGCCTTTGAGTGATACTTTAACGTACAATGATCGAAAAACCCTCCGAGTCACGACATTTTGTCGCGACATTACTAGGCAGCCCTAACTCAGTCAGATGGGAAAAGAAATCTACGTGCAACAGTATTGGCAACTCAATTGTCGATAGAAGCCACCGTATCCATAATTCTTGTCGTTATCGTACATTCAACATGCAAAACGTGTGAAATCTTGTATGATACTTAGAATTAAAGGTGCATGTACCAAGCCGAATATGGCTTTGGATACCCATGTCTAAGGATGGTCCGAAAGATTTACCCAAGCATTTCGCTACATTTCTCATTTGAAATAAAGTAGGAACCAGCAACAATCCACTTTAAGCTTCCCCTCCACCCCAGTCCTCTCACTAATGACAGGGGCACTGCAAGGTTTTATTCTGAAAGTTTAAAGTAAGGTCAATGTTTGTTAATGCCACTTACAGCAATTATGAAAATGTTTCGCGTATCTATCAGCTGCCCCTCGTTTTTTCCAAAAATCTTACATTTCAAACTTTTTTAGAAACAAAATCACATGGAGACAGTCACGGAAGAGCTTGAAAAGTTAACTGCTGTAGAAACTGAAGAGAATCGAAGGTATTGTGCGTCAAGGACGATATATTTAGACGTCGTCAAATATTGATAAATAATTGGCACACCCCTCCTACTTCCATTTCATCAAAAAGAAACATAACCTCGTTTTCGATGACAGTACACCATTCTACCTCCCCCCTTCCCCTACCATGGTGTCAATGTAATTAATGTACTACTATTAGTAATGATTATTGACAATTTGACATTCGAAGCAAACATTTGGAGGAATGTAATATGAACATTATTAATGTCAATATCAAATTTTGTTCCGGTTTAAGTTGTATGGTTGTGAGTGCTCATACCTCCAATTTTATGCTTTTTCACATTGCATTTTGTTTGAGCCCGCCCTATCACTTACTTATCGGCAGTTATTGGTGCGTTTTGACAGGGCAATTGTTTTGCCGTATGTTTTACAAGCATTCTCATTTCCATCCGTTGTTGTTAACACGAATCTCGCATTTAACGTTGTGATTACTAGAATAAAACAAAAACTTCCCACCCCCCCCCCCCCCCCCCCCCCCCCCCCCCCCCCCCCCCCCCCCCGTGTCAGGTAGGGTTAATGGAAACGTTTGCATAACATTGTTACTAATAAAATTCCCATTGATCTTTTCTTTAAAATATTTGGCATCTCTTGCACATTTTTGAGAAATGCACCACATATTTTCAGCTCGACCACCCCGTATGGCTATGAGCATTTATAAGGTTTGGTTTAAAGTACACCTGCTGCGCTTCAGATCGACTTAAGCTCATGGAAGGAGGAAAATAAGTTTGCTAAAGAACGTACAGAATGTAGCAAAAAACTTTTACTGAAGGTATTTTAAGCTTATAATATTATAATATTATTTTTTACAGGTGTTTACAAAAGGCAGACAACAAGTTCATGATACGCTTCCTAGAGGTAATTTTGCTTTTTTATATTTGTTAAGAAAAACCTATCAACACTAATCCAGTATGTAGCTTTTAATTAAATGAAGTGAGACTGTGAGTGTACATTGTTACATGAGAGGGCAAAAGTTTTGAAAAAGTAGAAATTTGGAAGTTAAAACCATGCAACAGTGTAGTTCTAATAGTTTCCCATATTGAAAATAGTCGGTACAAGTCATTTTCACAGTTTTTGTAAACTCGTATTACACTACAACTCCCAGTTCTAGCCAGGGTCTTGGCATCCATGCACACCCACTTACCTTCTTTATGTTAATGCGCTTTGCAACTTACTTCTCTTTGCACTACACACACTTTTTAGACTAAGTGACCTTCCTCACCAATTCCTCATAATGCTTTTTCAATCCTTCCGCTTGCCACGGCTTATTTTTGTCAAAGTATTCTTTAAGAACTTTTTTTAGATCTTACTCTCACTAAGATCATTATTATGTGTTAATAGCTCAAATCTCTTGGTTAAGGACTTCGCACACATTTTTATTCCAAAGATCTTACCATCTGTGTGGTATTGTAAATTAGGTAATTTGCCCTTTGTCTTTCCTTTCATCTTCTAGCTTGATTTATACATGTTTTCTGCAAGACACTTAGAGCTGTCTTTGTATATTATTAGTGGCTACTGAACTAATGGCTCTTTGCCTCCTTCCGCGTCTTAGTTTGCTCTACTGACAATTTAGTTGGAAAGATAGTCTCTGCATGTCTGGTCATTATTTGGTTCTAATAAAATTTTTTAGTGGAGTAACTGCTATTCACATCAGCCTCGTGCCCCTTTGTATTTTTGGCATATCCTAACCTGTGTTAATTTATTAGACCATATCATTAGATCCTTCGTTTGGTTAATTATTAGCTTCCCTCTCTCTGGTCTGTAACAGGGGCTATCATTGGGCTGTCACTTTGTCATTTATAGATACAATTGAATAATTTTCCAAGACATGTTTCGGATATCCTCTATCCATCTTCAGTTGAAACTAATTTACAAGACTATTCTACACAAATTTATTTACGTTTGAACTATTGACACATGTTACTCTATTTACAGAAAAAACAATAAAACTAGACAAAGTGGTAATAACAAGTTAAAACAGAAACTAAGTTTGAAGAGGGTTTTACAATTATTAACAAAACGCAGCAAATAAACAATACACGACACATGGACGTAAAGTATTACTAAACACTTAAACTAATGTTGCTGTGTGTGACTTGGGTGTTAAGGTCTGGCCTTTCCCAATTTATATGCAATGCTTCCTTTATTTTAAGGTGATAATTGCTTGAAGCATTATCAAGAATCACGAAACACTCTTCGCTGCACTTTTCCTTGCATGACGGAGACGTGTCTAAGTGCTTATAGATATTAGAATTCCTGTCCGCATACAGATGTTCCCGTATTGATCTTATATTGCGTTCAGATCTTATATTGCTGAGAAATTTTGGAGATACAATTGAATATGCAAGTTAAAATTCTGTAGGATTGTCAGTGCACAGATTTCTTTTTATCAGTTCTTCCTGCTACTAAATGTCTCCATAACTGTTGCTTTATCTTTACGAGATTCATTCTGTCTTTCCAGAACTTTTGCTTCCCAGAATGTTTCTTTCCAGAATGTTTCTTTCCAGAATGTTTCTTTCCAGAATATTTCTTTCCACAATGTTTCTTTCCACAATGTTTCTTTCCAGAATATTTCTTTCCAGAATGCTTTTTTCCACAATGTTTCTTTCCAGAATATTTCTTTCCAGAATGTTTTTTCCAGAATATTTCTTTCCAAAATTTTTCTTTTCAGAATGTTTCTTCCCAGAGTGTTTCTTTCCAGAATGTTTCTTTCCAGAATGTTTCTCAAACTTTCTTCATAACGTGTATGCGAGAACGAAGCCAGCTACCAAAAGGCAACAAAGCCCTTATGTCTTCTCTTCTTAAGTTACTAGAAATCAGTAGTTTCAGTACTTCAACACAATGTTTTCAGAAGAAACGAAACCACCTTTACCGTCTTTTCCTATATCTGGGTAGGATTAAATTATAATTTGGTATTTCTTTCTATTGACTAAATTAAGTTTGGTATAGAAAAGAAATTACAGAAACCAAAAATTTGTCACGATAGGGAATTTTTTTAATTGGGGAGAGCAAAGGTGGCTAAAACGTGCTGTTATTTTGTCCTCTTGAAAATGCTTCATGTTACACGTTGGGTGCTGGATTATGAAAAGCTGCAAGCGGTTAATGTTAGGTAATTTGCATTGATACATTCTCTTTTTCTTAGTTGACATTGATTGAATTGATTTCAGTTTGTTGTACTCTTTAAAGAGGAAAACTAAACTGTCCTCTACATTGAATGAAATATCACTCATTAATTCATTGTTCTACGAATAAAGACAAACGTCACCCTACCTTACCTTAACGGCTAGTAATCCCGCGGCAGCGTACTTCAATTCATAACTATTTAAAGGCTTAACGTATGGTCATGAAATTTAATGAATTTTCTAACTATTCACATATTGGTTTCTTTAAAAAAGTTTCGCAACTTTGCAATATTTGATTTCTGTTACATCATTATAGAATTTTCGGCCTGTTTGTTTTCTCACTTTACTTTAAAAGACGTGGTCATTATATGTTTTAGTTTAGATATTCTTTCTAGGATTTGTACGAACTATGTCCTTTTATCTGACAGGACTAAGGACTAATGCAAAATATTTTTATTTTTTGCAAAATATGATAAACGATTCTGCGCTGTAAAGTGAAAATTGATAGAGAAATTTGAATGGCAATATATGCAGGGCAATCATGAGAAAATAGCATTTTCAGGTGAATTTTACACAACACATGAATTAGAAGTTAAATTTTGTATTGTTTGTGGTTATTTTTAGTTAAAGTACTCAAAAAGTAGAAAAACCGCTCGATTAATAGTGTCAACTCGTTCACGAATTACAATTCTCGCAAATTTAAAAACAAACAAATTGTCCCAAATAAAACCTACCTTACCTAATTACTACCTATACATATAAAAAATACCACAGAGATAAAAAATAAAAATATGGAATAAAAGTAATACTTTAAGAGCATTTACAAATCCTGAAACTTTTGCAATATTGTGCAAAATTTAATAGCAATGTAACGTCATTGACACGAGCTTGAAAAGCCTTCTTTTCGAATGTTTTTAAAATGAGCCGCACTATAATCTTGCCAAAAATCTTAGTAATAGCACCAATGAATACAAGATTGTAGCACTTCTAATTGCCGCGGGTCTATTAGACCCTCCACCATCTATAAAAAGATCCCAAAAGCCCATGTAAGCTAGGGTTAAGTTTGACATCCAACAGTGTCACAGTTGCTCCTCAAAGCAATTTTAATCATTTACACGCCACACTTCCACATATATAATACAATAGTATAAGAATCTTTAAGGTTATGTTTAGTTATTAATAAGTGTTTACTACTTTTTTCTTTATTTTAGAGCTGCAACTAGATGCCAAAATATATATACCATTCGACATTGTTATATGCGGAGATGAAACACCATATACCAAGGGCAGTGATGCAAATGGAAAAAGAACTGTAAGACTGAAATCGTCGAAAATTGAATATGACTCAAATATTGGCAGAAATATATTGGTCGGTGAAAAGTTGCATAATATCGGACACTTCAGAAACCATTCAATCAAGTAAGGGTTTATCAAAAGCTTAACCCTCAGATTCCTACGTTTTTTTCAACCTTGGTGGGCCCTAGTACCCATGGTGGGCCCTTGGCGATCCAGTGGTACTTTTGCAATATTTTTTCTTATTAAAATAATGTTTTAGAAGCTCCCGCTGTTTTGTATTACTGGTTGGGGTAATAAATTCTTTTTTGCAACCCAGCTGCTTCTAATTCTGAGTAATCAACAGACAATAAGAACAAAATTTTGAGTATGCGTGAAGTAGTTACTTGGAAACACAATGATGATATGAAACAAGAAACCTGGGTAATAGGCATGAATTTATGCATGGAGATAAGTGTCAATGGGTTGTCTAGTGTTGGACAATTCAAAAACCATTTAATCAAGTGAGCTTAAACGGGCTATTTACAGCCTCTACTAAAGTTTCCTAATAGCGGATCTAAAACAATCTAAATGAAATCTTTATATGTAGTGCATTTTTTTGACAATGGTTGATTTTGCAGAAAGTAGAAAGCTTGTTGAGAACCTTCATACCCTCATTTACTGTTTAACTGCTGGTATCAAGAAAAAAAATGCACGGTTGATTTAACTCTTTAAACCTTGACTTTGTTATATAGACATCGGTTAGTTCCGCTGTTGTCTTTTCTCTCTGTTGATACATGTTCAATCCTGTTTTCACCTCACTTACGATGCCCTTACAATAAAGCAGACATTTTTTAGTACCTAACGATAAAGTCAGAGATTGACTGGATTGAATTTCTCTGATACCATATACAATAACAGACTTTCTTCTTTTATTCCAGTGAGCCATTTCAAGCTAACATGACCATGGCATCTTGGATAAAGTGCTCAAACGAGTCCTTTCATACAACGGAAGTCACTTACTTTGCCTCTGGGTCGTACTATGGATCTGGTTTTCACTTGGGAAGCTCTCATTATGGGCAAAAGATGCAATCCTATATAACCAGCAATATTGGTGGATGGCGGTTTGGTATGTTCTCTACTTTGAACGGGCCATGCTCCCAGTGGACCCACTTTGCACAGACATTTTCAGATCAGGGTAATTTTAATCTATCGCTGTTATTTATTGATTTTTTTTCAATCCCTTTAGTTATACGGGATATTGAGACTATCCAGGCACATCTTTCATCGCAATGACGATAATTTTTTACCTTACTTGTATTTATACGACAATTTTAAATCTACCAGAACTAATCTTTACCCGAATTGAGTGTCATTTCCTGGATTTAAATATTCCTTATTCGAATTCAATTTTCACCCGCGATATCAATCGAAAAATTAATCTTGTATTAGGAAGTGGAAACAATTGACCCCGGAGCCTCATCCTTGATATCGGCATCTTTTCAGACCAGTTCTCCTTTCCATTATCTTTGTTGAATATTGCATCTGCAGAACACGAGGACTAGAGGGCTTTTTTCAGGAAACCCTTCCCAGGTTTGCTTAGCCTATTAAGAATCGATCTTTTTGTGCCTATAGGATTTTTGGCGCCTGTCCGCAATAGTTTTCGAATAATGCGTTGAGTAACGGATTCATTTTGCTTAACGTTTTCGCCATACACTGATCACAGCAATCGCATCGAGTGAAATGAGAAAGCTATTACAATGAAGTTACAGAAAACGAGAAGACCAAAACACATCCTAGAAAATAACGGTCACGAGAGCGACACGTTTTCTGCCACTCGTGTTATTGAAAAAGGCGTAAACTGTATACAAATTCTTTTTGTCGCCAGAGTACCGGCTTCTTTGCTTCGATAAATACTGCTTCAAAAGTGGCAAGATGAAAAGGAGATCTGGCTTTGGCTAACACCTTAAATCACTACTGCACTACTGCTGATAGCCGTCACCCCACGATGAGTTTTCAATCAAATGCTGTCTTATTGCCGAGTCTGTTTTGGAATCTGTTGACTTGACTTTGTTTACGCGATTCGGTAAAATTCTAAAAACGTTAGTACGCAGTATAGCAAAAATTCGTAATTTTTATCTTTTTTTGCAGTGTAGTGATGGCATGAATGTCTGTTTCTCTTTCAGAATTTGTTAAAGATTACAATGCCTCTCATGATGCCAATGATGTTGAAGAGGAAAAAGTAGCAGTAGAACATGGGAATGACCATGAACATACTGATATTCCAACTGTAGCAGCCAGCCTTGAATATGAGCTTGGTATTCTGTGTGTAGAGACCGAAGAAGTTACTACAGGAGAAGAGCATTTCATGGCTTGTAGCCAACTTTTGCAAAATAGAGATTTAAATCCGAATAGTGTGTCTCTAGTTATCGCTACTAATAATCAACTTGGGATTGTTTGGAGTGACAGAGGAGAGCACAAAGCTGCCTACAAATTTCTCCGACGAGGAGAGATCTTATACTTAAGGTACAAAAAGGATCACGATGGAGGACCAAAGCATTACAAGCATATCCTAGATCCAGTCCCCGAACTGTCATCGCCCCTCCAAAGACAGAAAGAATTTGAGAATTTGCACACTCACACTCTTTACTACCTTGCACAAATTTATACTCGCCTAAACAGACCGAGTAAGGCTGCTAAATATTGCCATGTGACCTTGGCACGGCAAATGGATACAGGACAATACGAGCCATCGGACTGGGCCTTGAATTGTGCTACACTGTCGCAGTACTATGTGTGCAAGGATAACTTTGAACTAGCCAGACACTGTCTGGCTTGTGCGACTCGTGTTTATTCAGAAGCGCTCGAAAAGCTTGAACTGGAAGACACTGACACAGAGGAAAAAGAGAGAAAACGGGAAAAGGTTTATAAAGGACAGGCTGACATTGCGAGATGTTGGGTGAAGTATTGTTTGAATTTGATCAAGTATTCTCATGATTCTAAACTCGGTATTGATCCTTCACAACGAAATTCAGATGAAAATGTTGACGAAGAAGAGGGAGTAGCAAATCCTGTAGACGAGGAGGAAGAGATGGACTTGTTAGACATAGGCTCTGATTCCCACGAAGCAGGTGTTGATGCTTGTTATGAGAGGCAACTATTATTTGAAACTCTTGAAGTGGATTCCATTGAAGGAGAAGCCCCTTACGAAAAGGTTGACACGTTTGAGCAAGCCAAAGGGTTGTTCTTGACTGGACAGAAATGGATGAGTAGAAGCAAGGAGTTTTACCAACTAGATGGGTATGTGACAGACCATGTTGAAATTCTACAAGATTACAGCCAGTTGTTAAAAGATCTGGCATTTTTTGAGCAGGACTTTGATCGGAGGTGCAAGATGCATAAGAAAAGAGTAGATTCTTTAGATCCAGTTTTGATGGAATTAAATCCACAACATTTTCTTCTGATCAGTCGCCAACTTACGTTTGAAATTGGAGAGATTTATGGAGAAATGGCGGACTTGAGGAGGGCCATTATTGAAGAAGACACAAGCAGGTTGACCGTTGATAATATTAGGAAAATAAATAAGTTGGTTTTGCAGGGAGTAAAATATTTCGAAAGTTTCGTCAATTCATATAGGCATAAAGACAAACTACCAGATACCTTTGAGGATGATGCTGTGCGAGCCGTTTTACTTGCGCACTTTTATATGGCAAGGTATTATGGGAAGTATTTAACACCGGATAAAGCTTCCAAGGCGACAAACCTCAAGAAGGAGAAAGCCATGTATGAGTATATAGTGAACTATTGTGAATCGCATCCAGAGATGCCTGCTGTGTTTGAAGAGGAACTGAAGGTTAGCCGAGACATTTTGTCGCTGTTTCC
>JAAAKM020006971.1:138145340-138176330 GCA_010016025.2 Alatinidae sp. Z8VKAUB7J3 | reverse complement strand
ACGTCATAATACATTTGCGATTCTAACCAAAACAAAGTCACTTAACAAAGCCGTGGCTCTGTGGGTTGTTCTGCTACATTTTTCAACTCGACAAGGCGTTTTAGAATTTGAACTACTGGTACCGTTAACTTCTACAGCCAAATTCAAAGAAGCGCATTTGATTTTCTGATATTTCATGGTTCTAATTAGCATTTAGCCTTACATCAGCTTTAAAGAGATGAATATGTAATTATCTCCTGCGCCCCCTTCAGTGCATCTGCGTTAAATTAAAAGGTGTTGCTAGTTACGGTAATTTCCAGCCATGTAGTTTGGAGCTTTAGTTAATACGAGACACGAAAACATGTCTTGTAATGATATTATGCTGCAATGGGCTACTTTATATACACGAGTTTTGTATAACTCAAGCTTAATGTGATCAAATGTGTATACTACCCGGCATGTCATTAATATTTTACTTAACCGTGTACCGGGTGAGGGGAACGATTTACAGACCTGCGGCGACTTCATCTCATACCATTGCATCTCTTTAAACCTTCTTGTAGACCTTGAAATCACGAAGTTGGATACATCAAGGCCCCAAACTTTTATTTTAAAGGTTTTACATATAACAGCCAGAGTTTTGTCTCAGTTTAGTTACAAGGTTAAAAACATTCGAAAATCTCTCTCTTGGATAAGCCTAATCAAAATAGTACTGCTTATTCCCATTGTTTTAAATGCCGGATACAGTAAGTGTAAGCTCCAAGGCTATTTGGTGCCCGGAAAATCATGTCGCAGTCCAACAAATTGAAAGGAGCAGTTTCCGTTGCAAATGACAATACAAAGTTGTTAGGCCCTGTGTGAAATTATGGGATCTTAGCAAAAAGATTGTCAGAAAATAGGTGTACAGTGTCTAATGGAAGGAGCTTTTTCTGACTTTTACGTATGGTATTGCAAATGTGTTATAACCTAATTTATATTTATGAGGCTGAGTTCAATTATTTGTGTTTCATTTTCAAGGATAAACATATTAAAATGTTTAAGTATGTTTGCATGTGTTGATTTCTAGTCGAAATTACATCTATTTAGTATTAATTACTCAGTAATTACCAGCAGCTTATTTACATGTATTTATCATTTAAATTTAGGTAATTATGTAAAACGCTGTCCGGATCATGAAACAATTCCAGAGTTATAATTCTCCGACAAAGTTTTACACTTACGGTTAGATACATTTAGTTGTCATGTGACCCATCAAGAGGCATTACCTCGCATTTTTTTCTCGAAAATTTTGCTTGGCAAAAGTGAGAAGGACTTTTGGTACAAATTTTTGGTACATTAGCATAGCATAAGCGATTAAGAACATTTGGAACTATATTTAAAGCCGCAGGCTGTTGCTCTTATCTTCATTGTAATTGTAGAGATCATAAGGTATCGAAGGCACCTCATAGAAGAAGGCACGAAGAGAGTAGGGGTGTGCCATTCCTACTTAGTATGTTTCAATGTCGGGCCCACTGCTCATCAGGGGTCAATGATTGAGAGATTGCCATTCCTACTTATACGCGTCCTGTACATTTTCAGGCAAGACGAGAATGGTTTTTTGCTTATAACCTCTTGTCCCGCCATGCCTCGCACTTGTTTGTGAAGGACGTTTGACAGACTATCGTACCAATGGAATGCGGGTTACAAGACGCAGTCAGGAGCGGTGTATTGTCCCCCAAATGTAGGTTGAAGTACCAGGTTATTTTGTTCGTTCATATCATTTGGTATTATTGTAGAGCACGTTGGGCGCACAGGACAGTTTTAGTTATGCTAATACTCATATATTAGTGAAGAAATAAACGTAGAAGTACACTATTTATATGTGACATTACATATTTGTAAAGGATTTTGGGCACAAGAGTAGACTTTGAAATGTGGTTCCAAAAGAAACGAGACGGATCACACCAGACAAAACGCCTGAAGAGGAAACTTCATTGACAACGTTTTGTCTTCTGAAAGACTTCACTGTGTAATTCCAGCAACCAGTTTGTAGTTGACCCAAAGAAGTCTTTCAGAAGACGAAACGTTGTCAATGAAGTTTCCTTTTTAGGAGCTTTGTCTGGTGTAATTTCTCGGTGGACTATTCACCTGTTTATGAACAAAACGGACCTCTATAAACGATGGGTCCAAATATTGAAATATTGATGAAGTGGAGGCTGTCTCGAGTCGATAAGGCACCGAATGCATTTGCCATAGAAATTGTGTTTGTATAGATAGACTGATTGAGCAATTGTATCTTTCGACATAGCACCATAAATGCATCCGTTCCTGACACTGTTGTAGGCACTCATTTGCACATTACACTTTGCATTGTGATGTTATGTTGTGTATTCCATCTATGTGTGCGTAACTCCATATACTTCCTTGAACTAAGTTGATGATCGTAAGAGATTCTATACCAGATATGTAAGGCCATTTTTGCTGTCGTCATACCTCGTTGCCACATTTCCTTGACTTCATTTTTTTCAGAATTTTCACATTAACGACCTCAATGACTGGGCTTGTCATTTGTCACACAGCAGAACCACAGCAGTTTCAAGGTCTGTTCTGTGACGTCGTCGTTCTCGTCCAATCGTTTCTTATATATTTACTTACTCCAGGAAAGACTTAATTAACATTTTACTTTCTAATCCCACTGAACATGAAGGACCTTAAGATACCGTGTAGACCTCAAGGATCAACAATCCGTATGTTTCTTTTGGTTGATTTGACATGTTGGTTCATGTGCAAGGATCTCACAAGAATCAACTAATGTGGTGTGGTCATGGTGTAGGGTTAGCAACATATGGGTATTGCGCTTTAAACCAGTCAGCATACCACTGGGACCACCTTATTGAAGATACAAAACGATATTCTACTCAAAATGAACTACTACTTGATCTTCGGACAGGTTTCGATACCGTTGACCACTCCACGTTGCTTAGAGCGTCTTAATGACAGATTTGGAATCTCCAGTATGGCTCTAAAGTGGCTCGAATCCAATTTGAGTAACAGACAATCAAGAGTTAAGATTAACACCTTTTCAGGCTACTTTTATCTCTCATATAGCAGACTTTCGGGTTCCTGCCTAGGCCCCTATTTTCAACTTATACCTCGGCTATGTTCGATATCGTTAATCGTCATCCATCAGTTATGCATTTTTATACCGACAATACTCGGCCATATTTATCCTTTCAACCAGGTGGTGCTCTTAAAGGGGCACCGGCATTCTCATGCATGGAAAGTTGCTTAACCGATCTGAATCGCTGGATGCTTGATCAAGGACCTTTATTTATCCGGGTCTGTTTATGATTAGAACAAAACATGAATTAGAGAAGATAAACTCGAATTCACTTAACATCTACACTACTCCATTTGGCATTTCACAAACAAGTAGGAATCTTGTTGTCTCTTTCCAAAACAATCTGTTGTTAGAAAAACAAATCAATTCAACTTGTCGAAACGCATGTTATTATTTGCATGATATTCGACGAATATGACAGTATTTATTTAAATCGGCCACAGAGACATTGATCCACACCTTACAAGCTAATTGTATAATTGTAACATTCTATTAGTAGTACTACCAAGTGTACAAATGCAGAAATTACAGCGATTCCGAAGTACTACTACTGGAGCCATTCAAGGAATCAGCAGGACTGATCATATTACTCCTGTACAGAAGGACATCCATTGGTTGTCAGTACGATTTCGAATCATTTTTGCAGTAAATTAATCACGTTCAAAGCAATATAGGATCTTGCGCCTGCATACATTAAGAAGGTGAATCAAATTAGGCAACCGTTGACTTCCTGTCTACGCTCAAATGGCGAACTGCTTCTTGAAGCGCCTGGCGCCAGACTAGACTGCTTCTCGGCCATTTAGCTAGGGTTATGTGTTGTATCTGTTCTCATTAATGATACATTGATGGCAGGCTCTTTCCATGGTTCATGAGAGGCGGTCCCACTGGGCGGTTGAGCCTGCTTCATGGCTTGCTTCTCTTCCCGGTAGCCTAAATCGAGGGGTGTCTCCCTTGGACGCCCCAGCTACCCTTTATTTATTAGTTAGGCTGTTGGTGGTTTTTCTATTTATTTAGGGTAGGGTATTTAGAGCATCTATGCTGCTGACCAACGGAGCTCTGGTGAAGCCAAAAAGAAACCGAGTCGGGTCGGTATAAGCCCTGAAGAGCCTGTTGCCAAAAGCCTCAGGTGAAACAGCTGCTCATACACACCAGTGTCCCATTGCCTGGGTTGAAGAAAAGGGAAGGGTGAAATATATCTTCCATTTTCATGTTGAGTGACACATAGTTAGAATATGGTGGCAAAAGTCTTTCATTGACTTTCCAAGGTACATCACAATATCTCATGTCAACAAGACTACTTTACTCACCTTCCCTACTACAGGGACACTAGTGTCCCATTAAAAATCTCAGAAATGGGACATGTGGGGCAAAAGGCAAACGTGAACTAACAACCACCATATAAAACCATCACCAAAACATAAATATCATCCATTTTTGGCGGCTGGTTTCCTTATGGGGCTGAAAGGGTTAAAAAATCCCGGTTTTCTCAATGTATATGACGTGCAGTAGTTCGAGTGGAGCAGCATCGAGAAAGGCTTCAACTGAACAGAATGGAAGATCGCGAATGCAGATGACAACGGAGCCATCGATGACAAACATGTTGGCATGCAGGCCTCGCTGGATCTTCATTACGTTAACTTTAAGAGTCGTAGCATCGTATTAATGGCGATCAGCAAACTGCGAACACTTTAAAACATTTCTTGTTTCATAAAAGTTGCTTGATACCAGCATAGGCAAGGTTTCAGACTTGTACTACAATCTCCTGTAACAAATATCTTCGCAGCAAGAAACGTTCTTTAGTTATCAGAAATGTGTTTGAGTCACGTTTCAGTGCTTGCCTTTGTTATTTCGTCATCTTCTATTGTTTTCAGTGGTTGCTTGTTGCGGCGATTTTTTTTGCCAGAAAAAAAGTAGGAATCGATCCTACTTTTTTCCTGTTAGCGCGAAAAGAACATTTTCGCTGCAGAGAATTCTTTGTTAGCGCGAAGAGAAATATTTCGCTGTGGCAAAGAGCTTATTACATAATGCGCATGCCTAGGGACGAAAAACATCGCTTCGCGCTAACAAATTCGTCTAGTGGAAATAGAGGCGAACTTGTTTTGTTGAAATCTTTTTGTGTTTGCATTTTTATCGCTTCTTGATCCAACCGAAATTTTACTAGTTGCGAAAAGTTCAACTGATTTCTATTAATCTCTTCTCACTAACGTCCGCAGCGACATCCCGAGTTATTACATAATAGACACTACTGCGCATGTGGAGCAGCTGGAAATGTCAGGTACCTCGACAGTTTCCGCCCAGTGCAGATCAGCCGTTAGTCTCGGACTGAACCTACATTTAACCTTGTGCAGTGAAAATTACTTTGGAATATCTAAAGGCATTAGCACATGAAAACAACCCAACTTCCTTGATCTGATGCTGATTTCGTAAATCAGGTTTTAACTGGTTTAACTCTATAGCCAATTTCTAGGCAAACTGTTTTGTGAAGTGGACATGGACAAATTGTTTACGATAGGTAATTAACGTAAGAAATAATGAAATAATAGGTTTCTTTCTTTTACATATAAAATCTAAACAAGACAAAGATTTGCTTAAACTGCATCCAAGAATACTTCAACTTCAAGCCTTTCCAATATCTTGGCTTATAGTAGTTCCTCTAATTATAGACCAGTCTATACTTAACTGAGGGCACCAAAAGGGGGGGGTCTATAATTACAGGGTTTTTTAATTTCCAGAGCAAAGTTTTTAAAAAAAGCTTATAGGGTTTCAGGAAAAACTACTAAAGTACATTTATACTTTTCATTATCACACTAATAGTTCACACCAATAACTTTTCATCACTGAATTGCAGCGAAAACAAAAAACTGTTTGCACACATTCAGTGGAAATTCAACAGACCTCGATATCTTAGTACAAATCATTGTCAATACGTAAATATTCAGAAGCGCACATTTCGCGTTCCGTTTCTGTGATTACAGATGGATTTCCAAGAAAAGGCTCGATTAAGAGTGCCGACTTTTTTTCCTTGAGGCGTTGCACACCCTTTTCGCACGGTTTATTTTCATTAACACAAAGTATTTTGTCATCATCAGAGCATAACAACTTACCTGCTCCATTTGAAGGCTGTCTTCAGTACTGACGTATGCATTCCAACCTTCATGCAAGGATAAGATATTTTGAACTCCATATGTCTCTATCAGCTCACAGATACTCAAATTTGATGCACTATCTTTGATGTTTATGGCATCACAAGGTGGTGTAGAAATACAATGATAAACACACTCCGTTTCACTAAAAGTGCTCAAGGCTGAGAGGAGTTTTCCTGCCTGTTTATTGTCCTCAGCTATCAACAAAAATGTTGAGATGCCTAAATCGTCAAATCTAAGAATATTTCGTTGGCAACTTATAAAACCAAGAGTAATAGTCAATATGCAAACAAAGTACATCCTTTGAATTCTAAATGAAGTAACAACACAAGACAGTGCAACTTGTCAGTCATAATACCATGAAATTTATAATGTACATTTGTTTTTTTAAGACCGCCAATGCCGATCACTGAATCGTGGACTTTAAATTAGGAAAAACGTGTTTTGGGAGACTCACAACACAGCCCATCAATTTTAATAACTGAATTGAAAGTTTATTCCTTATATTTTCAGGCACCGGCTTTAGAATCTTTTGTTGTATTGATTCGATTGATTATCTGTGGTTAGGGCTATTGAATTTTGAATAGGAGATTAAAATTTAAACACTTCTGATGCTTCACTTGTGAGTTAATATTTGGATCATGAAAGCTTATGTTTATATGTTTTATTGTTGCCGGTTGAAGACTGTCAAGTATTAGAAAAGAAGTGTGGTATCATCTACATATTTGGCACAGGCTGTCAACGAGTCGTCATCCAATCTTTTGATAGACTTTTCACTGCCGAGATCTGAAATTTAAGGAATATGTTGAATAAAGAAGATGATAGGATACAGCCTTGCCACACTCCTATTAGTACTTCGAAACATTCAGTCAGTTTACCATCTATTGTGACTGCGCATTTTGTGTTTGCATATATGTTTTTGAAGATGTTCATTATTTTATTGCTCATACATATGTATAACGCATCATTCTCCGAAGGGCTGTTCTCAAAACTTGCAAAAGGCTGATTTGAAATCTATGAAGTAAAAATTAATAAGTACGTTATGTTGCTTTCCCTTTTAAAGGTTCTGTTTTACTACAATAGGGCATCAACTGTACTTCTGTTTGGACGAAAATCAAAGTGATTGTCCTTGATACATTTTTAACTGTGTTTTTCCATTAGTTGCAACATGATCTGATTGGACACTTTCCATGGTATTTAGAGCGACGTAAGAAGTCGGTAGTTATTTGGGTCGAGTCTGGAACCTTTCTTGTGATTTGGTGACACAATCCTATTTGACCATTATAGACGGGGTCTTTCCTCATCCAAAATATTTTTGGTAAATCATATAGAAGAGTAGCAGTTTTATTTTATGCCGTTCCACCTCCTGTGTCACCTTTATTTGCAGATTTTTGAATCTTCTTTTGAGTTCTTGGTTCTTGGGATTAGCAATAAGCGACGCTCTTGACCACCCTCCACTTTTTCGCAAAGTTCTTTGGTCTCCCTGTTAAGCCCTCTTGTTTTGGAGTTTCTTTTCTTGCGCACAACGTCTTTGGTGACAGCATTTTATTTTGTTTACATTTGTCATGTAATTTGTCTATTTATGCGTCTCCTAGATGCACGAGTGGTTCAATTTTCCCTCCTATCTTTGCTTTGAAAATCTCAGCAGCTTTTATGTCACAGATTAGGTTATTTACATCTACGCTGTGGGCTTTATTGATGCACGTTTAGGCATCTTTCTCTCCAACAATACAATTGCCATCACAAGTGTGTGGTCTGAGCCTAAGTCTGATGATGGGTAGGCGCTGCTGTTCTTAACATGTTTTTCCAATATTGACTGACGACTATGTAACTAATCTGGTTACAGGTGTTACAATCGGGAGACATCCAAATCATTTTCTCTTTTTGTATGCTTAAAGATTGTATTCATGACTGTAATTTTTTTTATTGTACAGAACTGCAATAAAAGCTTCCCCAATGCCACGTGGTCCAGCTATTGATGGCAACGTATCAGAAAAGTTTTGTCAAATGTAGCATTAAAGTTCCCTAATAAAACCCGGCTGTCCTTCCTATCTAGACAGACAATCTTTTGTTGCAGTGTGCCATAGAAGTCATCTGAGGCGTCGTCGCTGTAGCTACAATCCGGTGCATAAATTTGCATACTAATCACATTACCTGTCTCAGTATCCAAAGTTATACTCGTAAGACAGTCAGATATCTGTTCATACGATGGCCTACAACTTGCAAATTTTTGTGAATTACATGTCTGCAAGCAATTGCAATGCTCTCAGTAACGTCCCCATACGCCTTTTATCCTTAAACGTCAGTGTTTTTCTCAATTGATTATTGATGTACTACTAGATTTGGCAGCTTTCTAATAGTCCTGCCCATTTACAACAACATGAATTTCTAAATGTTGTTGTACATAAGTCAACCTCTTTTAATAAAAGCTATCTCCTAGAGACACTAAATGTAAAGTCAACGGAATTCTTATACAAGAGCATTACCAAGTTGTTCAGATCAATCAGATTAGAGAAGAATTTGAAGTCAAATGACAGGCAATAAATTTCAACAAAGGGTTTAATTTTTTGTTATTGTTCGCGTTTTTTCCACGGCAGTCAAATCGTGAATCTCAATTGAAATCCAATTAAGTAGCCCAGAATTTACAATTCATCCTCTTAAATAAGAAAATTTTTAAAAGTCTTGAATAGTTAAAATTGTTAAAAAATTACGTCATAGCTGAAATTAGTAAATATAATTTCACCGAAAGTTAGAGATAAATTTTTGGAAAGTTGCTGTCTACTTATCTAACTGTGGAGAGACCGACGGACAGAAGATCCTGTTCTGTCTTTGGTAGTTGATGTAAAATTACTTTTCTTTAATGTTCTAATAGCAGAATAAAAGAAAATACTAAACAACAATTCAGACAAGTGAGGAAGATCTTTTGAGTAATTCTAATACATTCATCGTTATAAAGTGAAGTGCTATAAGAACTAGAACTAGTGCTATAAGAACTAGTTAAGTTAGTTAAGTTAGTTATTTAAGTTAGTTAAGTTAGTTAAGTTAGTTTGTTAAGTTAGTTAGTTAGTTAGTTAGTTAGTTAAGAACTAGTTAGTTAGTTAAGAACTAGTTAAGAACTAGTTAGTTAAGAATTAGTTAGTTAAGAACTAGTTAATTAAGAACTAGTGAAGTGCTATAAGAACTAGTTAAGAAAATGATTTTATCCTAATATTAAGCATTGTTCTACTGTCAATGTCCACTAATGATGTTATATACACCCTCAGTATCAACAATTCTAACATATTTATAATATCACCATATTATGTAAATAACAATTTTTATGTACTTTGCTGCCATTTATCTTTCTGTAAATTGACAGTTAATAAGCTTTACAAAGTAAATAATTCTCACTGTTTTCGCCCGGCATAATGGGGAAAGTGAGATTTATAGTAGTGGATAACAACAATAACAGCAATAATAACAATACCAACAAGATCTATGATTGCGATAACCAAAGACCCAAAGTCAATCCAAGTTGTGTTTTGTTTAAAAGAGAAGAAGATAACATCCCAATTTAATGATAATTTAGGTCTTCTAGGCTTGTCCAAGTTTCTTTCGTCGAGAAAATAGGTAGCAAGAAGGTCATCTGGAAGATTTCCTGTACTTGTTCTCTTTGTAAGCAATTGAATTGTGTGATAATAATGATAATAATAATAAATAATGATAATAACAAGTACAATATTATACTCATTGTCTAGGCATGTATTCTTTGAAGGTCTATTGATGATTTTTTTTCATTTTTTTACCCATACCTATACTTTAATTGTAACCTAAATGATGATAAGTAGCTAGAAGAGCGCAAGGTCATCTGGAAGATTTTCTGTACATGTATTCTTTGTAGGCCATGGATTGTGTAATAATAATGATAATAATAATAAATAATGATAATAATAAGTACAATATTATACTCATTATCTAGGCATGTATGCTTTGAAAGTCTATTGCTGATTTTTTGCCATTTTTTACCCATACCTATACTTTAATTGTAACCTAAATAATGATAGGTAGCAAGAAGAGAGCAAGGTCATCTGTAAGAATTCCTGTAACCCCTAGCTGGTGCCACAAGCTGTTCGCGAAGTGATGCGGTATCACCCGCGCACGATCTCCACCTCCAGAGAAGTTCTGGAGGATTGCGAAATCGCCGGCGTGCCACTGCCCGCAGGCACACCGATCTTTGCCAATATTGGCGCAACCCATTGGGATGAAAGGTATTATGCCGATCCCGCAACCTTCGATATCGACCGGACGGGCGAACCGCCCCACCTGAATTTCGGGGGAGGCATCTTCTCCTGCATCGGTCGGTTTGCGGTCACGGCCGAGGTCGAGGATGTCATCCGCCTGCTGTCGACGCGTCACCCGAACTTGCGAATAGGCGAGGTTGAATTCGCCCATTCACCCATGTTCAGCCTCGTGACGAAACTCACCGCGCGCTTGGACGCCTGAGGCTATCCCCCATAAATCACGGGAAACCGTCCCCCCCGGAATGGCGCGCCTTTTTCAAGCGTGTCATCGTGCAGCCATTCGGTAACCTCGTCTCGCGGGTCGTAAGTCGCGCCATCCACAGCAAATCGGATCGCATAGCCCCGCCGTCTTCGCGTCGAGGTGCGATTGCCCATCGCCGAATGTACGGACATCCCGTCAAAGGCCAAAGCATCGCCCGGCTCCATCGCCTCGAAATGGAAAATGTCGTAATTATCGCGATCTGCCTCGAAATCCGGCATGTCGATATAGTCCGGATTGTCCTTCTCCAGATAATGCGAGAACGCCCCCAATTGATCCGTCTTGAAGGGCCGGTACTTCGCGCCCCAGGCATGAGACCCTCGCACAAACTCCAGCGCACCGTTGTCGGGATCAACCGGATCGAGCGCGATCCACATAGTCATGATCGGGCCGCTCACCGGCCAATAGGGCTGATCCGTATGCCAGCCCGTCTGCGTCTTGGTGCCCGGCTCTTTCACAAAGATCTGGTCGTAAATCAGCGAGGTCCAGGGGCTGCCCGCCACCTCGGCGACGCGCTGCCCGATATCGGAGGTCAGGCAATAATCCTGAAACGTACCAGGGTGCTCGCGCATGTTCTTGTAAGCGAAATACCGGTCGCCTTTCTGAACTTCGGTATCGACTGCATCACGCAGTTTCGCCAGCCAATCGGGGGAGACAATATTCTTCAACAGCACGACACCGTCGCGCTTGTAGTGATCCTGGATGGAGCCCAGGTTTTCAGTCAAAGTCATGAGTTATCCTGTCATTCCAACCGTCTCAAAAGAGACGGAACGTCACCAAAGGGCCGAAGCCCTCACGAGCGGAAATGTCAGGCAGCAGGCGAGCTGCGACAATTGATGATGAAACAAGGCCAGCAGGACCGCGCCGACCATTTACCGGTCAACCGGCGCCTGAATTCTCTGATGCTGCAGAGCATGGCCCATCCTTTCGCGATAAGCTTATGCCGATTGCGTATTTGCGCAAGGAAAACCTGTCTGGCGGTTGAGGCCGTGCGTCTGTCGACGGCCCGGTTTTTCCGTGACGCGGTTCGAAGAATTCAGTCCTTGACAGAAAAGATGCATTAATCACAAAAATATCCAATATTTTTGGATTTGGTGGACAAGATGATCCTTCGGCGTGATCCGCAAGAAGACAACTCGGTCATCGATATGCTGGCGGCGGCTCTTCGGCGCGACATTTCGTTCGGGGTTTTGTTGCCAGATCAAAAGCTGAAAATTCAGAACCTCAGGACACGATATGGCGGGTCCAACCACTCCATGCGTGAGACGCTTCGTGTGCTCTCAGCCGAAGGGCTGGTCGAGGCGACCGCGCAGCGCGGGTTTCGGGTCACGTCCGCGACCGAAGACGATCTGCGCGACATCCTGATGGTCCGCACGGAAATCGAAAGGATCGCCTTGGGCCTTGCCATGGAGGCCGGTGACGTCGCGTGGGAAGGTCGTGTGATCGCCGCCCATCACACGCTTCAGAAAGCCGAAACGCGGGTGGCGCAGGACACAGATGACCTGACCGCGTTGGAGTGGGACGAGGCCTGCCGCGCGTTCTCGCTTTCGCTGATCGACGCCTGCGGCAGTCCGCGCCTGATCGACCTGCAACGCAAACTGTTCAACCAAAGTCGTCGGTTTCGACTGGCCTTGCTGCGCGAAGGGCGTCTGGATTTTGACAAACGTCGCACCCGCCAGCGTGATCTTGTCGACGCTGTGCTCGGCAAAGACATCGAGGCCGCCACACGCCTGATCGCAGAAGACACCAAATCTGAACTGAAACCAGAAAACGAATAATGTCATAGGGAGGACATCATGATCAAACTCAATCGCCGCAAGGCACTGGCCCTGATGAGCGGAACGGTTGCCGCAAGTGGTCTCGCAGCACCTGCACTTGCCATGAACAAGAAGATCAAGGTCGGCGCGCTGCGCTTCACCTCACATTCGGGAAACTTCGTGGCCTTTGAGCGCGGATATTTCGCCGAGGCCGGGCTTGATGTGGAGTTTGAATTCTTTCAGGCTGCCCAACCCATGGCCGTTGCAATCGCCAGCGGCGATATCGACTACGCGGTTACGGCGGTGTCCGGCGGGTTGATCAGCTTGGCGGACAAGGGCGCAATCAAGGTGATTGGTGGCGCGCTACGCGAAGAGGCCGGGATTGACGGTCAGAAATACCTGATTTCCGACGCCTCCTATCAGGCCGGGATCAAGACGCTGAAAGACCTCGACGGCAAGAAATACGCGGTGACGCAAGCGGGTTCCTCATTCCACTACATGGGTTCGAAAATGGCCGCCGCGGAAGGCATCGAGTTGAAGTTCACACCACTACAAAAGGTCGGTGCGATCATTGGCGCAATGAAATCGGGTCAGGTTGATGGCTGGTCGATCGTGCCCCATATCGCCAAGCCTCTGGCGGGCGCCGGGGCCTGGCACATGGTGGGAGACGTTGCGGATTACATCCCGGATTATCAGGTGACCACGGTCTTCACATCGGCGAAGAATGCCGCCGATGAACGGGGTCAGACCGAAAGTTTCCTCGCCGGGTTCTCCAAGGGCATCGACGACTATGCTGCCGCAATGATCGACGGCACCGCAAGCCAGAATGAGATGGTCGATCTGATCCACAAATATGTCTATACTGACCGCCCGCGGGAGAAAGCAGCGCCCTCAATCATCAATGGAACCATGCGGTTGAGCCAGGGTGCAGCGCTGAATTTGGCGTCAATCCAGGATCAGCTCAGCTGGTTCCAGGCTGAAGGTCTTGTCGACGCTAACATCACACTCGATACGCTTGTGGACGATAGCTACGTCGACACGACGAGCGCCTAACGTCTCCCCAAGGCAGGGCCACTTCCGTGGCCCTGCCCCTTTTCGCGAGGCTTCTTCATGGACATCAAGCTGGATGGTATCGGCCACTCCTACGATGATTTCGAAGTGATGCGAGACATCACACTCAGCATTCCGCATGAGCAGATCGTTTGCATCGTCGGACCGTCAGGATGTGGGAAGTCGACATTGCTGCGCTTCATCGGCGGGCTTGAGCGCCCCGATCAGGGCCGTGTTCTGCAACTGGGCGACCCGCCGGAGGGATGCCTCAATCCGCTGACCTACATCTTTCAGGATTTCGCGCTGCTGCCGTGGCGGTCAGTGGCGGGTAACATATCGCTGGTTCTGGAGGATCATGGCATTCGCGGCGCGGATGCACGTGCGATCATCGATGATGTGCTCGCGCGCACCAAGCTCGCGGACTTCGCCAAAGCGCTACCCAAGCAGCTCTCGGGTGGGATGAAACAAAGGGTTGCTATCGCACGTGCGCTGGCGGTGAACCCGGCCGTTATGCTGATGGATGAACCCTTGTCTGCGCTGGACAGCCAGACGCGGGAGCTGTTGATGGACGATCTGGTCAGCCTCTGGTCCCGCCAGCCATTCACAGCCGTTTACGTGACCCACAATCTGGCAGAAGCCGTGCGGCTTGGTCACAAGGTGGTCGTTCTCTCGCGCAGGCCCGGGCAAATTCGTGAGATCGTCGAGATCGACAAACCCCTCGCGGATCGCGAGTTCGGCGACCGCGACCTCGAGATGCACCAGAAACACCTATGGACTCTGATGCGCGACGAAGCGCGCGCGGCGGATAAGGAGCTGGTGTATGTCTGACACGTCAGAGAAAACCGTCGCCTTTCGCGGTGGCGGCTTTGCTCCGAAACCTCATCTGTGGATCGGTGTCGCGGTCTTCGTTGCTCTGATCGTCATTGCCGAGTGGGGAACGCGGTCGGGCTGGATTTCAGCGCTAACCCTGCCCAAGCCCTCGGATGTGCTGGAAACATTCCGAGAGCTCTACTCAAGCGGCCTTCTCTTCCAACATCTGGGGCCATCTCTCGCCCGCCTTATCATTGGGGCGGCCATCGGGGTGAGCATCGGGATCAGCATTGGCGTCCTGATCGGGTTGTTTTCCTATATCCGCTCCGGTCTCGTGCCCTTGATTGCAGCAATTTTCCCAATCCCGAAAATCGCTTTGCTGCCACTCTTTGTGATCTGGTTCGGCATTGGAGAGGGCTCAAAATATGCGCTCATCGCTTTCGGCACGTTCACACCGACGGTTGTGGCAACCTATGGAGCCGTCGATAATGTGGATCGCACCTTGATCCGTATGGGGCAGAGCTTCGGCCTGTCCTGGTGGTCCATCGTGCGCAAAATCGTGCTTCCCGGCGCTTTGCCGGGAATTTTGTCTGGCCTGCGGATCAGTCTCGCCATCGCGATCATTCTGCTCGTCGCCGCCGAGATGCTAGGGGCCGAATACGGGATCGGGGCCTACATCCTGGAGGCAGGCTCGCTCTACGATCTTGAGCGATTGTTTGTCGGCGTCGTCATTCTGTCGCTTCTAGGCGTGATTGTTAGCGCCGTGATCGGCTTCATAGAGCGGCGTATGTTGGAGTGGCGCGCCTGAAGCGCATGTCTGGGTCACTGACGGTCCGTGCCCGTGCCTACTCGACCTTGATGACCCGTCGCGACAGCACGGCCTTGTTTGTCAAATCGAGAATGCGGAGTTCGTAGATGCCGGTTTCGTCGGGAAGCGTTATGTCCATCGGTGGGGTCCCCGCGATCTTTTCAGCCGAAATCCAGGTGAAAATCGCCTGATCGGGGCGCGCCAGGGTGATCCGCTGATCGGCGCTGTCGGCGTCGACGCTCCAACCGACCGAGATGGTTGCCCCGGGCGCTGCGGCATCGGGCGCGTCGATGCTCGCGCCCGTATCAAGCGCGGCATCCTCGGCAAGCACCTCCACCGTCTGGCTGGCGAGCACGCGGTTGCCCTCGCGCAGCAGGTAGCGCACTTCGTAGAGGCCCGTCTCTGCCGGAGCGGTCATGTCCATCTCGGTCTTGTCGCGCACCTGCGAATATTCACCGAACGTGTCGTTGGGGCTGCCAGCGGGCACCAAAGTCACGTAGTCGCTTTTGCTGACAGTGCCGGTCCAACTCACGCGGAGCTTTTCGCCTGCCCGCACCTCGTTGGCCGCGCTGATGGTGACCTCAGGCTCGGTGACTTCAACGGTCACGGATGCGATGGTTTTCGATCCTTCACGCAGCACGTAGCGAATCTCGTAAAGCCCAGTCGCGGCGGGGGCTTGCAGGTCATTGTTAGCGTTGTCGCGCACCACCATGTAATTGCCAAACTCGCCTTCATCGGTCCCCATGGGCACGATGTTGATGTAGTCCTGCGGGCTGACCGCTCCGGTCCAGGACACTTCAAATTTGCTGCCTGCGAGGACGGTTTCGGGCGCGTTGATCGTTACCTCTGGCTCAGCGACCTCGATGGGGGCCGTCGCCAGGGTTTTCGCACCTTCGCGCAGAATATAGCGCAGCTCATAGAGACCGGGGTCAGCAGGCGCGGTGAGCGTGCCTGTCCCCTTGTCGCGCACGACGATGTAGTTGCCGTACTCGCCTTCCTTGGCCCCGGCGGGCACGATGGCAAGATAGTCTTGCGTGTGTACGGTGCCGGTCCAGGACACATCGAATTTCGCGCCGGTCACGACGACTTCGGGGCCCGACACGGTGACCTCAGGCGCAGTGATTTCCATGGTTTCGCTGGCCAGCGTCTTGTTGCCCTCGCGCAGCACGTAACGCACCTCGTACATGCCGGTTGCGGCCGGTGAAAACAAATCAAAAATTGACCAGGAACTTCCAGAGTTGCCGTCTGTAATGAGGAAAAAGAGAGGCCATTTACGTGCCGTTGAAAATTGTCTAGTGCAATCACCATAAATATGAAGATGATAGGAAATCACTAATGTTTTTACTTTCAAAGGCCTTATCTCAATGTTCTGGTAACTATGACGTTGCCCGTGTTATCCATAGATTTAATAATAGCTTCGCGAAGCTATTATTAAATCTATGGTGTTATCAAAACTGTTACTCAATCTGCCTGGTTGTTTTAGATTTTCAGCCTCACAGTTGATTTCTTGTGCAATATGCTGCATGAAAGTTACTGTATAGATTGTCCTCGCCGCAGGTTAAACAAGGAATAATCCTGTTAGCTAGAAATGAAGTTTAGCCCTGTTATAAAAATGAAATTATTGTAGTTAGAACCGAAGGAAAAAGGCTTCAAAGGATGCCAAGTGTAGTGTCCGCTCTACTTCTATTCTGTGTATATTATCTTTGTGAAGCAGTGAAACTTCCAATAATAACAGACATCCCTATTCTTTATCCCGTAGAACTGTTAGGTGCTGCTGCTTTTATAATCTTTATCTTACTCCACTTCTCCATAAATAATTTTCATCCGATTCTTTGATTAGATTAGAAATTAATTCCCTAAGGATGTCAATAGTTATCTTCACGAGACGAAAAAAGAAAAGAAACTTCTGGCAATTTATTGTTTCATATTAGGTTTGGTGTCTCCTAACCCTAGCTTACATGGGCCTTTTTTGTGTCATCTCATACATGATCGGGGGCCTAAAAGGCCCACAGCACTTTGACGTGCTATAAATTTGTATTTCCTCGTGCTATAACAATGTTATTTTGGCAGGATTATAGTTTAACTCTCTTAGAACAAATTAAAAGACTACTGGTTTTTTTTAATCTGGTGCCAATGACATCATACATGGCTATAATTAAATATTGCGAATTTTTCAAAATTTCGTAAGAAGCCATTAAAGTATCATCTTTACAAGTTTATACTAAATTTTTATTTTTGAAGTTTTTGTTGTATCTTGATGGTATTTCATACATGTCTGCGTAGTAATCAGGCAAGATATTGTTTATTTTTGGAAAGTTATTTTACCAAATTTTTGAGTTTTGTGACTACTGAAACAAGTCGTCACTACTGAAACGAGTCGTAACTATTATTTAAGCGGGGTTTTTTTCTATTGAACATTATAATTTTGAAACAACCACAAAACATGCCAAATATAACTTTTAAATTACTTCGTGTGTAAAATTCATCTTACAGTGTGATTTTCTCGTAATTATTCTGCATATGTTGTTATTTAATTTTCTTTGACGAATTTCACCTTATTGCTTTTGTTAAAAATGAAATATTTTTATTACTTTCTGATCTTATTTGATAATCGGAAATAGTTTGTACGAATTCGAGAAAGATTATCTGAGCTAAAACATATAATGACCAAATTTTTCAGAGAAAAGTGAAAAAACAGAAAATCTGAAAACTCCATGATTAAGCAACAGAACGCCAAAATCGCAAAATTTTAAATTTCTTTGAAAAAGAAGTCAATTGGTCAGTAAAACTCCTCAGTAAAAGTTAGGAACAGTCATAAATTTCATTGCCAAGAAGCATCTACAACTTAGGACTAAGATTGCTGTCTACAATGCATGCTTTCAATCTTGCTTTATGAACATTTACTATTTTGTATTTTCTTTGCGATGTGTTCTCAAAGACGTCATTGATACTTCTATTTGATCACAACTATCGAAATTTTTAAACAAAAAACCATTCAGACCTAAAAATGCTTTGCACCTTCTATGCTAACGTGATATTGGAATGTCTCACTTTGACCTGAAAGCAAATTAGAAAGGCCATATACAGCTGTTTTGGTTTTGTAGCTCCTTACACAGCTTGCGTCACTAAAAAACAGTGCCAACTAACCATATGCAAATATCGTGTACCCTCTATAAATTTCAGCTCATCAGTATACATGTTTTTTGGCCAGAATGAGGCTTTCTCTTTTGACTTCACGACTTTGACATTGGTTGGCAGAATTAAGCAGCATATTCTATCTTGTATTTTCCTAAAATCAACTCCTCGAAGAAAACAGCCACCTCAGTTCCAACAACTCCAAAAAACCATCAAGCAACGTTAGTCTGCCATGGGCCAGGACTTGCTTGAACACCCAAAGTCTTTCAAAATGTATTAGGACGACTACCTTAGTATTATGGGTTAGGCTACATTTCATTCAGCTGTTCTTGAGTCGGTACATGCTAAAGCGAGAAGACCTTTGCTTTTCGGAAAAACAATTATTTATCTACTTATCGGGCTTTTTCAGCTAATTGGTACTGTTCTAGCAAATGCTGAGTGATAGAAAAATAATAAAAACTATCAGGCAGTCAGAATTCTGACTGGCTCTTGAATCATTTTTGCCGATGTTCCTCAGATGAGTGTTAGACGAACAAAGCTTTTAGGTAAACAATGATCCGCTAGCTTGTGCAGTGTTAAGTTCTGTACCCTAAACTGACTTTTCTTTAAAGAGAATACTTGATAATTTTGTGTTACTTTCTAAAACTACGCTTGTATCGTGCGTCAATTGTGCCAATCGCACTCTATGACTCAGAGACCTGGACCCTGAAAGCAGATGACGCTCGCAAACTAGCTGTTTTTGAAAATGATTGCCTGAGGTCAATGGTGGGAAAGACGAGAATGGACAAGTGCCGATTGGCGGATATACGAAAGATTCTCGGTTTTAAAGATAACATTCTAAGTATGGTAAAGAACAGACGACTCAGCTGGTTCGGACATGTAATCAGAAGGGACAACAGCAGCTTTGTAGAAAGAGCTTACAAAGAAGATTTTTAAAGGAAACGGAGACAAGGAAGGACTAAAAAGCGTTGGGTGGATCAAGTACAGTAGACCGGGTGATCCCCATTCTCACAGCTGAAAAGAAAGCCATGGATCGTGTCGGTTGGAAGGACTATGTTAAGAAGTAATGTGTAAAGACCCTTGGAGGGTTATGTAACAAAGTCAAGTTAAGTCAAGTGTAGATGCTCATAGTGCACTAATACATTCTCTTAACATATGAAAGGTTAATCTCCATTGCGCTTATAACGTATGATTAACTCCAGAAAGTGTTGGTGTATCCTCTCGTATAGTCGTCTGCGTATAATCCTCAGGTAATATCGTCCATAAGCTTTTGACTCCTACTAGACCCCTTAGTCAAAATGTGGCAATAAGTTGCCAAATAAACGTTGCAGTAATATTGAAAGTTTCAATTATTATCTCACGATAAGAAAGGTTTGCTTACTATACAGCTCCTTCTCAATTTAACCAGAATTCTTCGCGACAGTTATTTGCAAGTGAGGTGCTTTTGTTAATCTAGACCAGAAAACTATTTTATCAAACCTCAAGACCATGCAGACACCTGGCTAACAACGAACTGTATAGGCCCAGACCCCTTTCTGCTGTGCCGAACGCAGCCGTTGTTATGACGTCAAATTAATCAGTTTATCTAGTCCTCGCCACATTAGTTTTTCACTTCACGTTACAATTACACCTATTGTTAAGACCAAGCCTTCAACCAGTTATATCTCTCATTTCCAACATGACGTCTGTTGTAGCTGCAATTGTGCGTGAAAACGCACCGATGTTGCCCACAACAGGGCCAACAAAGAAAATCTCTGCGTCCCTGATCAAAAAGTGTATCGCTGATCTTGCTGAAGCAAAAGGATCTACCAAAATAACAATTTGCACGTACATCAAGTATAGGTACAGAGTACCCGATTTAATTGAAGCGCTCGTGGGGAGAGCCATACAAAGGGCTGTTAAGAAACGATTGGTTGTTCATGTACAAGGACGTTACCGGGTTGCAAAAGCAGCCAAAAGTGCTTTGCAGAAAGACAATCTATCAACGCACAAGCGTCTGGCCCAAGGGGCCAACAATTCGAAGAAGACTGTCGCTGAAATCAAGGTGAAACACTTGGATGGCTTAAGAAATGAAAGTGAAGTAAAGAGACAAGCCTTAAAGAGAAAAGCATCAGATAATGGAGGAGTGACATCTGCCAAAAAAGCGAAGAAAGGAGATGTTAAAAGAATTACAAGTATAAAAATCACACCTACAAAAGCAAGTAGAGCAACTGTTAAGAAGACATTTAACCAACGGATGCGCCATATTTCCAAGAGAAGAAGTCCATACAGAGCGAGCGCTGTGAATGCCATGATTTTAATCAATGATTTGAGTCGTACATAAGAAAATTAAACGTACGTGCAGCAGGTTAGAAGTATGCAAAACATAAATGATAAGACACTTTTAAGATCATAGTACAAGCAGCATTAGACTGCAGTTGTCATTTATGTAGGTATTTTTAGTAGAATTCATACGTCATTCCCTTTTATTCATACGTCATTTAACGTGTATAGCTTTCAATATTCATTGGTACTTACAAAGTAATACGAACGCAGAACAGGGTTTAATCTTCATAAATAATAGAAGTATCATCATTTATTTCGTTAATGATTTTTCTTAATACAATGATGAATGAACGAATATCTTTAAAATTTGCTATCTTTGAATCTTTCACTCTCAACTTCAGTGACATGTTTACCTCCCTCAAAATTATGATGAAGTTTAGTAGATGGTGATACATATTGGCATGTATACTATTGCAAGATTAGCTACGGCTATGCTTTGATTACATCACTTGCCATGAAGAACAGAATGTTTTAGTAATACTTGCACACATAGATTTGCAGAAGGACTGTACTTTTGTAATGGTACAAAGTGGTTGATAGGGTTCTCAAAGTAAAACTGAAACAACAACTCCACAGTTTCAAAAAGCCAGAGAGCATTCTACAACATACTGAAACAGTATTCCACGATCAACAAATGAACATCCGCTTCATTACTTCTGACTAAATACCATTTTACAATCGTATATATATAAATATGCTACTTGACAAAAAAAACATCTCTATTCGTACAGTTAAATGATGGCTCTAGCCTTCTACTTGTTCTAACACACTGGAAAGCCGACTTGGCATACTAGGTCTATAAGTTGCACTGACCAACATCTGCATTTTTAAGATGAAACAAAAAATGTGGGCCTCTTTTTTTGTCTGAAGCATTTTTGCAAATGAGTATATGTACAATTGAATGAGATAAACGGCCCTGCCAGTCACTTTCCTGTAGATAGTCGACCACTTAAAATGGGCTTTGAGAAGATAAAACCAAAACAGTACTCTATATTTTTGTGTCCATTTTTCCTTTAAAGCGTCTTTGGAAGGGGGCTATGATCAATAGAGTTCAAACGAGGGGCTCCGGCGGGTATTCTTTGGCTGAACAAACTTATCTACGCAATTGAAAGCCAATTGGCTATACTCGATACCCTAGCTGAATTTGCGATCTCTACTAAATTTCTAAGATGTATTCACAGCCTCTTGAAAATCGGCATTTTCAAGATCATACAAAAACGGCGAAGTTCTCTTTTCTGTAAAGGAGTTTCGCTAAAAATCCAATGCACAAAAGATAAAATGAAAGACTCTTCCAGTTTTTCTTGTAGATTATCACTTGTTCTTATACACTGAAAAGCCGATTTGCGGTACTAAATATTTACATGTAATAAATGTATTTACGGCCTCTTGAAAATCGGCATTTTCAAGATCATACAAAAACGGCGAAGTTCTCTTTTCTGTAAAGGAGTTTCGCTAAAAATCCAATGCACAAAAGATAAAATGAAAGACTCTTCCAGTTTTTCTTGTAGATTATCACTTGTTCTTATACACTGAAAAGCCGATTTGCGATACTAAATATTTACATGTAATAAATGTATTTACGGCCTCTTGAAAATCGGCATTTTCAAGATCATACAAAAACGGCGAAGTTCTCTTTTCTGTAAAGGAGTTTCGCTAAAAATCCAATGCACAAAAGATAAAATGAAAGACTCTTCCAGTTTTTCTTGTAGATTATCACTTGTTCTTATACACTGAAAAGCCGATTTGCGATACTAAATATTTACATGTAATAAATGTATTTACGGCCTCTTGAAAATCGGCATTTTCAAGATCATACAAAAACGGCGTTCAGAAATAGGTTCGTATGTCACAGCCTTCCATGTTGTTAAGTCAGTGACTAAGTTCTGCATATATTTCGGGTACTTTTTGAGGATTTACATTATATCGACTGAGCCGTTATAGTTTCCCTCCCTCTAATGGAGTTCTACCTATATCATACCCTGCCAGCTAAAGTCATACTATTAGATTATTACTCACTGTACAAAACCTATATAATTCTAGGGTCACTCAAGTTTCTTTAGCGTAGCTATGGTACGTATACACCCAATCTCCATGAGCAGCAGCAAAAATTGACGCTGTTAATAATATATTCATTTTGCCAATAACCGCTGAGCATGATGACATATGTGGAGGCAATCATGAAATTTGGTTAGAGATTTGAAACTGGTCATTCTTAAGTGGCGACTATCACCAAAACCGTTTTTATGAGTTGCTGACATGGCAGTATTCTGGAGTGACTCTACTGTTTTTTTCACATCAAAAGTCTTGCCAACTATTTACCTCTACAACGCATAATCTCTAGTCTAAACTGTCGGCATAACTGTACGCCCGCGTGACTTCAGCACTCTTCTGACGCTTACATCGTAACTAACTCCGGTTCAGATATCCTTTCACGTCAGTTAAAACTCCTATTATAACCTACCAAGTAGTAAGAGCAGTAGCTATAGTCATATGTTACCCTAAATAACCATTCGCCATTTTTATAGAGCAGTAGTATAAAATTCAACATCGTCAACCCAGATGGAGGCTCCTGATTTCGCATAGACTAGATTGTCATGATCAAATTCGATTAGCAAATCATCATTTACTGTAGATGATGTCCTTCTGCTGCTTTGAAGAAGGCTAGTTCGTTGTTTTGAGGCAGAGCCTCTCTCTTTGCGCTTTACCCAAACTTCGTCCTCATCAATACTGTCTCTGTCCGAATGCGGCCGGCTGCTCTCCTCTGTAGTATAGTACATAAGTGACGGCACCGGATACGGAGCCCACCCTGAGTTTAACGGTTGGGCTGTTACTTTGAACGTCGTCAGATTATCTCCTTTAAGATCAAATTCAAGGGTCTTGCTTGCTTCTGGAAAGGTCCAAAATGTATTGTTCTCAAAGTTAATAAATAACTTGCCACCGTAATTGTCAATGGGATTGTTTACAGCAGTACTTCTTAATTGCACGATGATCCTCGCTGGTTTTCCTTTGACAGGATATTGCTCTATTTCTTTGCTATCAAACGTTACATCCAGGAAAAGGAACGTCTACGAAGGTACAAAACGATCATTGAATAACAAACTACATTAACTTTTAACTCCAAAACTGTATCACCACAGTGATTTATCTAAATGACATATTTGTACAATGTCGCAACGAGTTCAATACGCCAACAAAACTCAAATACAGGACAAAAACATAAAACTTTGCTACGGAAGGAGACCATTTGTTACCCTAAATTAGTGTTCATTTTAGTTTAATATTGAATGTAAAGTTTGGAATTAGCAACACAGGTTTCACGACTTGCATGTAATTATCCCCGAGAAATAGCTGTACGCTTGTGTAATCATTTCCTATTTCTTTCCACAGTCACTAGCAACGACAAAATCGCATTCCTTCTACAGACTAAAATACAAATAAACGCCGCTACCTCCCTTTGACGGCTTCATTTGATTGATAGTTCGAATGAGTAGTTTATGATTGCTTAAGCACTGCAGAAGCAGCTTAATTATTTCTTCCTTGAGAGCTTGCATCTATTAGGTCACCGAACTAAATATGAGTGCATTTCAATTGCTTTAATCAGGGCCAGGCTTTTGTATCTATTAGTCTTTTTAAACTGTGGCGCCGTATGAGAACTTGAGAAGCACGACAGATAGGTCAAAGGTACCTTATATACAAACCACAACTTTGTAGAACTTAATGTTTAGCATACCTCTAAGAAATCCTTTAAGCAAGCGTAACACTAAAACACACTGCTTTGTACTTTATAGATTTTCACTTTTTCAACGTTGATATGAATGCTCATTTCACATTAGTCCAGACGGAATACTCGATATACAAATGAGTTCACTAACCCCTACAGCATAATTGCAATTCAATACCCTAAGGAGATGCCCAACTAGTTTGCTAGAATATGTGTATAAAAGGCCTGAAGAAAGCACCTAGGCAGTATGATATAAGAAATAGGTTAATGTTAGCTCAAAACCGAGAAAGATGCCACTTTATTTGACAGAAGATAATGACAACAAGTCGGTGGAATGAGCATCGCCAAAACAACGCAGTTGTGCTTGTATCAGCAGGCAAAACGCTCTTACAGCGAGAATATCTAATCATTTCTTTCCACCTTCTTTATATGTGCAACTTTGATTTTAGGTAAGATATCTCGTTGGTTACTTTTGACGCTCAAAACAGGACTGAAAGTGCTTAACTGGCTGCCTATTATTTGTACATCTGTTTTCATATTATATCTGTTGTTTTTGAACATCAAATAAGGGGCGTAAAGCGAAGGGGTCTTGATACAATTATTTCGTTAGTTCGCGGGGGGGGGGGGGGGGGGGGGGGGGGGGTGGTGAGCGATTGAAGTCGGCATCAATCTCGAAATTCTTATTACTACTAATATACTTACTTAATTAATAATATATTATTAAATGGATAATGAGAATTTTCAAGTTGTTTACTAGACAACAAAACAGTTCTGGAGCTGGTTAAAGTCTCCAACTTTGAGTTTAGTTGCTTCTAAAGCCGATATTGATATTTAAAAACAGTGTACTCCAACATTATTTACCTTATGGTTCTCCAGTTCTATCGTGGTACTGTACATCCCTGCATTGCTCTCTTCATTATCCTATGATGACAATAAGCGGAGGCATCAAGAACATATTCACAGCAGGAAGAAAGTGAAAGATCAGCTGACTGCTTCTCACCTATATATTCTGTTAATTCGATTAAGGTTCCTTCAGAATACAACTACTGACGAATGGATTCTACATGCATAATAACCATCGTCAACTCATTGAATACGTAGTAATGATCAGATTATGGATGAGTAACAGGCACAATACAGATGATGAATCTGACAAAAGGATCAGGGCAGATTGGCTATTACAATAAAGGGCAAGATTACACGTCGAAAGCTGAAAAAATGCATTTGGAAAAACGACTTCGTCGGCAATGCCATGTAACCTTGTGCTAATTAATCCTTTCAAAATAACAACGATCATACGGTCTAAGCTTTAGAGTACTGATATCTTTGTATAATTCATTAATAAAGGTAACCATAAACGAGGAAGAATAATTATTTTCCAGGTTACTACTAAGTGGTAATTTTTATGTCCAAAGAGCATAAAGCCAAACGATTTAGTGAGAGCCTTTCACCAATTTAACGTACTGGTTAATCAAGGCAATGTTACCAATAACGCGAGGTCAGAATAGAAACATACGAGACTGTCAGCAGAAATGAGCACCCACAAAGTCAGTACATGTTGCAAGTAAAATGATACCTATATATTTTTACATCAATCACTACATCACTTCTACAAAATGATATCTACTTTATGCACTATAAGTATATAAGCTTTTCCAAAGGACACTCGTCTGCGTTTTGGCTACAGTTCTGCGTGGATGCAAGTACCTTATGATGATTAATAAAAGCTTTTTGAAAGTATAAACAAAGACATGAACATCTCAAAAGACCTTCTCCACCTAGTTAAGAACGAAGGCTATTAGCACTTCCTCGAAGTAAAAAAGGCAATCAAATGTCGAATTAAGCAACGAAAGCCTGTACATCATGGCATCATATAAATGCCCTCTGCACAGGTAACGGCATTCAAAACTTCACGTTATGACGTTGGCTCCTCCTTTAATCCTTTCTGATAGCTTATCCCCCGCAGTGTTCTCTATCAAAGGCGCAGTTGCTTTTCCTCTTTCAGTATTAACGATCTCTAAGGAGCACTCTATACAACCACCAATAATCCTAAGCTTGGAATTTAAGGCATTAAATCCTCGCAACCATATGTGATCTCGTCAGCTCATATAGTACAACAACATATTATAACACGACAACTAGCGATCAGACAGCATTAACAATAGCGTAAATGAGTGAACAGGAGACATCCATGTATTCCAGAATCATTTAAAAATAGGCACATGCAATGATTTAAATGTTGCTCACACGGCCTGGGAGTGTATGGAATTGGTTAAAATGCATACAAGTATTATGAGGAATTAAAGCTGGGTCGAAAATACATGCACCGATTCCCAATTAAATCAGATATATTTTAGAACATGTAAGCTTTCAAGCACCAGCGAATACATGATATAAGAAATGCCAATATCAACGTATTACTAATGCAATATCACGGTGATAATAGCCGGTAACTACGGGCTGAGAAAGACAGGCAGATTCATAATATTTTATCTTATCTCCTAATAGTTATCAAACTGCTCATAATTGTTGAAATCGCCGATAAAGTGGCTAAAGTTAAGCCCAGCGCTAGTTGCGAGGCAATGTTGGACATTCCTAGGTGGCAATCAACTACAATTAAAATAAAATTAAAGAGACACCCTATGTTTCACTTCGTTAAATATCGCAGCTGCATACGACCCGACCTGCAAAAATGAAATTTGTTAGTCCTAATTGTATCGTGCTACATTAAATTAAAAATCACTATCCCCCTGGCATTGTAGTTTTGTTTTCAATGGATTTCAACAGAGCGCGCGTCGACAATTGACGAGGATTGAAAGACCTTGTTAAACCTGTCTAATGAGCTGCCCTAGAACATTTGTAAAGAACCGGTGAAGCCTTGATAAAAAGCAGAACAGCATGCCAATTAACAAGATTTCTGATGCCATGGGAGGCCTTCGTGAAAAGCATTGAACTACCACTGGGAAAGGCACAGCAGTAAAACATGTTTTCATGGAAAATGAAACAAAACTTCACGACGTGTAAAAAAAAGAAATCCTGTTAAGAGCCAAGAAGAGACATTCCGAAAAAGATACATATTAAAAACTTCATACACGACGAAAAATATCCGCCGATAATAAGAAGCTTTTAAACAGATGTGGCAACCAATGCGCATCCTCAGTCATCGATGTAGAAAGCAGGTGTGAGCTGAATTAAGGATGTTATGACATTGAATGCAGCATAACTATTCTGTAACTATGACATATGTGTTTTAACGATGAATTGGTCTGTCAAAGAAACTCGTACAGTTGGCAAGCTGCATGCAGCCACATTTGGACAACAATATTGCAACATCAAACAAAACACAGCCTGTCTTGCTTTTCATAAGCAAGAGCAAGGCTGTTGACAGCACACTTTTAAGAAGGATCTACTTGTAAAAATATTAAGGCTCCGATGAAGTTAAAGGTAAGAATGAAAAAAGATACATCGAGCGCGACAATTATTGGTAATAACAGCACTTCCTTATTTCATTATAAGAATGAATTTTCCATTTCTAATCAATGGGTTATCATAATTCCTTTGTCTAGATCACATAGTACATACCTTAATGGTAGATTTTATTCCAGTATTTGCCCAAAACTGTCACAAATGAAATATCATAGAAAAAACACTTTTTGGGAAAATATTAAGCCTCGGCAAAATTCATGACATTGTTAGGCCCTGTTTACATGAGCTAGAGACGAAATCTTGTCTCGAGATGAGTTTCAGCTCCAGCTGGAATTGGTGTGTGTTTACATGAGTCCTTTTCATCTCGAGCTGAGAGGTGGAAATATCAGCTCGAGATGAAACTGACGCAAACAATGGGTTTTGTTTGTTCAGCAGTATTTGATGAAGCTCTCAGTGGAAAGGAGATTTGACTTAGCTTGTGATCGTGTTTTCTTGCATTATGCGGCGACTTTCAAAGGACCAGCTATTCCTTCCTGTTGCAGTGTTGGTACTGGTGTTGAGGAATGTGTCCACAACTGTATCAGTTTACTCTTTCATGCTATTATTTTTAATTCAAGAGCTTTATAAAATGAAGAAATGATGCGAGCAGCCGTTTTAGATCAAAACCACGCAATTGAAAAATATCGGCGATTAAAACAATGGTATAACCATCGTTGCAAGACAAAATATTGGCAAAAACCTGGTAGATCCGGCGAGTGGCGGAGCAGCTACTCCCCCCCCCCCCTCCCCCTCCCAAACAAATTTCTAATCAGTTGCTATAACGTCTTTCCCATCATCCTCTGTATCATTTCCATTAGATGGTTTCGAAGCATCTTGTTAAAAGCCTTGGAGAAATCTTTGAATCACAAGAATACGCCCTCTTCATCCACTTGCTTGCTTAAGTATCATTCAAGTAGTAAAGATCTCATTTTGCCTTCCTTTCTAGCATATAAATCAATGTTGCAAGTCAGACGTTTGCACCTCAAAGTTTTTGTGATCATCTTCCAGGATGATATTTGTCAACAAATTGAAACTATGATTCGTCAACCGGAATATTACGTTTCTAAGATTCACTCCTTAGAATTGTTGTTCCCCATGCCAAATTATTTAAAAGCGCTTCATTTCACGACCAAATCTATTTTCTACGAGTTTAAAACTTCTTCTGGTCGGGCTTTCTTCACATACGATTCTACTTGGGGACGCTTTGGAGACCCTAGGTGACTTCATAACAATCAGTCTCAAGTCGTTGAAGTTTTACGTTTAGTATTATCCTTAAATGGTGGGGGAAAGTTTGATTCAACATATGATAGTTTCTGCGATACAGACATATCTGTATACTGCCTGCTTATTTTACTGGTCATTAGATAGGAGCAGATACCATCGTATATCCATGCAAAATTGCCAAAAGGTGACCATGCTCTGTTCAAGCTGTTGGAAAATGATATATTCTGATTAGCAACTTGTTTATAAGTTAGTTTTGAAAAAACACACAAGAAAAATAGAAAAGTATGTCACCACCGGGGATCGAACCCGTGACCCACGCTTTCGCGGCGTGCACTCTACCAACTGAGCCAAGTAGCCTCCAATGTCAACATACTCCTATTTTTCTAGTCACCACATTAGCTCACAATCATCCACCGGTGGACATCGACCCCAGCTTCCTGGCAATTGGAGACCAGCCTCTTTGCGCCATGTGACTAGACCAATGAAGAACTGCCCTCCGGCCCGTCATCAACTCAAAGCCCATTCAAGTTAGAAATTACCACGAGTATCAGTTGGTAGAGCGCACGCCGCGAGAGCGTGGGTCACGGATTCGACCCCCGGTGGTGAAATATTATCTATTTCTCTAGTGTTCTTTTCAAAACTAACATTTGAAATCCTCTTTTCTCCATGACATTTTATAAGTGGCATGTCGCATATAAAGGATGTCATGCTATTTTGTTCAGAGGGTTTTTTAAAAGCTGAATGATCAAAACATAGGACCACTAGAAATCAAAACCTCCTAATTGCAACTATGATGTAATAGCCATCACACCACGGTGCCCTAACATTAAGTAGAAAAATGTGGATTGCCATTTCTTAAAAATTGACGTCACTTCAAATACTTGCACGGCTTGACAAAAACGTGGGAGATTTAAGTCCTCACTCGCATTTCTGGTGCGATTACTAGTCACTTATCATTGGCTATCAAACCAGTTTTACATACTGTGAGTTACAATAACCTCAAAGCGTATCACAGATGCAAAGTGCTCTGTGCGCATGCCTGAATATCGTGCAATTGTAAAGGTAACGATATCAAATGCGTCATATACAAGTTAACCGCAAAATCATAACTAATGTCAATCTATCTGAGTCTTTTGCAAAATACCTTTTAAATTAATGAAACATGCGAAGGGATGATGGTAGAAAACCCATCGGTAATCATAACACGTAAAATTACATTTAAGAAACAGCGTGACAAGTGTGCTTAGATTTTGGGACAAGCGAAAATTGATTACAACACAAATCTAAATTTGAACAATTTGTAGATAAGGGGGCGTTTTGCAAAACCGCAAAAGCACTTTATAAATAAAAAGGTGGAGACCGGTACGCAAAATTACTCTCGAAGGAGATAGTAGATCAGTTATCTGTAATGAGAGAGTCGGAGAGGTTTTACAGACCTTTCCTTCAACTCGTTATTACAAGAGAACTTAGATCACGGATGATTATATCTCTACCCCATTGATATCTCTATGACAAAAAGGCCTCAGAGAGACTCACGAAATCCTGCTATTATTGCTTGTAATAAAGGGTTGTGGGATTGGCAACTTTATCACCGATTGCGCTACAAAGAAATAGTGGTATTTGTTGGTACAAACATTATCTCTCCTGCGTTTGCATATGAGTATCACCAACAACGAGAGGCAATATTCACTAATAATGATGGAAGAAATCGTGATTTTTCTAGTAAACGCCACGCCGTGTTACAAATGCTCGGCTAGACGTGCGGCGTTTGATAGAGGGCGGCCATCATTTTTTGATGACAGCATTTGGAATGAAGCAATAACGTAAACTTACGTACTCTGTGGTCTCTAATAAACAGGGGAGAGCAATAAAGGGTGGGTTGTAAACAATTTCAAAATTTAATCAACGCGGGGGGTTGGAATAAACGTGGGGGT
>JAAAKM020006971.1:138128391-138145330 GCA_010016025.2 Alatinidae sp. Z8VKAUB7J3 | reverse complement strand
AAGAAAAAGAGGGGAGGGGAGGGGGAGAGAGAGGAGGGAAGGGAGGGGGGGGGGGGGGGGTTTGGAATAAAATTTTTGAAAATATTTTCTGATAGTTGTAAAATGAAACTAAATCAGTTAAAATATCAACATTTTAGCATCAGAAATCTTTATGTAACATCATCATCAAATATATCTGTAAAAGCGGGTTCTTTTTTACATCATCTAACTAATTTCCCAACATTGATACGAGGGGGAGGGTTCTAATAATCTTCGGGTGGTGGTGGAAATATTCCAAAAATTAATATCCCCCCTCCCCCCCCCCCGTCGCCCATTTATTAGAGACCTTAGGGTAACAGTTCCACAGTTTCACTACTCAAACTTTCTTAACCATAATGAATAAGAAGGTGTGTTCGGGTAGCCGCCAGGATTCTTGTGTTTTAACCGTCTTCACTGGTATGCCTTTTGGGCTAGCAGCCTTGTATTCCAAGATAATCTGGAGTTTTCCTAAGGTGGCTCATAAAGGACGTCCAAAGCCGGAGGGGGACAGGGTGTGCAAAATGAAGACTAACCCAGAAGTAAAGGGAAAGGGTTTGGTGAAATCTGAACCTCTAAATTTTAAAAATAATCTGAGATATTGAAGATGAACCATTTCATGATAATACAACGCACTTTATAATCAACGCACCTTAAAATTTAAACAATTAAGTACTGAGACCTTTGTAAACTAACAGCTCGCATCTTACTTTCATGTCCAAAAATTTAAATTAAAAAGTGTGACTTTTGGGACAAGCGTGCCTACCTGTGAGACTGCATTTGAAATATGCACATAGCCAATTTTTCGATGACTTGGTTTCTGAAATGGATACCTTGACTCGGGCGCCCGAGGCGAGGAGGCGGGTTCTTAAAATGAAACGACCGACTAAAAGGGACAAGGGGATCCTAAATTCCATGATTTTACCGGCCGTTCTTTGTGAATGGTCCCCTGTACAATTTTGTACCAGGAGTACCGTGTCTTCAAAAAGAAATAAACGATTTCATTTCAGTCCATATTCTATAAACTGGCTCGGCATTCCCGCAGCTTGAATTTTACTTTGAACGGCTTTGGACTACAAGTAAACTCCAAAACGAGGTCATCAAGTGTTGGTAGCTTCTGGTCTGGAGGGTTGCATAGTTTAAAGTAATGCAAAATATTTGCAAGGCAAATGAAGAGTTCCTTCCTCGCCAGCTTCTCCCCTATACAGCTTCTCACGCCTGCTCCAAACGTTAACAGTATCTTGGCTTTTGCCTTGTCGAAGTTACCATCAGCATCCAGGAAACGCTCTGGGATGACTTCAGTTGGTCGTTGCCATTCGATGGGGTCCATCGAGCATGCGTAGATATTGCACCTGATTGCGGTACCCTTTGGAATTGAATATTTGCCAATAGACGTGTCAACCAATGACTTATGGGGTCCACCTAACGGAAATATTGTGCATCTTCTCAAAACTTCATGGATGAAAGCATGGAGGTAGGGAAGGTTGGATCGATCACTTATGTCAAAGGGCAGCCTATCGAACTCGTTCCTGTGGTTTGTGTTTTGGGGTGCCCCTCCGTCATTCTTTGTAAACAGATATTTTTCAAGTTCTTGATATATTTTCTCTTGGATATCTGAATGACGAAGCAGAACCAAGAAAGACCATACAATCGCAGTCGTAGTAGTCTCTGTGCCACCATCGAGCATGTTGCTTACCAGGGCAATAATGTTCAACCTGGTAACTCTTTGTGAGGATGGAACGTCAGCTGCCTGTTCTCTATAATGCTTGATCAGAGCATCTGTAAAATCTCGTACTTTACCTTCCTCGAACGACTCCTCATGTTGCTTAACTACGCGTTCGACAAAAGCTTTACAGTATTCCGTAGTTTCGTGAATTTGTTTCCTGACATTAGGTAGCAAATACCAAAGTGGGAACAGAGCATCAACAATGAATGCCTTTGCTATCGCAGCCGATTTCATCGATCTCTGTTTCAAATATTCTAAGAATACTGGATCCTGGTCATTTTCAAATCGGAAATTAAATACTGACCTCATGATTGTATTTGCAATAGGAACTTTTACAATGTCTAATGCATCAACTGCTTCTTCGCTTAAATTCTTAATACTCGCTAATAAATACTGAACTTCTTCCTCGACCATCTTTTCAACACACAATCCTCCAGTAACCTTTTCCCTCATAATTGACATAGCTAATTTTCTGAATAGTTTTACTTTGTCATCGTAGGAGCGCGAGATTAATTCTTCGTTTTCGAAGAATATAGTTTTCAGTGCGTTCGTCTCTGTTGGTCTACCGGCAAACTCAACTCCTTTTTTATAAAACACTTCATGAATCGCTTCCCTCTCACATACGACGACAGTGGGGGCTGACCCCGCCCATATTGTAAAGACGGGACCGTAAATTTTTGATAATCTTGTTAGTGCCACATGTCGATTTTTGTTTCGAAGATCAAGGTTACCGATGATTGGAAGGGGCCAGGGTCCGGGTGGATACTTTGTTCGCAGCCATTTAACGTACAAGACGTAAGTAGCAATAATTACCGATGCAACAGCGATGTATAGTTGAGGTAGAAATGCCATCTTTTGTGCTTCAATCTACAGGAATTGAGAAGAAATGAAATCAAATACACTTAAAAACTTGGGCACTGGGTACTAGTATGCGCTTGTTAAAATTAAAACTTTTTGCTCACAAAAAACTCAGTTGATAAGAAATCTTGGACTCAGAAAAGTACATACTTAAGACACCTCTAAGAACTTTAAGCGGCGCAGCGTATCTTTAACCTAAGAAACTTCCACACAGGGGAGTCACAACATAAAAAATTGACGAAATATTAGGCTTCATGTTTGAGTAGGTCAAAAACACTCCCATCAGCGTCCTCTACTCACAAAACCTTACGTATTTAAGAATTATTTTAAAAAAAACTTTTTAGGATAAAATGAGGATAACTAAGAAACATCTGAGGCTCGAATTAGCAAACGTTTAAGAAATCCTCACCTCTACCAATTGCCTAGATTTTTTATTTACAAAAGAACCCCAACCTGTATCAGACAATCGGAAAAGATTAAATCATGTTCAGACGCGGACGAGGATCGTACTTGCAGTCTGACTTGCCTAGTTATAATAAAAAGGTTTTTTGGTGAATCGGTGAAGAATACTTCTTAATTTTGTGTACAAGACAGTGGTCATTAAAACAGTGCGCGTGAAATGTTTGAAATTGATTTTAAAGAGGATTTAGGCGAGCGGCAGTGCCGCATTTGTATTTCAAACATTTGGGGACGGGGGCTGGGTGCGAAGAAACAAATGACTTAACTGACAATCATTTAGCATTTCTGCAGTAAGTAATATAATTCCAGGCGCATAGGGTGGATACGCTAAAGGGTTTCTTAAGTGAAAACAAAAACGACTTAGTGTGGAAAGCACATATCTCCAAACTAACCCTAACACGGTATCCCTACCCCCTACCCCCTCCCTCCCGTCTTCTAAAGTCGTGAATAGATATAAAACCGTTGAAATCGAACATAAACAGTTCCTCGCGCTCAAGTCTCATCTTGAGTCGAAACCCTTGCCTTGAGCCTGTTGAATCGGTCTTTAAATCCGCCTCTAGTTTTAAAGTTACTTTTCTCCTATATAAATACCTTAGACCGCACAAATTAGAGCCCAACTTTTTGGTAAAAAAGAAATAATAAATGCAGAAAGCTTTTGGGAACTTGCAACATCTGAGCCCCTCACTATGGAGAAGTTAAAGGCACCCTAGACCGTACCTGACTTACGACGCAAAACACCATACAAGAACTCAGTTTACAGGCTCGAATATTTTAGCAGCTACTGATATCTGTGCTATGGCATGATGGAAACGCCAAGAAGACATGACATTTCTTTACCGACATTACTGCTTGTTGAAGCAGAATATACTTCTGGTGACCCATTTCTCAATTTCTCTGCTCGTTTTCGAGTCACCTCCGTGTGAAAGATACCCGTGTCCATGTATCGAGATCGTTTTCTGTTGATTTGTGATGGACAAGACTATCCCTTTCCATCGTGTAGAAACAGCGGGATCGCAGCAGTTCTATTGAATTTAGCAACGCCCTCGCCCCTTGGTAGCCAATTCGATGGTCCGCCTCTTTGTTGTTATTTTTTGTTACTGTCTCCCGTGCTGTTTTTCTACAATCTTATTAAGTACATTGATTAATTTGACCTGGTCACCCCTGGGGCGAGAGAAATCGTCGTACAATGTGATTATCTTGACCGTCGTAACAGGGGGTAATCTCTGTTTCAACAACCCACAAAAACTTCTCTAGATGATAATGGCATGCTCTTGGACCAAGTAATGCCTTTTTGTAATTTGCTTAACGTGTGCAGTAGACTGGCAACGATAATGTTAGTCTTTCTTCTAACACTGTCACTCATTTGACGAGATCAGAAAACACTGTGGTGATAGTGACATATATGTCTGCCACAGCTTTCGCCTTTGGTCTCCCTAGGATTTTATGGAGCTGAAGTCAGCTTGCATGATACCGTGAGAGAGAGTGTCTGGAAGCAGTGGGAACTCAGGATGAGTTGATGGTCCAAGCGAGCTAACCGAAGGGGCACGTTACCACTTGGCTTCTTCAACTGTTAAAATTCCATGCAGTTTTTCGTGAATATCACCATTTGTAGGGCCTTTCACGGTGCAAGACAGCTTTTTGGCACTTGAGCTTTTGAACCTGTTCAACGATATATTTTGGAACCAATGCATTTGTGTCATCCATGTTTTTGGAATCGCAGACCTATGTTAATTTCCTCGGGTTAGATCACTTAAATGTGACGTCACAATTTAACGGATAGTTTAAAATGTTTTGCACGCGTTGCATTCTTCTTGTTGATATAGATAACGTGTCCAAATTTGAGAGCGATACCCCGTGCGGTCCTGGAGATGCCGCTTTTTGAAAGTTTAAATCATGCCTATTAAAACCTCATTTGAGCCCAGTTCATCGTTTTATGAACCGAGCAACATTAACAGTGTTTCCTTGCAAAACAGGCCTCTTGCAAAATTTAACATCGGTTTCTCACAGTTGATAAGCGATTTTTGGGTTATGTTTTATATACGTGTATTTGGTGGCAGAGTTATCACTTTGACTCTCCGGGGAAATTTTTGTGACGTCATTACTTTAGTGCCCAGTGCTGTACGTCATCACGACCGCAGTTACGTGGTGGCGACGTTGTGTTTATTACGGCCTTTTCTACGTGCCGCTGCAAAATCTTCCGCGCAATTGAAGGTATCACACAAGATGTTGAATAGATTAGGTACATTTGCAAGTATATTTGGCGAAGGGAATCCTTCTGTAGGCGAGAGTTCTGAATCTGTGAGATAATTCTCAGCATTTGTAGAAAATATTGTGCTTAGCATGAAAGCACAAAATCTGGTCAGTGACGTAAGTCTATCAGTCATATGGGTCAGAATAGTAGGCGCACTGTTTTGCATGGAACCGAATTTCCTTGGTCGTCCCTCTCTAAGATTTTTGTTTGTTCCGAGGTTAAAACCCACCTGTACCCTTACCTTTCCCCTGGAAGTTCACGAGCCCACAATGAAAGTATGAGACTACGTCCTACTTTGAAAAATTGGTAATGTGTGTTGCTATCTTCATTGCATTTTCGCAAGGATAAGTTGTAGTATCTGTTCTCATTGATTATGGGTGCTGTCCTTAAGATTCCGTCCTTAATGGACTATTAAGTGTGCCTTGAGGCCTGCTTCTTCGCAAGGTGGCCCAAATTCAGAGGTGCTCGTGGACGCCCCAGCTACTCGTAATCTAGTATGTAGCCTGTTTGATGGTTTCACTGTTTATTAAAGATAGTTTTGAATATCGAGTCCCCTGCTAGTTAAGACTCCTTTGTTGGGAAGACCGCTGTCTTGCGATGTCGTGCAGGTTCTTGATTCCCGATTTCAAGTCGTTACGGACTAATAACGTTTTATGGTCGATCTTTAATTGTGGTCCGCTGTTTTTGTACTCTATAATGTGTGCAAAGATCTTCCAGCTATGGAAACATTGGCAGAATATTATAAATAGCGACAATATTGTAAGGAATCGGCAGCATGAGCATCGTTCTTTTCACCAGCTGTGATTTAGCACCCTTGTTAAGTACCCATGGACTCCCGGAATTTCTATGCCCCCATAAGTCTACAATTAATTTTCCTTCGCTGCCTGATTGCCCAATTTTCTATCTCAACCAAGCGTATGTTGGAAATCTGCGCCTATCCTACCTGTATTGATTGTGATGTGAATGCGTTCTCTGAAATCCGGGTTCGTAACACATTTTTTTTGTGTACTTCTCTTTCGCATGAAGTATCTGATCTTATTGTAAGGGACTGCTTAAACCAAGCACAAGGTTCTGTTGATCCAAGTAGTACCGTTTGTATGATTCCACCCTCCAGCAAGTTAGGACCCCTTTGGTCTCGACATTTGGCATCCCCTTTTGTCTATAAGCCAATTCATTGCGAGTCGAATTCAAGAACTCATGCTTAAGCCATTGTTCTCGCTTTAGATATTTCGCGAGCTGACAGTGTTTCGCAGGTGTTTTGTGCCAATGAAACGTATGTTATAGGCTTATCCGTGGTTTCACTTTTCTTGTCAGGTTAGATTATGAGGTTGTCAAGGACATCGGCAGACTACGGTGACAATTAGAAGGGCCAGGCTTAGTTTAGCTGGTACTCATTAATCACGCTTTCCGTTGTCGTGCTAGATGGTTAGTTGAGGTGTCCATGAGTGATCCCTGTCGTGATGCTCTGTTATTTTTTTCGCTGTTCCAGCCCTTGCCTGGATACATACCTACCCAGTAATCAGGCAGAGTCAATCCCAATTGATAAAAGGCTGATACAGAATTCACTCGTGTCATGGGCCGGCTTCAGTGGTTGTCAATGACACAGCTTTCAGAGTGTTTTCTTCTAAGGTGATAGACTAAACGATCGAAGATTTGCACCTGCAAATTTCAACTCCTTCACAGCATTATCGAGAGTCTCTGGCATTGCTTCTTTCAAATACTGTTGCCGTTGCTTTATTGTGGACATAAGGTTTATGACTTTGCTCTGCGCATGTGCGGACAAGCTGCCGCTGGAGAGTCGATTGTATGAAATAGAATGACGTTCTTATGCAGAATCAGGAGAGGTTTTTGGAGTGGTAATTCAGATCAGGGAAGTATTTATTAGGGAACTGTGTGGCAGAAGTTGATTGAAGTAATGAAAGGGATATACGGCAAGAATGAGGGAATGATCAGCGTGCTGTTCTGGTACAGAGTAATTTAAGTGCGACGTCAAAATTTAATAAATTTTAGAAGTTTGGTAATATTTTTGCGTTTTTGTTATTAATATAGATAACCTGTCAAAATTGGAAAACGATAACTTGAGCAATCCTCGAGATATACTTTCAAAGTTTGAATCATGCCTACCAAAAACTGATTCTATGAACTGAGCCAATTTAAGTGTTTCCTTAAGGTATTTTGCAGTTTCAAACAGCCGATTCTTGCCGCTGCTATGAGATTTGAAAGCTACATTTCGTATGGCATTTGGTGGAATGATCAACGCTTCGATAAAGTTGTAATTTGGATTCCTTGAAAGTAAGGTTTTGGGACGTCATCACTTTGGAACTCTATTAATAGACCGGTTATGTTGCGATATTCTCTCGTTACGACGTCGTTCGCCGAAATGTATCCACTTTTGGTTTAATATCCTCACCTGGTTCAATAACGTCTTCGTTCTATCAAGTATCGGTCCATGTTTCGTCACATCATACTGCTTCTTTGCTAAATACACTTTTTTTTTTAAATAAGAAACCAGTTTATAAGAAACCAGGGCTCAACCTCTCCCAAATTTAAGAAATTTGAGGGCTGGATGGGGCTGCTCTAAGAAACCTAAAAAATCTCTGAAAGTGGTTTAGACAGTTTGATAACGAGGTATTTCATGAATAGGCTAACCTGGAACAGAGGGTACCCTAAATGAAGTGTGAATATCATTCCTCGTTTCGCGAGGTTTTCGTTTAGTGAAACGCGTACTAGTAAAAGTAACATAATGGTTACATAGCTTCGAAATTTGGAAAATTTGGTGATTCAATACCCTTAGCTCGTTTTTGAATTTTGAATAACCAAAGGAAACAAAGATTACGAGATTCGATTCAAAGGAAGCAGTAAAAATCAAATCAGTGATGTTGCTTAATTAAACGAGTCCCTGACCGAAAATAGCAATTTTTTAGAGTGGATCTCAACTTTGACCTTGAGCCTTGTCCGTAGCATAGACACGATTTTATCGTTGATATTTTTCTAAACTTTCTTGTCTTCGTGTGTCAAATTCCCCCGTCTATGCTACGGTCTCGATAGGTGATAATTTCCTTCGAACCTCCCCGAAGTTGGCAGGTCATCCACGCTTCACTACACGCCCCCTAGCATTCGTGAAAGTCCCCATAAAAGGTGTAATCCGTAGGTAAATCTCTTTCAATGTCAGTTCTTAACATGAATTTTCCATCGCAGATTTCGCGGCTTTTATAATCTTGAATCAAAATTTCGGTAAAAGGAAAGGCCCCACCGTCAGCAAGCCATTATTTTGTGAACGGATAGCAAAATCTGCACAACCCACCAAATTTCTAGGTTTTCCTTCCCCAGGCTTCACTTTAGTCGAGTTCTTTAGTTAATCATCTGATAAGATTATGATTAGTGTTATCGCTGATGTATAATTTATGCTACTGGGGTACTGTTGACACGAAGCACACATTAATACTGTGCAGTAGTTGGTGACAAGATCTTGTTGCAGTTTTCTCGCTCGTTCAAATTTCGCTTGAGGATTCCAACAAGGCAACCTTATAGTTGCTAAGAGTATTTTGAATTTATACACTGGTGATAGACGAAAATTTTTTGATCCCCTGAAGTCAAAGGAGGTCAATGTCGCCGTCTTTGCTCAGCTACCTTGGTTGCACCTTTTTACCCCGACACTTAATGGCGTTAATTTTTGTGACGTGGCGTTGATATGGTTGGGACATGAAGGAGCGCGAGCGGGGTAAAAAGGCACAAGATTGTGTTGAAAGGCAAGAGAGCCAAAGGTGTATTTGTAGTTGATATTAATTTTAATTGATTAGAAAATTACGAAAATGCGTAGAAAGGCACGAACGTCACTATGGCGTTAAACGGAACCCTGATTGGCGGTATGTGGAAAGTTGCTCTTGGCGTAATAGGGACCAGCGTTAAGATTAGGACCGGCGTTAAATTAGGATCGGCTTTAATTAGAACTGGCGTTAAATTAGAGTCGGTGTTAAATTAGAACTGGTGTTAAATTAAAGTCAGTGTTAAATTAGAACTTGCGTTAAATTAATATCGGCGTTGAATTAGAACTGCCGTTAAATTATGCCTGGCTTGAAAAGAACTGATAAGGATGTTCAGTGTACCCTTCGACATCCAAGGGAGAAGGTTGATCTGCGAGGGTTTCGTTATTCTGGGAGGAAATTACGTGGTGCTTCCGAACTTGCGCATGCGTTTTCTGGGTAGAGAAATTACTGGTTGTTGTTCATACGCACAAGCTTCAACGGGACAGTATGGGGGAAGACGCTACACACCGGACAGGCGTGTGGGGGGTGGCTGCATCAGTGCTTCAAACTTCCCGTCCTGTAAGTGTGTCACGTTGAACCTACTTTAAAATGTCGACTGTTGCAAGTAAATTTGCTCATTTTGTCAACTCCTACTATCAGTCAGAGGGATAGCCATTAGAAAGAAAAGTTTGCTTTAGAAAATTGAGTTCCGATTCTAATTTTATATCGGAGCAAATCATGAGGGCGCGATGAACTAAAGTTTTGATGAGGTTGATCTTCCGTGTTTTGGGGCAGAACGAATTCCAGGAGATATCCAGGAGGTATTGAAAATAGTTAATTCAGGTCAATATCACAGCAGTGTTTATTGACTTGGGATGAATTTCTTTGATCACAAGGATTTGCTGTACTTATGAAAGCTGTTTTTGCAATGCCTCAATATTTTGCTGTTCTTTACATTTCATTATATATTTCTTCAAATATGTAGAAAATTTTAGAGATTCGAAATACCAGAAAATGGTAAATATTTTAATGACCAACATATGACCTCAGCTTTCGATACAATTTTACCTTGTTTTTACTCCTGCTATTTAGTACCTGATTGCCCCCTCCCCCGTAGTTGGTTTTTGAATAATTTTCCGACCTCTCCGTCCTTATTCTAGGCCCCCAGGCTATAAGATACCTTCGGGTATGCCCCTAGACAAGACTTTCCCCATCTCAATATCATAAGCAAATGACTGTCTCACCCACTCCATAACCGATTTATTCTACAACCGTTTTGAAACCTACTCCATAACCGATCTACTTCAAAACGGTTGTGACAACCGTTTTCAAAACGGTTGTGCCAGTCTGAACCGATTTAAGGCCTAGAACCGATTTCAAAACCGATTTCAAAACGGTTGTAAGCACCAGTGTGGACACGGCTTTAGAGGGCCAACTTCGTGACCGCTTCCAATGGTGGACGGGTATGGAAGAAAAGCAGACGCTATCCAAAATCATTTCTGGTAAAAAGCAACTTGTGCTGCTATGTTGCTTTAAGGAGCTCTTCTGGCTTTTATGCAAAAAGTTAATTATTATTTGACATTTGACATTACTTTTTGGCCGTCTGGACGCTATCCGATATTAGGCATCGGCCTTCATAAAGCTTAAGATGATCTAAAAGGAAAATAAAATAAAAATAAACACATATTTAGCACTAAAAACGTGAAGGTAATCTTTGAAGACAAACACACTAGGCCAATACATGAACAGAGCCAACCATGTCATGTTTTATTGATAAAGCAATGTGTAGGATTCCTTCATTACCAAATAGGAAAACTACACAACGTGAAAAGGCAGTAGGTTAACAAAAGCATGGAGAGAGGTTAATGGGGACTTGCTGATCGAAGCAGGAACATGGTTTACTGTTCCCCAAGGGAAATCTAGAACCCAATAGGGTGTGGAGGATATGGTTTGTGATGGCGAAAAGGTCATTATAAGAATCCTTCCTTTAGTTGCCCTTGAAAAGCTATAATTCAGCAGAAAGCAATTCTTAACTTGTTGAATAAAGGTGCTTTTCCTTACATCATAGCAATACTGATCTTGAAAGCAATTGCATTATAACTATTAAGTCTTTTACTTTTAAATGGGAGAGGAGGGAGGGGGGGGGGACCTAGCAAAAAAACCTTTCTTAAATGTGTTGTTACTTGCTTCTTCAATGGAAGTAGTTATTTATCAAACACACCTTCTGATAAGAGTAACTCTTTAGCATGGATGAATAAGAAAAAAACGTCTTTTGATTCGCTAAGTCGCTCTCTTGCTTTCTAATTATAGCAAGCAGCAGTGAGCAAATCTGCTTGTTTGCAGAGGACATCCTTAATGCATATGAATTTAAGACGCAAGGGCATGCTATCAGGCAAGGAAGACCGAGAAAGCCGCTGTGTAGTTCCTTACATACTGCCCAAAATATTACGGATAAGTCTTTAAGTTGGTGCCTTTCTTTTGATAGATAGTGTTAGGTCTACTTACAAAGGCCAAATGCTTTATAAGAGAAGCAAAAGTATAAACTTATAATAATTTTATCTTACAAATTCGTGCCAAATTGTAATCCATCGCAGTCGGGGTGGCCCCAGACGCTCCCCCTCAATTGCTTTAAAATGGAAACCTGTATGATAGGAATACGTTTGGCTCATAACTTTGCTCAGATAACATTCTACTGACACCAACGTGATATGCTCTATGGGTCAAAATATTCTTATCATTACCTTTGCAGATCCAGTTAAAGAAAGCCACTATTGTCAAAGTATACACTAAGGTATTTGAACCTTTAACACTTATTTAATAATGGTCTTTTTCTAAGCTGCTATTCTGGAGATGCTTCTCCTATTTCCGAGTCTGGTATTTATATGGAATTACACTATAGAATAACACGTCCGTACTAAATCACTGCATTATGGATAGTTGATTACGTCTTTCTTGTCTTGTCTTTCCATAAACTGCACACAAGCTGAGCAGAAGTCTGAGAATCTATGGTTGCTTTTAGAACTATCTAATTAAGCCAGCAATTCACACGCCTTTTCTTGTGTTACTTTTTAGCTGCAAATTATCGGCTTTACAAAACTCTAAGCAGAGCAATCTTCTTATATAATATTATATTTAACCAAAGATGAATGATTGAATACGCTTCATTGGCTTCCTTCAGACCTTAAGCAATTCTTTTCTACAGCAATTGCAATGGGCTGACATGTGACCGTAAGCAAAGGCTTTCTTCTTTGTTGATCCAGCCTCCCTTCAAAGACAAGGTACATGCACATTCACCATCCCTTGTAGTATTTGACAAGTACACGTGCTTACTTACACTCCCATTTTGTTACATCATCAACGAGGGATTGACACTAGCTAAATTCTTGGATACAAGTGCAAGTTTCAGCAAAAGAGCATTCTGTAAAGAAGTTTTCAGAAATGGTTGATGCAAAATTACAGTTTTCAATAACATCAATCCTTCTTTTCATCATGGGAGAAGGTAAGCACAGTTTTATTCCTTGTTTATTGATAGTTTTACTTGGGTATTGCAAAGCGTTTAGTTACGTGATTACACATTATGAGTAGCACTATTTTCGAAATGTTTACCCTGTATCCTCATTCAAGATGTTGGACCAATTAACTCCGTAGGCGTTTGAATTGATGAGCAGTTTCAGAGCTTGTGAATATGTTTGCCATTTAAGCTTTGTTTTGGGAGTTAAACATAGGGAAACCTAACATGTTTATTATGTTGTTTATTTCTGTTTATGTACGTATATGTTTACAAACAAGTTTGTTGTGATGAAGATGTCAGAAGTGTTGATCTTGGACAGGCTTAATATTTGCTAGACATCTCCGTTAATAGCATCTTTTTCATTCGTATTCGACACGTACAGTCATTCACAAACTAGGTTCGTTAAATCTTTTGTTTCCTTTTATGCTATTTGAACGATTAAGACTGCCTGAATAAGCACAATCTGCATAAGCCACAAGTATTTGTTGTTCGTAACCATCTGTAATCCTTTGGATTGCTTTTGTCTTCTCTGATATTTTCTTGTTCGAAGGAGTACTCGTCTTCTACTATACACAATACTGTTGACACCAAAACCAAAGCTAGAGATCGTATTCAAAAGTTTGTTATTATAATAATGAGTGTCTGAAGACTCGTTGATAGTCTGTCGTGTATGACAACAACATAAATGCATCTTTCAGAAATCTGTAGCTTTATTTGGTAACCGGGATTGGCCATGGTTAGCGGTAATGGAATAAGACATTGCAGTTAGTACAGAGTGTCAAATCTTATTAATTTTGAACATAATCTTTCCTGCCATCGTTGGTTGTCATAGTATTACTAGCGCATCAGAAAGTTTACTGTTCAGAAGCTATCCGTTCAGAAAGCTTTTATTACTATATAAAGTGGAAACGGAGAAGCGAAAAATTTGAAGTTAAAAAAAAGAGAAGAAAATAACTGAATGCAAATGGAAGCAAATTTTTTAAAGAAGTTTTTGCAAAGCAAAGGACGTGCACTCGCATCATTAGTGGTAAAGATGACAGCTATTTATAGAAGAGGTATAATAAGCGAATGGGGAATGCAATATCAATGAACAATTGTCATGTCTCTGACGTAGATTTGGATAACATTTGAAAAACAAATGCTTGAAAACATAACAGCCTGACACTCAGTGTAAGCCATTATCTTGTATCGCTCTCAACAAATTTGTGCATTGACATAAAGGTGAGAGACAGTATCTTACGTTTCTAAACATTATCTTGATCAAGCATAAAGTTTCATTATGAATTAAGCTTGCCATTAAAGACACAGTATATAGTAGGTTCTATTTGATGTGAATTTCGCTTTTCTGATTGTGAACCAGAAATAACAGAGTTGTCATAATTCCGTAATATTTAGCTGAAGTTTTAATATATTGTTTGATCATTTAAGTAATGAAGACTGAGGACTACTTGTTTGCCTTAGTAAAATTTGAAAGTATGTAGAATCGAAGAGATTGGGTTGCAAGGATCGAGTGGCAATCTCATATCAGTGTGCACAAGCGCATGATAACCACACATAATCGTCAGTAATTTGGGTACAAATTGTTTGTAGAAACTAAAGCTTTACCAAAGTGTTAAAAGGGGGTAAATTATGATATAAAAAGTTTCATAGGAAAATTTTTCGATTTCTTGACTTCTTTCAGCTCCTTTTAAATGCATTTCTAGAGACACGAGTTTCTTGATCGGAAAAAACATTCTTCCCTAATTTGCTATGATTTCTTTGATCTAATTGTAACTTCATTGAAGGTTGCAAGGGGAAGTCATATGTTATTTACCACTATACTTATTTCTAAAAGGGTTCTCTATCAAATTTGTCGGTTCCAAGGATAAAGACATTTAAATTCAAACTCCACTGAACGGAATCAAGCCCTAGAAATGTGAGTCTTCCTTATACAAGTGTCAGTCTGAATGAGCTGTCTACTTTTCGGGTGATCGATTGTGGTCTGTGATAGGATCTAACCCTGCCATAGATATACAAATGAACTATGGCATAACGATCCCCGAAAAGAACATTTGTAATGCTTATGTAATTATAAACAATACATAAGGTCAAGTGAAGAACGATATGCAAAATTCTGCTTTCATCCATTGGAATTTGGTATTTATTACATATTGTAGAGATGGCGACTATGTTATCACCTGTCCTTGATGGTTAGATGAGCCATTGAGCACGTAGTGTGCGCAGGCGTACAATCGAAGATAGAGAATGTTAGAAAGAGTCAAGTGAAGTAAACAGCAAAGTGCACAATGTATAACTATGCTTGATAATGGAACATGGTTTGTATTACCCTCGCGTACTAAATGTCAACAAAATAAATTAGTAGAAGAATGCACCAGATTACTTTGAGAAAATAAGAATGACTACGAACCAGTAAGAGAACTCAAATTTTACTCCTTGTCGATAAAAACAAAATATTTTATTTCGTAAAGTAGACATGAATTTGGGTTTTATCAGTCACACTTGGGTACTTGGTTATCTGTAAATATCATCAGAAACGTATAAAATTTTATTCAAATAAGGAATATAAAAACCCAGGACATTCTAGGTACAGAAATATTAATTTTACTGTTGAATTTAAGCAAAATATTCCTAGTATTCCATTCCTAGACGTTCTTCATTAATCGTTGCGACAGTAAATTTTCTACTTCAGTTTACCACAAACCGCCGTTTATTTTGGCCTGTTACCTTTGTTGTTCTCGTTGCGATAATTTGGGGAGGTACTTCTCTTCCGTTTGGAGTATGCGAGATTATTCAATTATTCTCTGATTTTGAAAATACTCCGAAAAAGAACTCTCATAATGTTAGTGAAACTTTTCGCCGATTATCTTCAGAGTAAATATATCGGTACATAATACATCGTTAAAACAGAATTTATAAATATTGAAAAGATAAAAATTTGCAATAGGTGAGACATGATTGGTGGAAAATGAGGACGTCACGGAAGACAAGTAGGAAATTTTAGCGCTTGGGATTACCTTAACGAAAAACAGGTAATCTAAATAAAAATTCCTTTTGCTTACAAAGAGAAGGCTTACGCAAAGCTATATGTACAGCTTCTAAAACAGACAGAGAAAGTTTCGAACGTGCTCTCCCCAGTACTTTAAACTGTTGGTCACTATACTCGGACAGACAATGTAAATTTTATAGTAAGTGTTGCAAAATAGCGGAAATTGCTCCCCGCTCCAAACGAGCTTTCTGTAATCTGTATTATTAAGAGGGGCCCACTTTTTGTGTTAGATGGTATTGTTTTATAGCCATCATCAGAGAATTGTCAAGTACCGATCGTGTTCCGAGTTGCAGCATGACATGCAATGTATTAGAACGTCTTCTTGCCAATCCCAATTTACGTCAACTTTCTATTATTTGAAGCTCCATTGTTACCTACAAATTATTACCGAAAACTATCTGAACTGAACTCAGAGGCCTACAGTACAGATCCGACGGTTGTGCCAGATTGCAATTAGAGCTCAGTTTAGAAAATTTCCAGTAACTATCTTTAGGTAACCTAAAAAAGTCTTTCAGAAGACGAAACGTTGTCAATAAAGTTTCCTTATTCTGCTTTTTTTCTACTATGATTTATTGGTGGACTATTCACCCTTTTATTCAAGACTATTGCTTTACTTTAAGTGTAGATAAATCTCTCACAGGATAAGATACCGGTTAATTTTGGCTACATGAATCATAGTTGACTTTGAGCCTGACCCGCAACGAACGTATATAATTTTTTATGTGAGTGGTATTATTACTGCATACGTTGCTTGCATGTGATAAGTGATCCGGTTTTTTACAGCTTTTTACCGGAGACTGTTCATAGTAATTTTTGTCACCCAAATGGGTACAAATTTGAATCAGATATGTTGGATGAAAATATGCATCCCCTCTGCTGAGTTGTTAGAGTTCGTGTTTGTAACAGTCTGATGACACTTATATGTCTCATCAAGAAGAGAGGATGTGAAATGATCAGCTTCGCAAGAAAGTAGAGAACTAGAAAATATCTCGGTGGAGACGTATTCTCTGTTTCTCTATAACCTTTCCATAACATAAAGGTTTGTTAGATCTAAACTGCACATTTTGCCGATAATGGCTAATTAGATTTTAATGTAGTTTTCATTCTAAAATTCTAGTCTTGCCAAGAGCCAGCACTATTCCGATGGCTTATTTGAAATCTTTCGACACTACGGGGACCATTTATACAGGTTTGTTAACATTTTCTTGGCGTTCGTTACCTTATTTAAAGTTTGTATTTGTTACTATTGCAGTTAAAAGTGCCTATAGGCGGTCAGTCGTATGTACTATCTGAACTTGTACTTAAAAGTTTAATCTTAAGGGATACC
>JAAAKM020006971.1:138076782-138128291 GCA_010016025.2 Alatinidae sp. Z8VKAUB7J3 | reverse complement strand
TAGTCATCAATTTTGCGAAAGCTTTCTTACCTTGAGAACTACATCGTAAATCTTGCAAGCCTCGAGGATGCAGATCCTCAGATACTGACTAATGTAAGCCCATTTCTCTGATAAATCTTATTTCTTCAACAGCAAAGGAGACCACGACGGAGCGATTCAACAATACATCAGAACAATAGGCCACTTAGAAGCATCGTATGTAATTCGAAAGGTACGAAGTAGCACTTACAATTTCTTCCATTATGTGACAACCTTTGCCTTAGGCATGCACGTAGTGCCCAGGCCGATATTTTTAGTTTTGCTTACACGACACAGTTAAGAATTTCCCAAGTCGAAGTTATATTAAATGTTGTAGAAGTAAAGGGGAAAGTCACGCTTTATGTTTCAGAGTTTTATTGATAAAAGATAAAATGTCGTGAAAGAATTTAATTATAAAAATTGAAAGCAAGATGAATGGAAGCTAAAGTCATAATCTTGACTCTAATTTTTCTTTTGACCTGATGATGATGTTCATTATCTTTTGCGGGTTGAACTTACGATACTCGTTTTGAGCCCCTCTTCGGAGTTCAGAACCACAGTAATTGGTAGGCGTAGGCTTATAGGAAGTGCAATTGATCAGTGAAATGAAAGTACCAGTAACAAATACTGAAAGGGTGGAAAACCTGAAATCTGCTGTCGACACACTCCGGGTAGTACCGCAAACCTGATAGGCTTATAATAAAGTACGTTTCAGTATAATTCATAGTCTACAGTTTGCTTGCTGGTGCTGCGAGGCCCTAGACACACTCTTACAGTTTAATGCTGTATTCCGCGCCAATATATATGTAACATTGAGTCTTAAGAAGTAGACAATTCACATGGCGGTCCTTCTTCCAAAGCAGGAGCTTTTTCATAATCTTCAGCGTATTGTAAAATCTAAAGTATTTAAGCGTTTGGTTCCGCCCATTTTGGACACTGATATGACAAAACTCACGCCCTATATACCTTCGGATGAGATAGGGGAGCTGTTGGGTAGGTCAATCTTTTCATTGTTCGTATTCATCGTCTGTATTCGGTTGAGCAATATTATGATCTTCTTTCTCATGGCTAGGTAAGGTTTCCGACACCATCCTGTTCATATGCCGAAGTTGATACAGTAGTACTATCATTGATGAGAATGCAGAAACTGAAGTCTATTTCACTTTGGACGATGGTCGTTTGCAAAGTTAATGTCGCGAGTAGCGTTTAGCGCAATTAAAGTACTGGGTACGACTGCGTTGGTCGGTTGTAAATGATAGGACCTTGATGTTAGAGAACGAAATTTTGGCCGACTTCTTACTTTCTACAAAGGAAATTTACGGCATCAAGTCCTGCACACAAAAAGTTTCACATCTGAATCTGACCTAATTTCTTTTCACGAGCGAAATGTTAACCTTGCACGTTGTATGACATTATCCTCAGAAATTCCTAATGGTAGCTGGCATATGTATATGAACGCCGCTGTTGACGTTTTATAATTTCTTCGTGTCTCATTGCTATTGTCATAAGTACTTTCTAAAGCCGTTTGTGTTGCATTTCCCAAATAGTTTCTAGATGCTCAAAGGATCCACAACTTAACAGAGTATTTACAAGTAAGAACATGAAGTTTTTTGTGTTGCTTTCCCTGATAAGTTTTTGAAAATATGATTTATGTAAGCACTTACTTGCCTTTTTCTAAAATGTATGTAATAAGAAAGAAGCAAAGAGTACTACTCTTAGTTGGGGCTTTGATCATCCTTTTAACAATAATCCACATGTTCCTCACATCTCTTAATTGTCTTGAAAATTGAACTTCAAAGCAATTATAGTTTGATGTTCGGATGTGAAAGTAACGCGAGACCGAGTATTTGAGGAACGTACATTGTTTTCATTGGTCATGTTTACTTAATTATTGGTCGCTTACGATTCTTGTTAGCTGATACCAAGCCGGAGGTATTGTTGCTTAAAACTTTTGTGACTGCTTTAATGATGATGTTGCGTTTTAATGCCTTGCTCTCGCCTTCCGGACAGGCCAGGACGATACCCATACACGTTGGACTGTAAAATGTTAATGAAGCGTAGATCATAATAAGACCTGATGCCCTTCTTGAGGTCACCAAAAAGCTGGCATAGAAAGCATGTGGTCCAAGTTGATCAAGGCTGCTATCCACTAGACCACGGCGGCTTGATAGTAACCCTTATGAGTGTGGTCACGTTCAAATTATGTTGTGACTTAACTTCACGTTATTGGTACAAGCGTGCCGTTCCACTGGTCAAACACTTTATTGGACTTATTCTTTGCGGTTGACAATTTATTATGACGTGAATATCAAACATTTTGTTGTTTGACAACATTACTTTACTTTGCACACCCTTCTGCTTTTGATGATGTTGTACTCCGGTTTAGTGAGTGTGCGCTTTAGCGTTAATGCCCGCAGGTTATCATAAGTAAAACGCCAAATGTGGAAACTTTATTGACAACGGTTCGCTTAACAGACTTCTTCAGGTCACTACTGAAAATTGGCTAAACTGTACTGACCTGTACAATCTGTTTGATGAAACGTTGTCAGTAAAGTTTCCACATTTGGCGTTTGACTTGTCATAACTTGTCTGTGGACTATTTACCTTTCTTCATAATGCCCGCAAGTAAAGAGTTACTTACAAGCTCGTCGTTCCAGTCACCAATAAATACCCGCGTACCTGCTTCGGAAAAACGTTTTGCTGAACCCGAGCAACTTTAAGAAATGTTATAAGTAACTCCGCCATTCATGTATGTGAATTTAGTCAATTTTAAGTATCTGAGTAGTAATTTCAAGTTGTTAAACAATTGCTGATGTAACAGGTTATAATGAGTTACCGATTTTCACCTTTTTCTGTTAAAGGTTTTACACGAAAAGGGACTTGCTAACCCTGATCATACAACACTTTTATTGAATTGTTACACGAAGTTGAAAGCAGTAGACAAGTTAAAGAAATTTATGCAGGTAACACATGCTTTGTTTGTAACATTTTTGAACTCTGCCTTGCACTAGACACTAACAATAACAATCCGTACCCTGTGCCCTTGTTAGGACGACCCATCTCTTGAGAACTTGAAAAAATAGTTACAAATTCTCCGTATGTCTTTGGAACCAAGAGAAACCAAGCCAAAGTTGTACTCTCATTCAGCATGTTCAGGCACATACAAGGAAGGCTTAGCTTGAGAAATTTTGTTGTCTTTCAGATATAACGCGTCACGGCTTCTGACAAACTTTTACTCTAATATTTGTAATAGAGTTTTCGCAGACTTACGTTTTTATGAGACTATATAGTAATTAGTAGTGGGTTTTGATGAATCCAATGTGCGGGCAATTAAGAACGAGTTGAAATACGACTTACTTTATGGCCGCCAAAAAAGTTGTGCCTGTGTGGTAAGTAAGGCTCCGCTGGGAAGCCATCTAATTGCTTGTCATGTTGCTTTATTTGTATTAGTCAATAATTGGTTATTGATATCAATGCTGTGAGTAGATTGGCCTCTTTATTTCCATCCCCTATCTCAGAGAAGCCAGACATCAAATTGGGACCGAGTCCTTAAGTAACTTTTCTAAACTTAATAAGTAAAACATTCTCTGTGATTGAGACTGTGATTCATTCCCATGGGTCAACATTTTTGAGCTCGTCTTTCTAAATGTAGAAGGCCTGTTGGAAATTGCTGGTCGGGATGGTTTTCTTTCCGGGGACAAGACGTCATATTTACAAAGTAGTTGTTTTAACAGTTGTACCAATTGTACTCGATGAGACGATAAACAAGTAAAAGCCGAAACAGTTTCGTTACCACGTCTTTCATGTTACCGCTAGTTATTAATTGTAGAGTTTCTCATACTAGTATTATCTTTTGTAACCCCACAGACTGACAAGGAGTTGAAATTTGACGTGGAAACGGCTATAAAGGTACGCAGTTATTCTGAGCGTTACAAATTTGACCCCCTTACAGAACAGTAATGTAAGTCATTATGAACGGGCGTCACATAAGTGGAAGCCATGTTGCTAAGTGTTCAACGTATGCGAAATTTTCCATTTTTGTTACCTGCACATGTGTCGTAGAAGGGATAGCTGATGTGTCATAGCTTTGGCCAACGATCTGTGTCTGTGCCAATAAGCGCGCTTTATAGATACCGCAAGGTGCCAATGTGAGTCTACTCAATTATGCATCAATTGTACAAATCATACATTGATTATTTAAACAAGATCGTTAGCTGAGCTCCAGCAGCACTGTTCTATGTTGTTTGTAGGGGAATGAAATGTTTGGTACATGTTTGTTATATGGCTGCGTTGTGGACTTAGCTTGTCAACAGTCAACTCTTCCACTGTGTTACAATTACAGACAACGGTTACAAAAGAACGGGATGTTAGCCGATTCTAAACAAGCAAGATATAGTTCCCGCGAATACCTTTTGTTTGATCGGATATTTGGTGTTACCTTCGCTTGCGCTCAATATCGATTATCTTTCGGATTTCCTTTCTGAAGAAGGTTGGTTTTTCCGTAAGATATATTGAAATTTATCACCCGGAATTGCGGACTAGCTTCCGTTTTTAATAAAATACGCGTTTTCCGGATTAGGCTAGTTAACCGAGGGCACACACTGTACTACAAACTCTTCATTATATCCTCTGATTTCTATCATCACTTGCATTTGTATACTTGGGTTGAAAAACTACTCTAACCTTGTTATCAGATTGCACCCAGAGTAATTTGCTTGCTCTGGATGTGCGGAAAATGGAACACAAAATGCCTGCCGTTTTAACTAGGTTGTGGTTAAAATTGGCACGAGGAAGCTCCTACAATAATGTACTTTCCGAATTATTGCGTAACCCCAAGACTGGGCATGCCAAAGAATCAAGACTGCTCGCTGTGGCCACAATATGCAGTAATTATCTGCGAAAGAGCGGAAAACAGCGGGCCAATGATTACCAGGAAGTATTTGATCCTATAGGATTCGCCGGGTAGGGGTTTATATAATGCGTAAAGTTTATCGCCGAACCCGTCGTGAAAGAGTTTGCGCTGTTTCTATCCACTTTCATACTTAGTGTAGGCTCACTTTATATTTCTATTAGTGAAAATGAAGTAAAGAAGTGATAGTTGTGACTATGTTTACTGGTTCTCCTTGTGTTCATGAACCATATTTCAAACTTTATGGGTGACCTAGCAGGTCAAAAATGTCATCGTGCAAGAATAGAATGAGTTTGTGAAATTACCATTCAGTTGCAAGGAAATTTCTTGAAAAGGAAATGAGAAAAACCGAAGGTTACGTTTTTAAGTTTTGTTATTCCTCTTAAGTGTAAATCATAAGTGAAAAACATTTCTTGTTGTTCGTTCATCTTTTAACAAGACGTCCTGATACCGACATAATTGGTTGACTTGCTTCGAACAAAGTTATCAATACATTTCTTGTCATCACATCAATTATTTGTTCACCTATGCCTGTTGTGAAATGTGCTGGCGCGAACGGATTGGTATAAACTGACAAATCCAAAATTTCCGAGGACTGTATTTATTTCGTATTTACAAAAGTTTGATCATAAGAAAAAATATATTTGACGAGTCCAGTTCATGTGTTTATGAATATCGATGATATGACTAAATCTCACTGAAAGATATTTCTTTAACCGAACCAAAAACAATCTATCTTAAAAAACAATCTCAACGTTCTAACGATCTGAATTCGACTATCCCATCTGAAAACTTTACAATCTCTGGTTACTTTTACATTTACCTTGTATTTCAATAGCGAAGCTGTGTACACTTATGACGATACTATGCGTCATGCCGCCTAACTTGATAAAAGTTCATATTATAGGTAAGTCTGTCCGGTTAGCACTCTATCAGTATTGACAAGTGTTACAATCAAGTTAATTAACATGACGTATAAACTGTTCACCTTATAATTCAAAGGGATCAAAGCTGTTAGCGTAAACAAAATATAATTTGTTGGTCTGTGTGAGCCAGCGTCAATGAGTCTACTTCAATGCTGAGTACCTGGTCCCCATGGCAACAATGTGAGGTTTCCCAACAATACCTTAAGGCAGTTGGTGTTTTATAACACAACAATCTTTATCTGGCAGGTAGCAAATGCACAGAAGAATGGTGCCATAGGAGTATTGATTTACAGCGATCCTGCTCATGCCGGACCTGTGCCAGACAATCAGCTATTTCCAAATGGATGGTGGCTCCCCCGTGATAGTGTCCAGAGAGGATCAGTGTTTTATAAAGAAGGTGATCCATCAACTCCAGGATATCCATCAACAGGTAAGCTCACAGAGTCATGTTATATTAAGAGAAGATGAACGTTATGTCTACTTTGATATACAATCTGAACAGATGATGAGATACCAAAGATGGGAACCAACATGGGATTCATGTAATGTCTACTTTTCTTGCATAAAAGTCATATATAAATGAGAAATAAAACAAAAATCATTGTGCGATCAAGGAACTTAAAGAGAATGGCAAAGTGTATTGCGTTGTCATATTTCCCTTTTTATTATCTTATACAAGTGTAACAATTTTTGACTCCTTTTTCTTGTTCGGATCTGCTCTAAATGATTAATTTGTACTCCAACATCATTCTGCACTAAAATAATGGCACGGATATGTATGGCATCCTTTGCAGGCTTCTATGCAATGAAAGAAACACCGGTTAAGAACCACTGATCAGCGACTATTCCCAGACCCATTTCTCACGCGGAACATTACATAAAAAATCATACTTGTGTTGATCAATGAAAAAGCATTGCATCGTACTAAAATATGAATTAACTAAAATAGGTGAAAGTGTCATAGATTATTGGTACTACTATTATTATTGCTATTGTTTTTATTCACATTGATTCTCTTTGTATGAATTTTTTCCGCTAATATCCTTGGGCTTAATGCTATTGAGGTCGTACCTCACTGTATTTTACATACCTCCTTTAAATTGTGGAATTCACACTTTCTCAAAATGGTTTTAATCATCATTATCTACTTATTAAAGAAATTCACAGGTTTCTATCAACGCTAGGATACTTCTTAGATTGCAAATAGCAACTCATTGCTGTGGTTATGTTGATGCTAATGGTTAGTTCAAGTTATTTTGATATGTATTCATAGCTTGCGTTTTTCGTAATGTATTTGCAATTTATGCCGACGGCTGATTATTAGAGAGATTGACGCCTGAACATGCCTCTGCACATGAGACAAACTGGAATATTAAGGTCAGAGGACGGCGTGGCTAAATTCTGCATTATCGGCAGAGGGGTAATACAAAAATGCTTAATATCAGTCCTGTTGTTTAACTTCGCCAAAGCATTGATGAAGGAAGTCACGAAAGAGATAGCATAAGGTGTTGGTTGATAGTTGGGGGAGAGCATGTAAAAGCATTGATCTGTATAGATAATCATGCAATGGTATGATTAGGTAAGAGTAGCTTTCACTGCAAAAGGTATCAATACAATCATGACAATATTGAATAAAGTGGTGGAGGTAGGCAAGATAAAATCGAAAGAGAAAAAAGGTAATAAAGTTTGGAAAATGCAGATAAGAATATACAATCAATGGTCTTAATGATAGCAACCTTCAACAGCGTAAGATAACCACCTACCATAGTAAAAAATGGGTGAGATAAACATCGTATAACTGAGTTATTGAGGGCAGTCCTTAATATTGGGAAATGTGAACCATAAAAAACGTTGACATCAGGAGATGTGAAAGCTGCGGAATGTTAATGCAGAGATCATTTTCATAGACAGAGTGAGAGTGCGTAGACAAGTTGGAGAAAATCGTGGACTGGTTAAGACAATCTGAAAAAAGAAAGCACGCTATACTGACCACATTGGAACATTGTGGAAGGATGAACGAATGGTAAAGGTGAACGAATATGATAATGAAATCAGGGAGGGGAAGAACCATCAAGAAATGAAAAGAATAGCTATAGGTCAAGAAGCAATGGAGACCACTGATATGTACAGTACTTGCCAATGCCCAGACTATCCAAAGAAAATTAGCAGGTGAAACACGTATATGCCATTTACTATTACCTGCCTAATTTGTAGAGACTGGTTACTCCAGGGTGCTCCCATGCAGCCCAGAAGAAACACTGCATTCATAGACGATATCGCACATGTTCACAATGTAGCAGATGTTTATGCAATCGTACATAGTTTGAAAGTTGGCTTCCGAACCTCTTACTGAAGACTTCTCTTGGCTCTCAAGTAGGCTACTGCACAAACCTTTTAGACCAAGGACTCTTTCAATATTATTTCACCCTCCTCTCCTGAGACTGTTCCTTAGTGCCCCCGGGAATTTATCCAAACCAATTGGACGGTTTGATCTTTGGTTTACCATTCATAAATATAAGTAGGGCTATCCAATCATAATTCTATAACGTATGGGTCATCTAACTTAAATTTCCTCGCTTTTTCACCACCCCCTGAATCCATCAGGCAACCCACGGGGATCGCCCACTTTGGAGATCTTTAAGTTAGGCCAACTAATGGTCGTCAGAAAGGTCTGGATTTACTCAATTTTACTAAAAAGATGTGGCAGCATCGCTGTTGTGTTGTCATACATTAAGAATTGGTACTTGAATTTTATAGTCATGCACATGTGGTCCTCATACCAATAGTTTTTGTGATATAATTAAAAGTCTCCCATTGCTATTTTTAAGAAATTTGAAGTAGTTTTCAAGAAGTGTTGTGTACCTCGGGGCTCCAGTTTACAGCTTTGATTCTGTTGCTCCAAATTACAATTAAACGATTCACATGAGAGATAAATTAAAGCTTTAAATTACCTATTCTTCTATTTTTGTAATTTAGATGAGGCATTTAGGTTTGATTCCTTGACATCACTGTCCAACACTCCCTCGATACCAAGCCAGCCAATTTCTGCCGAAGACGCCTACGAATTTTTAAGGTACTCCATTTTCTATAACGCCATAAGTATTTTCACTTGTTACTGCAAATAAATAAGGAAACAGAATAACATAGCTCAAAATTATATGGATAACACAATTATTTCGTTTGAAATTCATCTCTGAAATGAAACATTTCGCTAAGCCTCTAGCTCCAATGTTACATGCTCTTTTATTTGTAAATGTTCAATTACTTTCCTCTATCTATTTTTTAAGGTTTACAATAACCTTATTAGAACGCAAGAGTTAAAGATCTGAAGGTATTTAGCGCATTATGAATTATAGATGGAATGCAAGTTAAACTGAGCATACGTTTTCCTCGAGCCTCGTCTATTCAAACATACGAAATTTAGTTCATATCGCACTTTGATGACGGAAGCAGCTTTATTTTCAACGACCAAATACGGGGAAATGCTGCCTAGACAATCCATACACATTCTCCTGTCCTTCGAGTGACATAAAGATTCTCCTGTTGTCATTGTTGCGGAATTTAAAATGGATTGCGCTTGATTTCTCTCTGTCATACTCTAGTGGTTGCCCCCGTTCAAATTGCCATTGTTGTTACTGAACATGCTGAAAACCAAACTGCCACATACACACAAAATATTATGAAGGATCTTTGGTAGGGGTAGCGGTAGGGGGAGGGGGAGGGGCACTTGGACTTGGATAATCCCTAGAACCCCCACTGCGGGTTAAAGATTGGACATTTCATTAGAGGCAAGCTAAACAACAAATAATAAGACAACTTGACAAGAATGATAATGCAGGGTTTATAAATATAATTAATACTTTTTATTTTCCTTTAGCAAAATGGGCGGTGAGACAGTAAAGCATTTATCCTGGCGTGATGGTTTAAACATTCAAAACAGACTTGGGCCTGGATTTTCAGGAAACAGCTCAAAATGGCAAGCCTACTATTTATATTCTAGATTGTCATTAAAGTGTAACAGTTACTGATCCGTATCAATAGTTTTTCCTCGTATAAATTTACGGAAAATGTGTATTCCAAATGCAATCACTTTAATAATTACACTAGCAAAATATGTTTTAGGAATGACAATAAATGGCGCCCTCAGAAGTTTTTGGTATGTACCTGCCTTCATCTGTAATAAAATAACAGGCTCCACAGTAGTATTAACTGTTATTCAGATTCCTATGTAAAAAGTTGTTTTCTATTTCATTAGCCACGTCTTTCTACTTCCCTAAAGCTGCCTTGGAATGGGTTACATGATTTCACATTGTATTTGCATCATCCTTTGAAAAGGTCATTTTTCTTTTAAACCATCTCTCGTTTATCCATTATTCTTTACATTTTTCCTTTCACAATTTCTGTCTATTTTATCTCTATACTCCCTAAGTCAACAGACATAGAAAACACTTGATGTACATCTTTCTCTTCCATAGGAAAGTGAAACTGGAAGTGCATAATGAAGAGAGAATTGTAAAAATTACAAATATCATTGGTACTTTGACCGGAGCCGTCGAACCAGGTAAGTCTTTCAGAGTTTCATAAATGATATCTTAACGGGGAGGTCAAGTTCTTACAAAAGGGGTGAATTAAAGGGTCAACCTTGCAACTAGGGTGTAGGTGGAGAATAAGAAACGAAACAAAAAATATACTTTCAAATCACCAGAATGAAAGAACCATCTATTTACAAGAGTGTAATTTACGTCGTGATGCAAACATTTAGTTCTGTTGAAGTTGTAACCAATTCTGTAATTTGTTACTTTCTTGCAGATCGCTACGTATTAATTGGAAATCACCTAGACTCTTGGATATTCGGAGCAGTTGATGCATCAGAAGGCACCTCAATTCTTCTAGAACTAGCACGTGTAATGGGTGAACAAATGAAGAAAGGTAGATGTCTTCTGTTTGCAGATGAGGTACTAGAAAGCGCCTAACTGATATAAAACAGGAAGAGAAATTTGCATGATAATAATAATTAAACGGTAATAACAATATTGAGAACAATGATGATAATGATGTTTAGATGAGGATGATATTGATGTGGTAATCCTCCACTCTTTGAGAATTGTTTATAAATGTATCTGCTGAGAAAAAAATATATATATTATATTTATATATTATTATTATTATATATATTGGTACGTTGAGGAAGGGGAAGATTCGAATAAAGGTATATTCCTATTTAAACCGGCTGATCTTAAAATATATAAAATATATATGCTGTATAAATAATAAGCATGAAATACAGTACCGTACAAATCAGGGAATGAGCCGGGGGGGGGCTGGGCTCCCTAATAATTTTATCTCCGACTCTTTTTTCATTTTCATTGTAAATCATTCATTGTTTTTAGTGGAAGAGAATCGTATGAAACTTGGACTGATTTAAGAATTTTAGTACTTGTTTTGTTTGTGGGAGAGTGACTTCCGTTAGGCATGCGCTGTTGGAGTGCCACCAGACCAATTTGGTGGCCTTCAATTTTACACAGAAGTCGAACTGTATTTGCCAAAGAAATTTAAAAACTCGTATCTTCTGTTTAAGTAACAGTAGTGCTAATAAGATCTTTATTACATTAACTTTAATGTAAATGGTTCTTTTTACCTGGCAACTATTCGAGCACGCCTTCAACTTTTTGAAACATCATCGGAACTTCGCGTCTGTTTCTATCATAAGATCTTTTTTCTGGTGACAGACGTGTAAGAAGTAAAAGTCAGAGGATTTCAGCCCCCCAAAATTTAAATGCTAAGAAAAGCAGGGAATATATTTGTTAGGAGTTCCATCCCTCCACCAGCCTTGAACACGATACGGTTGAAGTATTTTGTCATCGTGTTACTGACTGTAACCTGACGAGATCAGCCGAGAAGTTTTGCGTGCAATTTTAAGGGGGGAGCCTCATACCGCAAATAACTCAAACAATAGTTGAAAGTGATACTTCCAATATTCTTGACATAATAATAGAAAAAAAGGGGCGCCCAGATATCCCGAACCTTAATATAAGTGCCTTAGAAATATTGTTTGTGGTTCAAAACGTTAAAAATATTATCTCCAAGAAAGAACATGTCGAGTTTTAGCCTTTCGTGATTTTAACGGATATTGATGAGCTCCGTGACGTAAAACAAAACTGTATGTAGCGGTGTGTTAAAACGAGCTTGTTGTTAAAAGATTATCTGCCAGGGACAGCGGATGACGTCACCCTCGTGGCACAGCCTCGTTTCACGTCATCGCCGGCACTTTTTACTCATAAAGCAATCAAATTGACGCGAAAACAAACAAGTGTAAACTGAACAGGTCCCGCTGTTAAAAGAGAGATTACTTTGGTTGTACCGTAATGATGTTGCTGTTTTTTCTTTTAAATAGCCATCACATTCCAACTCTCTTCAACAATGTTTTGAGCGCTGCGACGAAAGAGGTGGAAAGTAAGCATACACATGTCGAATCGAGCGCGCCATGTTTAAAACACCTGTTTTTTATTCATCTGCAACCCTTTAGTCAACACTCGAGTAGTAAATTCAAACTTCCAGCACTGCTTGCATGTTGCTGTAATTGTAAATCGAAAAACAGGGGTGAATTTGCGGTGGAACTGCTAGTAGACCTGTATGCTTTGTTTCGGACGTTTATGTTCATTTCCAAATACCTGTACCTCATGCTGTGTTCAGTAGTTTGTTGTGAATAGTCACCAATTTCAAATATTGGTCATGTTGCTTCCTAGATTTTGATTCATTTTCTTGCTCGGGCTGATATTGTCTAGCCGGCCAGATAGAACTTTAGTAAATTTGTTAGTGTGAGGCCGCATTCCATCGGCTTGTTGCAGGTGTTAATTGTTCACGTGATTGATTGGACAACGAAAAAGCCCAATGTGTTTTGAAAAGCTGAAGATGATTAGTTAAAATGGAGCAGGTTGAAAAGGCCAGGAGAGTGGAAGAAACGTTTAGAAAATGGTTGGAAAACCGGTACAGAATTTTAGATCGAATTTGTCACAAAGTTTCTCCACTGAGTTGCGTATAGCGGAACTAGCGCTCTTATTTGGTGGAATGGAGAAAATTCTAGCTGTTTATTTCTGGTTTGGAGGTCATTCCAGTGGATAAGTGATCCAGTTTCTTGCCAAAGCTATATTTCGCACAAGTACAGGTATTTTGTGCACACGAAATAACTTGGCGTCTTCTTCATCCTTTTGGATTGGAAGTTACAGTTTGTCTTCTCGGTTAGAGTTTCCTGCAGGATATCCAGATCTCAGCACGGAAGGATTTATGTTGACTTTTGCACACGAAGATGTGCTCGTGTCAATTCAGGAACTATTGGAACGATATCAAGTTTACAAGGAATAAGTTTCGTTACAAACACTGCTGCTAACTGGCACCTTGCCTTTAAAGCGTTAATGTACCACCATTTGCGAGAGTTACCTTGTAACTGAAGCTGTATGACGGATTTGGGACGTTGTTGAAGGTCTTAACGATTACCTTTTCCCGATTCACTCTGGGGATGTAAATATCAAGTGATCGCGACGGTGAGTAAAACATGAGGATCAGAATGGTTTGTACCTGTTCTGGTATTTCCAGTCGTTGTTTCTGCAAGGACGACGAACGATCGTGCCAAGAGCACTACACAACCCGTGGGTATCCTGATAGGGAGTAAAATACGGCTGCAAGTTGGGGGTTCAGAATGGCAGTTCGATTGTTATCAAGAAACAACCAGATTAGTTCTGGTTTAGCCTAGAAACAAAGAAATTTGGGTGTCTTGCTATGATCTTGTTAAACCTCATTCTTCTCTTGTTTTCTCTTTGTAGATGTCAGGACTCGAATGTACATCCAGCTCGCCGTTCGGTATCAGTTATACTGCTAGCAAGCGTACAGACCAGAGCGGAACTAAGAGTGGAGGAGACGAGTCTAAACAGGGCTCAGCAGTTTCTGGCAAGAATCCCTCATACAATAAATGGTCAACTTCAGCTTCTAACAACTGGGGTAAAACCAACCTCCACAATTCCTATTCACTTGGATCTGAAAATTCACTTAGGAACAACTCAAAACAGCTGAGTGCTCCGACATCACGACAAAATGGGACAATCAAGGCTCGTGCTTCGAGTTTTGAGAATGGAATTACATCAGAATCATCAGCTGATAAGCCTGTTTTGAGGAGGTGGCAACAGGCTACTTCCACTGTTACCGAGGACGAAACACAAAAAGGTCGTAAACCAGTTGTACCTCAAGGACAGAAGTTCAAGTTTAAACCAGTGGTTAGTTTACTAAGCAGGACACCTTGGCAAAACGACTTTATAAAGCGTAGTAACAGTATCAAATTAAAGTCAGACGAGAGCACACGTTCCGAACGATCAGACAGTCAGAATAATTCATCAGAGAACAGCGACGAAATCAAAGGAAAGGATGCATCTGTCTCGAATAACGTAGAAAAACAAAGCAGTCACATAACAATCAATGGAAATAAAGCACTGAGTCGACACACGACTAGAACGAGTGTTACTGTGAACGGGTCATCTAGTAGCAATCATAAGAAATACACAAACACATCCGATGAAAATTCAATAGCGAAACCGAGCCAACTACAAAATACAGCTGACTTAAATGGGAATCGTGAAACTACATTAGATGCGACAGCTTTAAACAATCGAATAAACGGTGATGCATTCGATAGAGATTATGAACCGGTTTCTCTAAACAATACCCCAGATAGCAATAGGGGTCAGTTAATACGATCACTAGCCTCAACAAACTCGAATATTTGGATTAAAAGACACAGCCAGGAATTAGAGGAAGACAAATCACGTTCTGTAAGCGAGTCTGAGAACTCAAATACCCCATCTTCATCCTCTCAAACTTCGCCTTCTTTACCAACGGACGAGCAGACTACCAACAATTCGGAGGACATGGCTTACAGCAGTCGCTCATATTACTCTAGTTCGAGATCATCAGCCTTTAAATCTGCCCCATCTGCTTCATTTGACGTGGGAAGCTATCGCGGTTCTTCCAGGAATCGAACTTCATCACCGGAGCGATCGAGAACGCGTTACGGATCACCAGAAAGATCTATCAATCGGCTTGCTTCACCAGAGAGGAGCTCGTTTCGAAGTACGGGATATGACTCGCCTGCTACCGGCAGCAGATATCCTTCTTTATCCACATATAGCAGCTACAATAAGAAATCTTATGATCATGGAGACGATGATGTTTATAGCAGCCGAGTTGCAAGTACAAGGGGATATCAATCTACTTCAGGTAGAGATCTCTCTTCTACTTCATCATCCTCTTACAAGAGTACAGCCAGAGATCCATATGTTGCCTCGCCTGCACCCAGTTATAGGTCCTACAGAAAGGATTCTTACGATCGAGATGTTTCAAGTTCTAAGCCATCAGATACCACTACATACGATGCTGGTAAATACGATAGTAGGAAATACTCGAGTGGTAGGAGCTCAGAGATGGATGCACCAGCCTCATCGTCGTCACCACGAAAAGGGAGTTTGGGAGATTCATATTCGAAATCTCGTTATAGTAAATCTCTCACGCGTCAAGAGAGTAGTGGATACAATATAGCGGAAGACGACGACACGTACAGTAGTAAATATGCAGCGTATAAAATGTCGAGAGCCCACGATTTAGAGGAATTTAATGGTACTAGTGGCAAATCATCTTACGGCTCTTCGTTTGCTTCGGACATGAAGTACAATGATTCGAGTAATCTGGCCTCGAAGGGATCTTACTACACATCGCGTAGTTCCACTGGAAGGAGATTCTCTGATGACTTGTCTCACAGTAAGTGTCACCTCTTTTAAATCGTGTGAGAATGTGTTATTGTCAAGAATTATTTTCAATGGCAGAAGTTGTGTGATCCATTAAACCTGTGTTAAATTTAGAGGTTCTGGCCCAAAACAATGTCATCAGGCCTCTCTTTCCAGCACGTGCGTTACGCACGTCAGCCGATGGAACTTGTCTTTCCAACTCGTACTCCCCAACCGAAATTTTTGTGAAGGAGAGATGTTTCATCTGTTTGCCACCTGTATGTTTTGACCAATCTTTGTATTCACCATTATTAGGACGGGGGTCGCCTTTCAAATTCTTTGGAGCCCTCCTTTAAATTAGAAGATGTAAACAAACTATTTCTTTCAGCCAGTCATGGTGATATCTAGGGATTTGCTATTGAAAAAGATCAATGATTTGCCGAGATTTTCTGAGCGAAAGCACAGTTGTTGAAAATTCAGCTCACAAAGATGAGAGTGCTTTCCTCTGTTGCTGTAGATAGTAATTCACTCATTAGGGTACTCGTATATTCCCGTCTACGAACTGTGTGTAAATTTAAGAGCTCGTAAGAGCGCGGCGAACTGACCACAGGAGATTAACCTGCCTTTGTCGGTTGTAGTCGAAGTAAAATCCTTTCAACTAAACAAATAAATAAGCCATTAAGTTTCTCGGTGAAATTGCCTGCCTTTGCTGCAGCAGGTACGGTAAACCTGGTCCCAAGAAAACTATCATAACATGATTAAAATCTAACAAGTTTCCCATGTTTTCTGTTTTCCCGAGCCACACTGTTTCAATGCTTTAAGATGGGTTAATGACCAAATGAAGGGCGAATTATTTAGATCGAAGAAGATTAAGTATTATTGCTAAAGGAGGTCGATATTTCTTAACGTCTAATCAAATTTAAACAAACAGTTATTGAAAATCTCAAATAGGCAAGTGGAGCAGAGAACTGTCATGTGGTTTGTAAAACGTGTAAGACTCGGCTTAACTAGACAATGGAAGGACTTAAAAGTTAACATGTAAACATTCAAGGTTGCTCGTTCTCTTGCCTAATATTCAACGTACATCAGCAGCGGTGGTTGTAACACTACTTTGAAATCAGCTACAAGACGATCAGTTGTGCTACGTGTTTTCATGATGATCCGATAGGCCACACTGATGTACTCTCGTGTCCGGAATAAACGGGGTGGCTGGAATAAACAGGATGGGTGGAAATTTTGTGCAAAATAAATAAACGGGGTGGATGGAATAAACGGGGTTGGTGAAAATTCTGCTTGAAATAAATACGGTATGTGTGTAAAAATTTATCTCGAAATTTTTATAAAGTATGTGGAACTCCATGTAACAGTAGTGTTTCTAAGGGCTTTTGTTTTAAGGGGCGCTGGGCGTGCCCCCCCCCCTCCCCCCAGCCCTATCCCTTGCCCTTTCCCTCTCCTTTTCTTTTCCTCTCGGCCTTCGGGTGGGGGGGGGGGGGGGGGGCTGGTTCTTTTGACACTGTCTGTGGACGCCCATACCTTACAGTGCAGATTATCAGAGTGGAGTCTTAAAAAGAAGGATGAGTATTTATACATGAGTCATGTTATGAAAATTCCAGTCAAAATTGGATGTGCAGGCATATTATGTTCCTCAAGGAATAAAATAGTATCCGAGATTTGGTATCTCTTATGTCTTATACGGCTGATATTGTAATTTTCCAACAATTTCTATGGACCAATCTCGTCAAACCATTACATTTTCCGTAATAAAAACTTCCAAAATGGCGTACAAAATGGCATCAGTCCTTCACTTTGAAGTGTAAGAGTCTGATGGATCCCTACGGTACACCATTCGTCATCCGTAGACAGAGATGCTCTGGGGAGGGGCTCAGGAAGCCCGCGCCACCCTTTTGAAAACTGTTGGGGGGCTGAGCTCCCCTTTTAACATTTAGTTTGCCGTTAATGTTACCCGAAATTTTATTCATGTTGTGACTTGTTGGGTAAAGGTTGTTATAATATTTGGCTGGACATTTTCAGTTGTGCGAATATTTACACTTAATTCAAAATTATATCCTGCGTAGCAGCGTAGAGGAGAGTGATAGTGAGCGTGGAATTTGCTGCTCATCACAGCGTTGATGTACGCGCAGTTTTGAGGTTTCATTCGATTGCTGTCTTTTTGATTTAGCAGAATGTAAAAGCCCTACATAATTTAAACCCAACCTTTTCACATGATGCGAAAGACTACTGCTTGTATGGCCTTGATTATAAACTTACGAAAGTTCTGACTGGCCGTTGTCATTAAATGGAACACACGAGTGCGATTCGTAGAAACGGTAGAATCGCATTTCTTACTCGAGCATCATTGCTACTTGCCGGTTGAGCGTCAAATGATTGCAATTTAGGGGAATGACAAGGACGAATTCTTGTTTTAGTCATTTTAAAAGTGTAATAGAGAAGAAACTTACTGTTTTAACCTTCATTTTACTGACACTACACTGATGGAAGTGACAGATGAGTCACATGCCAATTGAAGGCCATGTAATGGTGCGTTACTTCAAGATCAGTCAAAAGAAACTATTAAATCTTTGTGGTTGTCTGAGAAAGATAGGCCTGAGATAGTACTTGTCATGCCAACGAGACAAAGCAGAGACATGAGACAATATAACCACCGAGGTTTCTAAAAGGTTTTCTTGTTCTGTACCTATGTGAAATGCGAGATGTCTCTATACAGCTAACTTTCTGTGTAATACATCTCGGGACCAAAGTTTTGGTCTATAAATGTTAAAGGTATTCGACTTTCGGGAATTCGTAAAGAAACTTTGAATAGAATAGTAAAATGTTTCGTACTGCATTAACTTTCCCCATCGGGCTATGAACTCGGTCGTTCGGCTAGGATCATGTGTTGAATCAGTTCTCGTTGATGACACATTGATTGCAGGTTCTTTCCATGGTCCGTGAGAGGCGGTCCTACCGGGCGGTTGAGCCTGCTCCGTGGCTTGCTTTTCTGCTCGGTAGCCTAAATTGAGGGGCGTTGCCCTTGGACACCCCAGCTGCCCTTTACTTATTAGTTAGCCTGTTTGGTGGTTTTTCTGTTTATTTAAGGTATTTTCAATATCGGGCCCACTGTTCACCAGGGGTCTTTGATTGAGAGACTGCTATAAACTGAGGAATCTATGAAACAGTAACGGGATGCTAACAGCAGTCTTTTCTTAATGTTTAAACCACAGGACATGTTTGGTGTGAACACAACAAATTTTCTATCGAAAAAGGTTCAAATATGAGAAAAGTATTATTACCAATACATCCCATTGCGTTGAGTTGAATGTCTATGTCCAACGGGAGAGGATTGGGAGCTAATGTGGCGACTACCGAAATAGAGTATGTTAACATCGGAGGTCACCAGTTGGTGGAGTGCTCGCCGCAAAAGCGTGGGTCACGGGTTTGATTCCCGGTGGTGACATGCTTTTCTATTTCTCTAGTGTTCTTTTCAAAACTAACATTTCAAATCCTCTCTTCTCGATGATACTTTCTAACTTAATGGGCTTTGGATTGATGACGGGCCGGATGGCAGTTCTTCCTTGGTCAAGTCACATGGCGCAGAGAGGCTGGTCTCCAATTGCGTTGAGCTGGATGTCGATGTCCACCGGTAGATGATTGGGAGCTAATGTGGCGACTAGAAAAATAATAGTATGTTAACATCGCTCAGTTGGTAGAGGTGCACGCCGCAAAAGCGTGGGTCACGGGTTCGATCCTCGGTGGTGACATATTTTCTATTTCTGTAGTGTTCTTTTCAAAACTGAGAGGATATCCGTAGTGGGAAGTTGTCTCCGCTTACAGGAAATTGTTAGGAGAGTAACTTTTTTGTAAAGTTACTAGGATTTTCCCCGACAAGCCTTTCAAGGTTTTTAAAGATTAGTTTAAAACTTGTACAAAGGTTTACATGTGGACCAAGACTTGGACAATTTTTAACGGCTATTAACTACTGAATTTTTTATAGTGGTCCAGATTGACTGAGCCTCAGATTTGGATGGAGGCAGCAACCCAGATTTTCTTCTCACTGAGTCTTGGGTTTGGAGCGCTCATTGCCTTTGCCAGTTACAATCCAACACATAATAACATCGTCCGTGATGCCTACATTGTTGTATTGACAGACTGTGCTACGGCAGTCTTTGGCGGAGTGGTTGTCTTCTCTATTTTGGGACATCGACAGAAAGTGACAGGCATTCCCGTGACAGAGGTAAGTTAAATTCATCCGCATTGCACTCCTTGTTGTGTACTGTATACCTGTGTTTTTAAAATTCTTGATATCTACAGGAGATCAAATGGGAACGTTATCAACGTATAGCAATAATGGCTCATTTCGTTGATCCACTGTGTATTGAAAAGCTTTTTTCGTCTGACACTCCTCAGAGTACTAACGTCAGAATGACCGAAATGAAATGTGTGAAAGAGTATACCCAACTGTATTTTGGAGGAGCCAATCAGAAATTGGACTGCCTGAATGGCTTGTGTTTTTGGACCAATCAGTGTCCATTACAACAAGGTCGCTGGGGGATGTTGCTAACCACTGCAGGATATGGTTTGCTCTTGTCTACAAGTACTGTTTTATAGTCTTTAGCCTTTACATGTACGGACCGCCAGCTATATTATTCTGATAGGCAGGAAATAATCCGCAAAAGACTGGCCATATGGACAATATATGAAGATTGTCTCTTCCAAGAAATAGAAAATGGCAGTAGTTCCTATCAACAACTGAAAGCACACTGATGCTTGTCAAGGATTTGGGAATCGAGGAATTATTCAGGAGAATCTACGTACCAATTCTACGACTGGTTTTTGACGTTCAGAGGAATCAACACATTACAAGCAGAAAGCTTTACACGAGTATTGCCAAATCGCATCAAACCGTTGACAGAGACCCATGAACTTTGCTGACTACTGATTGAAAAGTACAAATGACAATGCGTCTTTGGTAATTGTATGACACCTACCCCAAGGTCAGCGGTATAAGGAATAACAATCAATCGCCTAACGACGTTGACTTCCCTTGGATACTAATTTAGGAATGACTGGCTTGCGGATAACCATGCTGGAAAGGAGCACGCGGTCTTGGGTAATCTGAGTCTCAAGCAGAGTCGACTAGTTCTGCAGCCCACAGAAACGCGAACTTTCGCAGTTGTGGTCATAGTCCAAGAATCTTACTCACCGCTAAGGTACGACAACAAACGTAGAAGACATCAAGAAGTTAAATGTGTTTTTAAGATGGCGGTGCTCAAAGAAGGGGAGCAAGCAGTCAAAATATTTATAATACTGTAACACAAAACAAGTGGCACACGTAAACAGTTTGCGAAATGGATGGAAAATGGCAAGCTGTAGCCTATTACACAGGAGTGGCGGTTATATATCAACAAGCACATAGATATTAGGACCATTAACATAGTGCAGCCCTCCCCCTCCCCCTGCTTTAATTGCCATTTGTTGCTTGGACATTCTATCATAGAAGCTGTGTGAGTTCTGGTACCTTAAAGAGACACCATTAAAAAGTTTCATTCAGGTTTCTCCATCTTCAAATTGCCTCGTTTTCCTGACGACGCTTCCTCTTTTCAACATAGCTTAATCTTTATCGTCTTCTTTGCCAAACTTGACCTGCTCACAGACATGTTAACAAAACATGACCATAACAGACCCATCTGTCAATAGGATTATAGTGCAAAATAATTAAGCAAACTATAATTCCCGTTGAATTATTATTATAGATAAAAGATGGACTGCTAAATCTAGGCTGTCGTCAAGCTGAGTTTCACGTGGTTATTAATTGTTTATTTTTCTGAATATTTTAGACGGTGTAAAATAAAACTATACAACACCTGTCTCTCTTCATGTTGCCTTTGCATAAATTCAATAGTCTGAAATGAGTTTGAGACGTGCTTCTTCAAAAGAAAGCGTCAGATTTCAGACCTTCTCCCATCTACGGCAAACATGTAAGCTGTGCGTTTCAAAGCTGACAGAAAGTACCTGCGGTCTTAAAAAGACTGGCCACGTGGTCAAAAATCGAACACTGTCATTAAGAACAAACCAATTCTTTAGTAGTCGAGTCAACGTCTTTTTAGTGCTGAAGGTTCCGAGTTTCATTTCTGCCAACACCGTAGACCATCATGTCACCCTTGAGAACACGAACATCTATATATATTTATATTGCGTTATGGCAACGTTCTTTTTACTCACGTAGATCTTACTGTGAAGGCAAGAGACTTCAATAATATTTAGTCATGTAAGAACTGTCTGATTATCTATCCCGTGAAATGTTTTTAACTCCTTCAAATAAACGAGAAAATACAGATCTTTAATAGAAACTAAATAATGTTCTTAGATAGTAGACATTTTTATATAAGCAACTCAATTTTCAGGGTCAGAGCTAAGGTTGGTAAGGGAATGATACACTTTCAGAGTTAAAGTTGCTTAACAGGTTGCTAAGTTTATTTTTTCTCTGTGATACCGAATCATGAAATCACCGAAAAATTTCATACACGTCCACACATTGCCAAAACTAAAGTAATAAAGTACCCTAAAGTGTTTGCTCCAAATCAGAAAAGAATTCTTCTTTCTTTATTTTTTAGAAAATTTGAAATTTTGTTCTGTGAAAAACTGTCGGGGCTGAGGGTTGCTAGGCAAGTTGCTTAATTTTTTGGCTAGTTTGAGAGCAGAAGCCTTAGCAACTGGGTTGCTTATATTAAAATATGTGTATGGTATTTAAAACACGAGTTTTCATATTTTCATCTGATCTCATAGAACCAGTCACAAGTAAAAATATGAAAAGTGCTATCTTCAATGGTTGAACCATTGGTTCTTTAAAGCGTTGTTACCTTACCCTACGTCACATAATTCAAATTCACCTTACAGAGCACTTTGAACGAGCTTAATTTTCCAATGCATTTAGTATCTCAGAATGAACTTCTGAGGTCTCTGTCCTACAACAGTTGAGGAACTAGTAAACTACTATTTGCTTGAACCAGTCTGATAAGAGTGCAAGGAAAGAATAGTTGGTTGCTTTAAGACCAATCCGCCGAGAGAGCAATGCTCAGAAGTTATGTACTGCCGGTCATGTTTATTCAAATATTTTTCAAACTGAAAAAGGAGCTGTCTTATGGTGTGCGTTCGCGACTGTTCGTTTGCGACCATTGATATAGGAACGTACGTTCGCGACCATTGATATAGGAACGTACGTTCGCGACCATTAATATAGGAATGAGGCCTTGTTTCTAAATCTATGTTCTCGACTCATTCACTTATTATGTCAGCAAAAGAGCGAGACTCGATGACGACAGAGTGATTTTTTATAAAGGCAGCAATTCAGGGCTGTATGCTTAAAATTTTATCGTAATCGCTGTAAGGCGACGCAACACAACGTTAACGTTTCGGCATTTATTCATTCACAATTAGGTACACATTTTTGAAAACATGTTTACTGTTTACTTTAGTGTACCTTGAATATAATATCAGAGACAAAAAACAATTTCTATGAGCATAGAGGCTACTTGAAGATTTTGAGTAGCGCTAGGGTGTAATATGCTTTCAAAGGTTGAGAAACGCGGCTCTAGAGTATTTGTTTTACCAACCACCCACCTCCGTCCCTCCCTCACTCCCCATCTTTCCATCGACTTGCGCCGATCAAGTTAATTCTCATGTTGTCTGCACAAGATAGATCACGAGCGTCAGTGCACTGATCTCTAAAAAAGTCTTTTTTAGAGATCAGTGGCGTCAGTGCAGCAGTAGCACGGTCTAAAGTATTGGAAATTGAGGTACATTCTAAAACCAACATTTTTTGGTTACGAAGCAGGAATAAAACTTCCCAAGGGCTTTTCTAAGGCAACATACCATCTGCCACGGCGATGTTTTTGTTTTAGCAACCACCACCCGAGGATTACTTCACCACGCGTTCAGTTAAAATTTGTGCGCTTGGAACAGGGAAGTTGAAATGGCAAGGCCTTACAGCTTTAATTTCTTATCACCTTTCCACAGACTACTCTTATCAGTTGTAAAGATAAGAAATCTCAGTGGTGCTGCATCAAATAAAGTAAAATTATATCAGTTTCAACGATTTGGGAATGTACCGAGTGGGTCACCTCCTTGTCTCAAATTGGAAACTTACCTTCGAATGGCTAACATTCCATATGAAGACCGTCGTGGTTTGAAACCTTCGCCAAAGGGAAAGATGCCATGGATAGAATACAAAGGGCAGACCATGGCCGATTCAAACTTTATTATCGATTTTCTTAATAAGGAATTTAATGTTGACCTGGATAAAGATTTATCAGCGGATCAGAAAGCAGTCTCGCACGCTCTCAAGAGGATGGTAGAAGAGAACACGTACTGGACACTTGCTCATTACCGTTGGATGGAAAACGTAGAAAATACCAGCAAGTAAGCTGTAATGTTTATATATTGCCTTACTATTTCCACAGAGATCATGGTCCATTGCATGCTCTGAAGACGGGACGCTGCAGTTTTGCATGGCGTGGTGTTACAGCTGGAATAGTGAAACCAACGTGAGGGGGTGGGGCTGCCATGGCGCCAGGGCTCACGATGTATCAGTACCACTGTCTCCCGGTGGTTCTCCCTTGGTCAAAACCCAGGGGCAGCTACCGTATGCTTTTACAGGATGATGACTAACGTTATAACATACCTGTACGGTGCCTGTCTTCAATTAATTCGACTTAACATGCATAACTTTTAACAGATCACCAGATGTTATCTTTTAAGACCCCGATAGGTCTCGAGGCCTCTTCAATAACGTGTAGAGGTGGTCAAACTACGGCCCGCGGAGAAGATCCAGCCCGGTAGCCTTTTTAATTCGGTCAGCGAAGATTGGAACAGCATTAAGAATTGATGTGAATGATTGCATTCATTCATTTTGACATGTAATGACAAGCATTTCAACATCAGGTGGTGCGGCAGGCATAGTGACTTTATTTTGCGCTTTGCAGAACCCGGACACCAGAAGAATGAGAGAGAGCCAATTTCAACTTTCGCCTTTCTTACTAAATTGGGTGACCATCGATGTTGTATATACTCCTTAAAAAGCAAGTTAATGCTTTAATGCTTTTCTCTTTTTATATTTTATATGCACCGTCAACAAATTCAGTATTTTCTATGTATCATATCTTGTGCTGACCCAGTCGTTGTGGCCCTTGAGCCCCCAAAATTGCCCAACCATGGTGTAGGCTGATATCTTGTTCTTGAGAGCTTACGTCACGGTTATATGTGTAACATATGTACCTTTTTACATTGTACAAATATGACTGCACCATGAATGATCGTACCCTGTGAAATAATACATTTCTTTCTATCTTCTGACTGGAAACTTGAATTTCAGAAATCACTTCTCCTTAGCCCCAAAATCAGTACCATTGGGTGATCTTGAAGAAAAATGAAAGCCAATGAGTCAGCTACCAATTTTCCAATACCATTACAATTACTGAAAGGTATTATCAATAGACTATTTTAACCTTAAAGACATATCTGCTTATAAAGTGGCTTCAAATATTGCTCATACTGGTATTGACAGATTGTGACTGGATTGTGTATTGTTTTAAATTGATAATTAATTGTATTCAGAGAATCCTGAGAATTAAACATATGATAGAATGCAATAACTTTCAACAATAGCCTAATTAGTATAAATTATCACAACAAGATATAAATTTGGCTCCCTGAAGTTGACAAAAAACAGTACAACATTTTTCACTTTTTTATACTGAAAGTGGGCTTAACTTGGAAGGTATTGAGAGTCTGGCCTGGGATAAGTGGACTAAGATGCCTTTCCCAAGGGCATGAGTCCCAGGCCTAAAGCAAAAGGGACATGCCTCCTGATAAATTCATACTTCCGTTGTTACGATATTGCCAAAGTACTCTTGGGTGCCTAATAGATGGGGAGCTGGAATAAATGGAGGGATGGAAAAATTCTAAAAACTTAATAAATGGGGGGTTTGAATAGGTGGGGGGTTGAAAATAATGAAAAAAGAAGTCAAGAAGCAATGTTTAGAGTCATGTTTAGGTAATACAACAGAAATGATAGTAAGTTATTTGACGTCATGGCAGTCTCCTACATGGCTTCCAAGATTTTGAAAATGTTCCCCTCATCCTTCTGCTCAATGACAGTATTATTGCTAACATGTGTATTGTGCGCCTTCACACTTCTTCGAACCTCGTAAAAGGCTACCGTCATCTTTTAATGTATATATGATTTTCATATTTTAATAAAGACATTTTCCACTTGCAGGCCAAAGTACCTCCTCAAAAACTTGTCATGGGTGGGAGATTACATAAAAATTAATAGGTGAAGGGGGGGGGATTCAAATAAAAATGTCCTGGGTGGACAATTTTTTAAAAAATTGATTAGGGGGGATGTCTATTAGGCACCCAAGAGTACTTTTACTTTTTACTTTGTGTTATTAGTCAATGCCTTGATGGCCTCAGTTGTAATCAACTAATCTTTAAATATCAATATCCTCTTAGATTATTATATGTGGTCCAAAAGAGAAGTGATTGATACTTTATTACAATTTTCAATTTCATTAAATTGTTTATTGCTGTGTTGGGTCATGAATCCAATTTCCAAACCACAGTGGCTCCACTTGTAATTATAGCACATACACTGATAATAACACTTTTTATCATAGTTATGATTTCTTGCTCATAAGTCAAATGTGTGACCGATCATAACACATACACAGAACACAATAACACATTCCAAATACAAACCTCAAACGTTATCCTCCCATCAATTTTTATACACTTTTTAGGACACCTCTACTGTAAGATAAAAGAAGGTTGGTTGAATAGTGTTTTCATTAGGTAAAAAGAGATTTGTTGTATGGTGTTTTCGTGGGAGGAAAAGATTCCTGGTACTACAAAATTTGTAGATAATATAATAATAATGGAATCATTAGTGAAATGCTATTGACCGGTTTCTTTGCACCCTCATCAGAATGGCTCGTGCAAAGAACGAGTTGTTCAAACATTCAAGCATCATGATTCCATTTTTAAGCATTGTCTGCAAATATATAGTGGGAGGACTTAGTGGACTTAGAGGCTGTTGTGTTTGCATGTAGGAATGTTGTTTTCTAAGGTATCTTATTCATGTAGAAATGTGTTTGCAGTCAATCAGGAATGTAATTAAGGGAGAGTTGTCATATTGATATGCCACAGAGTGCATCATAGTGCATTCTACTTTCATGTTGTTTGGTGACCTAGCAGCATACTTTGGGGATGCACTGTTGTTATTAATCCAAGAAATGCATGTATAGAAAGGAGTGGTTGATTGCAAAATATGGACAAGGAGTTCAGTTCCTAGTTTTAAATCTCAGTTGTTGTCATACTAAAATAAGGAGTTCAACAAAACAATATGAAATGTTCTCAGGATGTTTTGTAACCTACCATTTAAATACTTGTAAGACTGAGGATATATAGAATTATATTCATGTTCAGAAGTACTGCCATACAGTTTTATGTGTATCCTTAGTTTTGAGATGACATGTAGGTCAAATACCCAGCTAACTTAGGAAATTTTTTTAATGGAAAACCCTTGTTTTTATATTTTTGACATTTAAAGCCAGGTAAGTTTTTAAGAAGAAACATGTTTAATTAATCAAGTAAACAAAGTAATATATACAATGTTTGTCTCCTACCTATGAAATTATAGGTTTGCCATTTTATTTCTTTTTAGATTCTTCTCAATTACTAAGATTGAGCCAGTTGACATAGCTATTGCCAAAGCTTATCGTCTTCGGATCAAGAAGTACCTTCATGGCCATGGACTTGGGAGACATTCATCTGAAGAAGTGCATCAGATAGCAAGAGATGATTTAAGTACATTGTCAGTATGTCTTGGTGATAAAGACTTTATGATGGGTCCTAATCCATCTCTTGTGGATGCAGTTGTCTTTGGACTTTTAACATCCTTTTTGTGGCTTGATAAGGGATGTCCTCAGAGTACAATGATTCAAGAGAATTTTCAAAATTTGGAGAGGTTGTGTTTAAAGATAAGGAGCAGATTCTGGCCTGACTGGGAAGAAGCCGGTAAAAGTGGTAGTAAGAAACCTTGAGAGTAATTCTTACAAACAATATGAAATCTTTTGATTTGATAACTTTGAGGGAAGGAGAGAGCCACACCCCAAAACCCAGAAGTTCTTTAAGCATAAAATTGCTTTGGTTAATTCAAGGTGAATGCTTATATAAGATTTATTATGCTAAATATTGAGACTGTGTACTTTAGCTATTCAGTACAAAAATCATAAACACTTAACATATATAACATTGAACGAGAAGACATGTACTGTAGAAATTTGAAATAACTATATACACTATTATTATGCACATGTATACTCAAAATGCTTGAGTAGATACCTGTAACAATGTTAAGAGCTCAGAAATGTAGAAAATAAGCCCACTCATGTTCAGAGACTTTTAATGCCTGTCATCTGTTGAAGGTTTGCTTACGACCATATGAAGGATTTTAGGCAATAAAAGAAACACTATTTTATTCTCAAGACACCATCATTCTTCTACGTCTTGAGGCAACTCAAGCTGAATACAAAGATCACATCAGCAATAAAAACATAACATGCAATGTTCATAAAACTAACACCTTCTGTACTGCAAGAGTCATGTCTTCAGCTTCCCATGAGGAAAGCACAACTGATTATTGCCTCGTGCATTTCCAACTGATATGTGCACTAAGAGTATGCATTTTGCATATGTAACCTGAAATTCTTTTCCTGTCACTAGGATCTTGTGACTAGTCTGAGTCAGCGTGAACTTTCAGTCCTGACTCATATTTTCTATAACATAACTCATAATCAATGGTCCCTTTAATGCACCTATGTACTTGTTTAGCAGCAACAAGATCTGTTTCAGTAGGACTAGTCACACTCTGTGAGAGCTTGGTCACTATAAAACATAAATTAGGCCTTGTACACATCATAGCATAGATTAAGCTGCCAACGAACAATCGGTATAAGTTGGAGTCACACTGTCTATCAGAGTCAAGTATCGTATAAGGAAACATCACAAGGATTTCCCTTTGGTTTGCAGTCTGACATCGGAAACGTTTTGAGAACCTTCTTTAAGTAGGTTGTCTGGTCCACTCTAATTGTGTCATTGTCCCTAGCAAACTCAATACCAAGAAACCAAGATAACTGTCCTAAATCCTTCATCTTAGATTTGGACATCAAATACCCTTTAATATCAGTTAACTAGCTTTTAGTAGAGGTTGCGGTGATCAAGTCATCAACCCATACAAAAATTACCATCTATGCATTATCTTCATACTTCCTGTAAAGACACAGATCTACGAATGATTGAGAAAACCTCTTTTCAATAAGACTATTATGTAAAACACCATGCCAAGTCCTATATCCTGACTGCTTTAAGCCTTGCAATGACTTGTTTAATAAACATACAAGGTTTTCAGCAGACCTATTAGCTTCATACCCTTCTGGTTGATTCATGTATATTTCACAGTCAATAGGGGCATTTATATGCTGTCTTAGCATCTATTTGGTGGACTTTATTTTGTTAACAGTTGCAGAGGCACATGACGATGACGGTGGTTATCAGTTTGATGATGATGACGACGACTCCCCATCAGTAAGTACCATCTAACCATTACTATAAAGATAAAAGGGTATTGCTTACTCTATTGGTAAATGATGCGATGAGTGAAAGACGAGGAATGGAATACCCATGTATTCGCTTCCCTCCAGTAAGGTAATGAATTGATTACATTTTTTGCTAACATTGATATTGCTATGTAATGGGATACTAAGTAATTTGTATATTTACATGTACTTGTAAGCGTAATCGGTCATTACAGTCTACCAGCCTATCAGATGTTTATAATATTCACTAAGAAAAACTATTTTTTTGATGTTCGAAATAAGTCTTCCTCGGCAAAGACAACAAAAGCCTGAGTATAAACTGTAAGAATGATCACATCAGAAATGATGATATTGAAGACACGGAATCGTGTGCAGGTGTTTGAACCGTTCTTGATAGACATGGTTAATCTGACGCTGACATAAAGAGGAAACCTCTTGAAGGCTTGTTTATAGTCCTGTTGTGATTCAGCAGGGCGATATTGACCTAAGCATTATTTTCCGTGACCACATCATCCTATTCCTGGATAGCAGCCCACATACAAGTATGTAGCCTCACCTCTTCGATCAGCCGCCCGCTAAAATCACTAGACTGTAACGGCATTTTTTACAGTTTGCTGCACAGCAAGGATGTGTTCGATTTTTTTCAACACAGAAAAGGTGCTGCAACAGCAGTAATCTTGCTGAAGGCATGATTTAAATTTTGCTGCTTAGATGAAATCATACAACAATTTTGGGAATGATCGAAGTTTGTTGCATGCGTCAACATCATGCTACACGGCAGAATAAGAAAGGTCAAGGAGTTCCTCTGCAAGCTGATAGAACATGTGAAAGTCAGGTACAGCGCCAGAGCTAAAGCTCCGTCTCTATAACTTTGACACTACAAAAGTACGGAGCTGGTATGCGGAGAATAACACATGTATATCCCAAGATGCTTGGTGTGTTTTATTTGCCTGCACGAAAAAATTATTAGCGTATTCTGGCCAATCCACACCTCCAACCGAGAACCATACAAACAGATAAAGTTGGTATCTGCCGCTGGGACGGAAGGTGAAAATGGCAAATCAAGACACATCTTGAGGCGTGAAAACTATAACGGTGCTGGCTAATATCACTTACATGGGCACCAGAAGAGAAAAGAACAAGAGGGTGACATAGAACCATACGGCTACGAAACACCGACAGCGTAAGGTGAAGATTTGATTGAACCATTGGAAAACGGCGATAGCAGTGCAGTAGATGAGGTCAGTTTTGGCTGGCTTTTAACGAAAAATGTAAAAAACCCGATGTGTAGAGGAAATACAGTACTCGGATCATTGACTCCTTTTGAATTGCGATACATTTTCATTGCGAAATAGAACAAAATTCTTAAGAAGGTCAATCACCTTGCTTTTCGTCAGACGCAGTCACATTTTTGACAAGTTCCTGTTTTTACTCATAAACGGCAGTACTAAATAATGGAATCCAAGACGCGGCGCCATGTTTTAGAGCATACTTGGCAGGTATGGTTGTGTTAGCTAGATATTGTGCATATTCATAAAAGTAGAATATCAGTCGAGTGTGCTACAAGCAAAATAATGCTGATAGAGCAAGATAAAATCATGCTTTCTGCCTTGATTCAGGAATTACTGGTGAAATCCACCAAGTATTAAATAGCAACAACGTGGAAATTAGAGACTCGACATAGCTATGATAAAACACTTGAAGTTAACTGTACACTCTCTAGCAGTATAATTGCCATTCTACTATTTTGTATTGCTAGGTTTTTGATGCACCTGATGTTGATACTCTGGAAAGCCGTTTTCAGGATTCTCTTACTTTAAAAGACGGAACGGAGGCACGTCTTGTTGATCCCAGCAGTATAAGGTAGGGACGGAGAAGAAAGGTTTATCATTTAGTTTGAGAGATGAGTACAAAAATCTACCCTCCGATCTATTAATGTCGTCTATCTATGTCTCTACCGACTGATTTTTTGCAGCTATCATCTCACACGTATTACCACTCCTCCTTCGTGCTAATGAACATTTTGTGATAAGGATTTTGAGTTTTTTCACAACGAACGTTATGCTATCAAATCATGTCTGCAAGCTGATTCAGATCCATGCTGAATTACCTCTTGCGGTCCATTCTTCGTATACGACAAAGAGTTTGACATTCTTTAATCAGTGCCCGCGTATTTTCACCACAGCCACTAATCATCAAAAACCTTATGTCTTCGTTTTGATATCCTTCTGTGATTTGGGTACAAGCCTCACAAGTTGAAACTCTAATATTAAATTGTATTTCTGAAATTTCGTCATCGACTGTATATCTTTGCAGATTCCCAATGACGTAAAGAGGTAAAATTTTGATTACGGACGAAAAGTTGACTAAATGGAGTTTACGTTTTAATGTTGCATTGTATTTGGTTTAAGTTGTGCACCTTTACAAGACTACGCACTCCTAATGGTACAACGTGGCTTAATTAGCAAAGACTTTTTTATGTATTGGAGTATAAATCCTGAATAGTGTCGAACGGAGATCGAATAGTTTCTTTAGACATTGATGACTTTTAGCTAGTTGAGTGCAATTGACTTAAAAGTTTACCCAGTGGTGTGATAGTATCGTTTAATAATACAAACCGTTTCGTATATAAGTCCTGGTCCACAATCAGACCTCCTTTCACAATTTCGCTATAGTCGATTTTGACGTTTATTTTTAGGCGGCGTCCTAATATCAATTTCCCCTATTTGGAAACTTTTTGATATCTGAGCTTAAATCCCCTCTCAGCAATGACAAATTTGTTTTGCACCGCATTTTTCTATAGTTAAGTTTGCTTTGTGATTCGGCTCTTTTTTTCTTGGTGTTATTTTGCTTATTTCGTTTTGTTCATTTCTTGTTGAAATTTACCTTTTTGCTTCTAATGTTCCTTTTTATGATATTGGTCTCTTTTATTAACATTTGGTAAATCCCAAGTTATCAGTTATATAGCTTGCTTCTCGTTAACACGGGAGATTATGTGATATTTGGATCTAAAAACAACTCACAACCTACCAGGAAATCCATTTGACCTAAACCTTCAAAGTGATATCTCGTGCAAGCTTTAAATTGGAGTCATCAGGGATTAGAATCCTTCAGATTAAATCACATTGAGAAGGTAAAGCCTTGAAGTGATTTGGCTTTGCGGACGATTTATTTAGTTATCACTAGTAAAACCAAACATCAAGGCGATTACGTTTTTCCTTGTTCTCGCTGTTCAGAAAGATGCGTACAGTATATTCTTTCTGTAGAGAAGGGTCCATATCAAAATACAGGCATTTCCCATCTAGGTCAAAATCTCGGTACTTGGCTTAGTGAAGTAGTCAAAACATGAATTGGATTATGCGTTTCTTGTCAATCGTTTCCTGCCACTTGGAGTCATCTCCATAATAACCAACTTGACAATGGGCTAACATAAGTTTCTAGATACAGCCACTGGAGCGATACATGATCTTTTTTCTTATCAAACAAGATATAGTGCGCTACAAAAAGCCCAGGAACGGCAATGCAAAACACAAAAATTCTCTAAGTAATCGAACTGATGCTAGTCTTGAATACTCGAAGACTGTGTAAAATGCATAAAGAGGACTTTTCGGTAGTAACATTTTCCGCGATACAGTGGAAGAAGAAAATGGAGTGAAAATGCATACTGACGCCTAGCTTGATAATTATTAAGCCCTGCTGACAATCGCTACAACCTTTCTAATGTGGTTATCTTCTATAATGCCCCTTTTTGTCTCCGTTCCAATCTTGAATACAGTAAACACTAAACGGTTTAAGTAACCAAAGGTTCCAAGTAGCAAAATCTGTGGGGTGACTCTGATTCCTTCTAGCATTTCGACAATTTCAATCCTTGAAGCATCAAGTATAGCGTTCGTGGATAACGACTGTTTCTTACGTAATAGTTTTTTAATATTTGAATTGTAATTGATCTTAAAGCGCAATTTATGACTTACAGAAGCAATGACTAAATAAATAAAAATATTTACTTCCTATTTGATTACAGTAAAATCTATGCTGTAACTTTATAACCGATTCAGAAAGAGCAACAGTGTTTCTTTTTCTCACACACTGGACCCCCTTGCACTTTATCAGAAACTGTTTTTTCAGATTTTCTTGCTTTATAGGTCCGATAGTTTAAAGTCAAGAAATGGAGGGACTCTTTGTCTGGAGTTGTCCTTAGAGCCTTCAGAATATTCTTACTTTAATGACAATTTCCTGAGAACATGGGCTGGTCCAAACCATTGGAAACTGCGAGCAATGGGAAAAGGTATTTATTGTCAACTTTTTGTATGATTGGAAACAATATTTAACTTGTATGTACGTACAATAGGATATAAATGAGAATCTAAATTGGTAACCATTCATATGCATAAATACGTAGTAGTGATATCGAAGTCAAATTTATGTACTTCCGTTGGCGTTTTTAGTTCACTTGAGAAGTCGGTCTTCGTCTCAGTTGGATGAGAACGAATTGTGCTAAGGTGTTCTTTTGATATCTCATTTTTAGACATCGCAGAGCATGATGAATTTGCACACAATTTTTCATATTTTCAAATAAACCCACGTCTCAATGCCTCGTAGTTTTCCACTTAGCACTTGCCGTCTGTAACAGTAGGCTTACTGTTCGTTTTGGCCATGCTTGCGTTACGAATACTTAATTACATACTTAAATACTTAATACTGGATTACAGTACTGAGGCCATCAAATAATAAGAAAAGCAGAATTTACACCTTCCCTCAAGAGAGAAACACCGATGTTTAAAGTATATAGGAGGACATAGAAGCCATACGTAGAAAAGGCCAAGATTGACAACCATATGGTTAAATATACCCCAATAAGGAAAAACTTTAAGCATTGCCTACAGAAACTATCACGGCTTACAGACAAGTCGAGAGAGCAGTGTATATGAGAATGGGCGACGCAATGGGTGGTGGAAACGGAGCATATCTGTTGTCACTTTTATATGACAAACTGCTTCAGCACCAGAGTAAGCCACTGGACCGCAGGAAGAGAGTGCGACTGAAAGAAATCCTAAATGCACTAGCGCCGCCATCATAGTTTCATCTGATGACGGCTATAAAAGGGAGACAACAACTTCGTTGTACTTCACATCTTAACAGAATGACGAAGTACGGACAACGAAACTGCCAAAACAAAAGTAAGAAAGCTACTTCACACCAACGTTGTAATTAGAAAAATGGTTCCAACTATTCCAACTAAGCTGTTCAGTCATTGCAGCCATAATTCAGCTGTTTTTTTCTCAACAATAACCAAGTATGCACTGTGCTGTGGTGAAGACATCAGAATGGATGTGGTAAGGAACATTAACATTGGACTAGGGCTCAAAGGACTAGGCCTCACTTCGTGCGGAAGTGATCCATCGCCTTTGCCGCAGGGCAACGTTGCACGCGGGTACTGGTATTATAACATCTTCGAAGTATTACTTCTCTTAATATGAGTAAGCGCAACATTTATTTGTGTATTTGTTCAGTGTTGGCTGCAATAGTTCAGTTACTGTTTGTTTGTGACATAAACAGTTAAATTGAATACTTTTCGGATGGGAAATATAGCGCGAATATTTGACTGAAATAGGGTATTACAAAATCTACTACATCAACAAAAGCGATTATTTTTATTCGAGTAGATGATGTTAGTAAACAATGTCTTTTTTAGACGGAAAGAGCAAAAGCGACGTCAGTAAAAAGAGCATTCAGAAGAAAGAACCTTTTAAAATCAATTACGGCGAAGAAAAGGACTTCTCGCAACAGTTCTCATTTTCAAAGGTATATGATGATACACCAGTTCTTTGGTAATAAATTAATTTCTCCTCTATCATTGAATGGGCTGCAGGGGAAAGTTCTGATAGGAGGCGAGTGACAAGTGGGTGAAAAATTCGATATAATGGTTTCAGCCTGTACGTTAAATGTGCAAGAATTACTACTCCTTAATACAACGTGGATCCCGGTATTTCATGTGGGTCACGGTTCGTTCCCCGGTGGTGACATACTTTTCTGTTTTTCTAGTGTTCTATTCAAAAAAATTAAATATCAAACTAATATTTCATTGATATTTTCGTTTTTGCCGGTGCCTAATTAAAATTCCGGTAACAAAGTAACCACTCTCCACAGCATCATCTAACCCTATTAAGATTGTAGATAATTAAGAATTCAACAATACACAATGAAAATGTTGCTTCGTAAAGTCCAACTTAAAGTATCAAGTGATGCAGATGTAATATCGTGCCATTACATAACTTTTCCGGTCCATGAAATGTTCAGCCATTAGAGTCAACTGACTGTTTATTGAATGTATCAAACGGAAATAAAGTAGAGGTATCTTACGTAAATGTTGACATGGGGAGGAGGAGGAGTAGTTTCGGGGAGATCTCGTCCCTTGACTTATCATTTGTCCGTCAGTTATTTGAAAAGTTTCCGTTGTTTTACTTAGGGTGTTAGACTTCCTGGAGATAATTATCAAGAAACAGCCACGGAGTCCACTAATGCTGGTATGTTTCTCGAGTTTTTAAGCTTGCCTTCTATTTACCAATGTTTAAATGCTCGAGTTTGCCATTAAGACAAAAGCTTTGGAACGTTAATATAACTTTGTGTAAGTCAGCTCATCAACTCGTAAACATATACGATCTTGAGATAGGTTTAGCTTCAATTATAGAAGATAACTATTTTTAAATACAATTTCGTGTAGCGGCAGGCATTTAACACTGGGATCTGCCTGTCGTATGGCCACATGGCGAGGAGCCTTAGGAAGGCATTCACGTCTCCTTTTTGGTCTTGTTCAGAAGCCAGGGATATCCGATAGACATTTCATATTTCTGAGAATGCGTTTCCAAATGCTGAAGTGTGTATACATTTTTTATTTTCTTATCTTTTTAATGGGTATATTGATGGTATGACGGATCGCTTAGGGTCAGCAGCGGACCGGTCCTCAATAAAAGCGGACTTTAGATTATAGGTGCAGACCGAGTTTTGCATACAATATTGTCTATAAGAAACACATGGCCCGCTTTTTAAGTTACGACCTTTTGTTGGAGCTTATGTAGAATGGGGATGTTTACATAAAATAAGTAATATAATGATGATAGCAGTAAGCAAGTCCTCCTGCAAGCCTTCGTGCTTGATTGTGCTTTTCAACACTATGTAAAATTTTTGAGAGCAAATTATTTTTCAGTGGCGTTGATCAAAATTTTTATACCATAAGATAGGCGTTTTTATAGAGAGTATGGTATGTATGGCAAAAAGAGGTAAGCTGTGGTATAAAATATTTTGTTATTGCATGTGATACAATAAAACGTTTTAAAGCACCAAATGACAATTGACAAAATAACACTGATCAAACTCGAAACAAAAATTAAAGTTTAAGAAACAAATTTCTCGAAAATTGCAAATGCAAAAACAAACACTAACAATAGCAACAATTTCGTCTAAGTATAAACGAGCAATGATGTTTGAAAACTCTTCAATTGAATACTTCCAAAGTGTGGGCGCATAAAATTGGTAATTGGCGGACTTTGGACTTCGGAACATCGATCCGGATCACGGATTCTTACGGTCTGCTACTGACCTCTGCAGATCATCCAATTACAGATTGAGAATTAAAGATCGTCTCCCGTTCTAGCAAATTATAGGTACGACTTCGATTTTGGCTGCATCATTGAAGGAATTCCATGGGTAAGATTGATCTGATACCTACATTATGCATCCACATTATCCTATGCTTAAACTGCGTTGAAATTTGCAATGATGTCTCAGCAAAGTTACGGACTTGAACGAGAAAGGTTGGGAAGTTTCATGTTATTATCACGGTAGCTAGCTGGTATCTATTACTTGGACAGCCCCCAGCAACATCTTATCATTAGTGAAGTGCTTAAATTCGCATATTCTCTAAGTAATAGTGTTTTTATGTCAAGTCGTTTATAATCTTCCTGTCCATCGGTTTGTAGGAGATACCGACAGCTTTGCTTACTGTTATTATGCAATCTGGGGCAGCGGATCAGAGAGCACTGCGCGAGCGAGCAATTTCTTTATACAAGAATCGATTATGCCGACTACACGTGGTAAGACGGTTGGATAAATGTGCTTTGTAGAACTTAATATTCCTTGCCCTTCCTTCTTCTTTGCTTGTTTTTCTTCTCTTTTTTCCCTCTTACGTTCTCTTTTTACTTTTCGTAAGAGAAGCAAAGAAGTTATATGCAAAGTTTTAAGATTGCCTTTATACACTACACGTTATGCCATATAATCTGGTATTCCAAGGCGCAAAGGAAAACGGTCAGTTATTATGAATAAATAAAAAAATATAAAGTAAATTATTTTGTCTTGCTCCTTGTCTCTTTTATTCAATGAATTTTACTTTTATAGCTTCTTCCTTTCGTTCTTCCCTCTTTCCTGTTACTTTTTCCACTTTTTATGTCTTTATGTGTTCGTGATTCTGTATGCAGCCATTCTCTCCGCCTCTCCTTTATTTCGCACCCTTTTCCTCTGTGTTTTATGCCTTTCCTACTTACTCCCGTACCACTCGTCAATATTCCCTTAAATCTTCAAACTTTTCACTGTATGTAATCGAGAACATTGTAAACGGAAACTGTTTACAGACTGTGGTTGTAATCTTATTTTACCGTTTCAGTACCCAAGTAAAGGTGATCTTGACCCTGATGATACAACACAGAAGATAAAAATTTTATTACAGATGGCAGAAGCAGGTACGTTATACTCCTTAGCTTCTCGGCCTTTGGCAAGGAATGGATGTAGTATGTGTTCTCATTGATGACAGATTCTTTACATAATCCGCGAGGGGCGGTCGTTCTGGGCGGTTGAGCCAGCCTCATGGCTTGCTTCTCTGTCCGGTAGCCTGAATACAAGGTCTTTCCCCTTGAACGCCAAAATGCTGCCTTTTATTTATCAGTTAGCCTGTTTGGTGGTTTTTCTGTTTATTTAGGGTAGTTTCAATGTCGGCCCCTCAGTTCATCAGGGGTCTTTGATTGAGAGACGGCGACGCCCCAGCTACCCTTTATTTATTAGTTAGCCTGTTTGGTGGTTTTTCTGTTTATTTAGGGTAGTTTCAATGTCGGGCCCACAGTTCATCAGGGGTCTTTGATTGAGAGACTGTTATGCTCCTTAGTCTTCCTTTAGTTCTTGCTTCTAGGCCACTTTCCCCCATGGCATTTACTAAATGGACAACAGACATCCAAACGTGCAACCACATTGACAGTTACCACCAGATCAGTTCCAAGTAGGTAGCAAAATTGCAGTGCCTGGCTGGATTCCCCATTGATTGAAAGTTCTTTAAGATCCATCTATCCCGTACGTCAATGCAAAGCTCGACGTGTAATGTTTAACATTTATTTTCTTCAATGTAAAAGTGTACGAAATAGTTTAAGCTTCAATGTATTCAATTTCGTGGACCCTAGCCGCTAAAGAGTCATCTTGGAGTGCCTTTGGATCTCAGTTAAAGCGTACTGTTCTAACATGTACAGGATAAAAGATAACAACAGCATAGTAGGATATATTTTTATTTATGGCTTTCAGCCCAAATAAGAAAAGGTTCTCTGTTGATAGCATAATTTGTACAAATGGAAGGAGATTGCATCATAATGATGTCATACGTCATAGTAAAAAGGTAACACTTGTTTTATCAATTATCTCCTTTTCTTTTTTTTGCCAATAAAGCATTAATGCAAGAAACACGTTTACTGTTGAAGTGAACTATAAACTAAAACAACCTATCTAGGCTACGAAGAGTTTCCTTATCGGAGATGTCTTTGTAAAATTGAATTTCTATTAAGGGGACACTTATTTTGAAGTATGCTTATTTAGGCTTTAACTGCTTCTGCAAACACTTCTCCTTCTCTTCGTCTCCAGCGTCTACAAATGATATGGCCAAACTGATTACAGTCGGAGTTGCTTATTATGTAAGTATTTTAGTGCCTGTAAGACTATAAATTTTGCATTTGATGATATAACAAACCGATTTTTTTAACAAAACTCAAAGATGATTAATTTACTAACAGGTAAGATATTTCCTTTTCGTGGTCGTTATACTTCAATCCTTACTATTTATTGGTTATGAAAGAGCCCGTTTTAACATAACATAGTTCTCTTCAAGGATTAAACTGACGTGAATGCAATGAGTCACGTTTTGGATATCTAATTGAAGGTAAAGTCCCCCTACTCTGTACAAAGCATGGCGGGTGTCATATTTTAGAGAATAACATGAACTACGGCTTTGTGAGATTGGATGACCAGTTTATTTCCTAGCCGCCTTAATCCTTCCCCAGCCAGTTCCTGGTACCCATTTTTCTTCTTATTTTGCAGAAGGAGTTTGCAAATTGACGGTTTGAGATTCAAATTGATTGAATCCAGTGAGAGCTCGAATCATCAACCTTTTGCTTGCCAGACCTGCTTTTCTACCGACTGAGCTAACTCACGTCCTGATTCATACATGAATCCGTTAATTAAGGGCATTTATTTAATAAAGTATATGATTTTATGGCTTCTGAAGTACAGTATTTAATTCAGCAGTATTCTTACATATGCATCAATTGTGTCTGAATACCTGAATCCCAAATGTACGTTATGGTCAGTAAATCTTTAGGGCTATAGCCACCTTTGGCATAATGACTGTGGAACTGATACACGTAGTTTTTATATATTTCTATATTAATAGAATTACCTCAACTTCAGTTGAAATAATTATCTACCACATCCAGATTCGAGTGTTGCGAGGTACTGAGGGGGAAGTACAGCCTTCTCCTTTGCAGACGAGGTCACAAAGGAAACGGAAGTCTGTTTCAAAGGAAGTATTAAACAAAGAAGAAAATGTAAGTTCCTCTATTGTTGCAATTAATGGCAAAACATGTGGTACATAGGTATTTGTGTTGTTAAATTTGCAGTAGATACGAAATGCATCGAAAGTGCCTGATTGAACTCTTTCAGAAAAGTCATGCCTTGTAGCCAAACAGTAGAGAAAGTTGGTTTGGCAAGATTTGTATTTACTGTTTTAAAGATTTCTTCGCCATTCATTGGCTACAGTGGTTTAGTATTCAGTGCTCTCTTTCATTGAAAAGCATTTAAAATAAAGCAAAGTACGTTATATTTTTGTACAGAGTTTCCTCCATTAACCTACTAGTCTACGCAAAGATATCGTTGGAAAGGGAAGGGGAGATCCGAAATTGCCGGCTAATCTAAATTTCAACCCAAAATGTCCACCAAATAGAAATTTACGTAGATTTAAATGTAATGTGATAAGGACGAAGAAAGTAACGTAACAAAAATTTAATTGTAACTTTATAGCCACTTCATGCTAATTAACCTGATATTGTATTATAAATGGCTTGTTGGAAGAATTTCAGTTGTGTGTTAATGTGCTTCCAGCACTTATCAACTATGTCTTTGTCATTGCCATGAGGTTTTTACGTCCAAACCTGCTAATCCAGGGCGATATAATAATTTAGATCGCCCTATGGTAATCCTTTTTCTGCTCAATGTTATTAGTAAGGTATTTTATGTTAAGTTACAAGTATCTCTTATGACAACTGCTTTATGCCCTTTTATAAACGGTGGCTGAAGTCGTTACATTTATTTCCCTCTTCTCTTTTACAGATTGAGCAGTTGAATCTGTCAAAAGTCGGCGCAGTCTTAGCAAACTCCTTGAAGAACTTTATGATGCAAAAGTAAGAGACTATCAAAATAGTATTTTGAATAGTCATTACGAATTTGAAACACCAATACAGAAGTTATACCAAACGAAACATGATTAGTTGTCGCCAAAGTAACCATTTTAGTGTAAAACAGACCCCACCTAAGCACATTTTTGTTCGTAGAGACTTCAGCAAGAGTAAAAACCCAGTGGTCCGAAAACGAATAGCATTTACGGTAAAGTTTCATAGATCACTATTACAGTGAAAGTTTTATTTTTGTCCAAAGCAAAGTGAATTTATGAAACTTTTGCAATTGTCTTTTGTATGGACAGGTCTTATATTTTAAGCGGTGCCATTACAAGATTCGATATACAAAAGTTGATTAATTCGCATTGTTTATGAACTTGATATTATTATTTATGTGTCTGCAAGCATCCAGATGCGTGGCTTAAAGAAGAGTTCAAACAGTGAACTTGAAACTTATTTATGGTTGTGTTGTAAGAAGCGTATCCATTACAGTACTTCAATGCAAAACAATATCTACAGTAGCCATAGTTCCAAATGTCAAAAGTAACAAAAATAATATTGATCATAACCGACCTTTAGCAATATGTCCAGCTACTGTACGATTGTGCATTAATAGTTTCTTCATATTGCTTTGTTCCTGTTTGCACTCCTAAATAGATTCACAATATGGAGTGACATAGCCTCACTTCAGATATCTCCCTAATCAGACTAAAGTAAAATAAAAAATTGGAAGTGCTACCGGCTAATGTTACTGATGTCTTCTTCAGCATTTCCCACAAATTCAAATTCAGATGGTAAACCTCAGAAATCATGCAAGCATTCACGCATTGCACGTCCCACATGTTGTATAGTCAGCCTATATTAATCTAGCCAGGCTGCTGAGAAGTTTTCGTGCCAGGATTTACCACCTTTACTCACTTATATAATATGAAACATTTAGTGCTCTTATTAAACAGATTGCTAAAGCCTGCTTTGCTTGAAAATATTAAATGCCAACATGATTCTTTACACAAAACTATGAAGTTTAAGCATTTCCATATTGAATTATTGGGTTAATCGGATGCCAAACTATAAAGAACAGATTAACAGGATCTTGACACTTGAATCTTGACTTAACAATAAGTAGTTTGGCCATTAGTATTTAGTATTTTGATAAACAATTCAGAGGAACAATTGCAAAAGATGTTCGAAATATTTCATTTCCATTTTTCATATTCAACAAGAGTATGTTCAGAATTGTCACTGTCTTATCAAAGATAGTATGTTTTACATTTAATTATAAAAATTATTATAATCGTCACCTCATGTACAAAATTAAATGCTCCATGGTTTCTAAATGGTATCATTTATAATACGTATGCAGTTTATGAGAAAACATACAATGTGATAATATTCGTGGTAGCATTTTCTGTTTAAATTCTCTAGCAGATTTTAGTTGTACCAGCCTTTCAGAAACAATCTATACTGAAGAACTTCCCATCAGATAACAACAAAGACTTTGAATATGTTATTAAGCAGAAAATTGTCTCTTCAATGACATTAAATTTAGCTTGTTCAGAGTTTTTCCCAGTTTGTCCATTTTTAGGAATTCAACGCCAACACTAGAAGATAAGCTGGCGTTACCTTATGGATATTAAATTTGGTAGAGACTGGACTGAACTAAATACTCAATCTTCACCACTTGGTAATATCGTGACAAGAATTGAAATATGGAGAGAAAATAACTACAAATGATAAAAATATAGGAGAGCGTTGAAAAGCTTAATTATCTTGGAAGTTTAACAACTGATGGTTGTAGCTGTGGCAGCGGTATAAGTTTGATTCAAACTTTAAGTGCGATCTTTTGCAATAGAAACATATTTAATAGTTAACTAAAGTGCTTCAGCTTCATGAAATTATGACTGTGTATTTAATTAATAAGACAACATCAAGAAAAATCAAAGAATTCAAAATTTATTGCTTTAGGAGAAGCTTAAGGATTGTATGCATAAATAGTGAGTTAGAAACAATGAAACGTTCCTACGATGATACACCACACGATTGATGAAAACAGTAATACAAGGAAAGCAATTGAAGTTTGTTGGAAATACAACAAAGAAGAGGAAGGTTAGGCATTGTAAATCACAGGACGGAGATGGCCTACAAAATGCTTCATCGTTCATCTAAGAAGCACATTTGATGTCTCTGATGGAAACCTGAAAGATATTTTGAGGGATGGTTTACTTGTGGAAAGCAATTTTCCCCAAACTTTGTTGAGCAAATAAGACATCCGAAAAAGGAGAATAATATTGGTACGGACACAGATTTTATATTATAAGGCTGCTTTTGAAGCAGTTTAATAAAGATCAATCACTTTGATAAGAAGTATTTACCATAGTGCATTTTTATCTTTTTGTGTTCTTTGAGGAAACAAAATGCATCCTTTTGTTACAGATATTGTTTCAGTTATGAATCACTTTTCTTCTATCTCGTAAATTTCTATTATCACATAATAAATCAACATGCTTATTAACCAAAGTGTTTCCTTGCCTTAGGGTGTTCTTCACTGATTCAGTACCAACTGAGTCACTTCATCTAATACTTGTTCAATTGTCGTGCTAAGTTGGGTTTATCCATTTGCATTCATACAACTACAAGGCCAAGCATTAGCAGTTACACAAAGTCTCCTTCGTGCAAGGTGCTAGGGGTTTTGATGTGAAATTTGGTGTTGATATCAATGAAGCGGTTAACTAATTTAGAAGACATTGCAGTTGGTACTTGACTTTATAGATTAAGTAAGTCAAGATCGTTAACAATTGAATTTTCAAGTCTTTCAATATTCAAAGGAACGCTATGTTGAGAATTAACCGTGTTCTAGTTTTTGTGTGACTAGGGAGAGGTATTGGTTATATTGGTGATATATATTGACAAAAAAGGAATACATTTGAGACAACAGGGAAGTGCACTATACGATACTACTAGTTATTTTATTACATGGTTATGCACACATCTACAAAATGCATTTGTTTTTCTTGAGATGTTATAACGATGACGATACTAATTGTTTCGTAACTTGTAGACCTGGTGTAACCACATGCCATGCCATATTCAAAATGAGCGAGCACGTGCTCAAATCCAATTTATCTGTGAAATAATGATCGCTTCTCTAATAATAAAATAGTCCACGTTGCCATTTGGATCTTCACATTTAAACCGTATATGCATCTATGCATGAAAAAAGCCATTAACGCTGTAATTCTACAAGAAAATGTAGAATCTATAATCCATATGCGAATTTTCTCTATCTAATGTTGCTTACTTCATTAAAATAGGGAAAATAGATTAGGCTAGAAATGTTCTCATTGTCAATGAACGATGAAACAATGTTGAACATATTGGACGGGGCAACAGGTTTTATAGTAACTAGGATAACCAGAAATTTATCAATCAGTTTGTTTTCTCATTAATTCATTCTTAACAAAGATCTAATATCACGACAGATGATTATGTATCTTAGTAAAAATAGAAAATAATGAGACGACAACATTATTGACAAAAATATCTACTTATTCTGTTTAATGTAAAACAATACCCTTTTCTGGTCTTGACCGGATCCTTCTTACCTACTTGAAAATGAAGTATAATATACATATAGAGTAGCATTGCACAGTTTGAACTATTTAAAGAAAAGGTTTGACGTTCGAAATGCAAGTAAGTCAAGACCAGTGGAGTTAGCGAGAAAGAGGCTGACAAACATGATTCCGCCAACATTCGGTACACCCAGAGTTAAACCCTCGAGGCTGTGAAGCGTTCAGAAATGGCTAGGTTCGACACGATCGGACCTCTAGTTAGTGAAGATTTAGTGATCTTCCACATTGAGAAGCATGAATACATAGTTTGCAGACAAAAGAAAATTGTTGCTGACATTGTACAGTTCGTTTGTCCCCAAACAAATATAATTAACTGACCAATCAGTGCTTCCGTTACTGTCTGTTGTAAATGTTAATTCATTTTATTGTTCTCATACGGATTTTGGGGGAGTTTGGATTCGTTGTCACGAAAAAGATTTCCAGCCTAAAAAATAATTCGTTTTCTTACAATTTAATTAGAATTAGATTTTCGTAATCATTGTGCACTTTTTTTCTTTTTTTACAACATTTTTATTACTGACAATCACCAGTGCATTCATCAAAATAAAATGTCGATTTTATTTTTATCCACTTTACATTTTTCAATAACATCAGACGTAGTAAAACTACCACTTCAACATATTTTATGCTCAATGGCACCTTAATGTATTTTCCTCTCCTATAAATTAATTGCATAAAAGTTGTTTCCTGGTAACGATTCGCGGACACTAGTATCTTGTAAAATCATTTACTTAGATGATTCCGTTACTCAACAGACCCTTTACCTTCTGCCCCATAAACGGACATTCTTTCGCTTGCTTTCTTTCTTTTCTTACACATTTTACTTGTTGGTTTCTGCTGAAGACAATATGGCAGACTGTTGCAGAATTACTCTTTGTTTTTCAATATTTCAATATCATTGTCTTAAACATGAACAATAATCACATAGGCGTCAAATGGTCCACCATCGATTCTTGTAATCCCCCCTCCCCTCGTTTCTTTCCAATGGGAATTTTCCTTTTTTTATTTCAGTAAGAAATTACTCTTGTAGCAAACTTAAATTTAAATCTATTAAACACAGTTAATGTACTATTTTCTGCTCAGACACATCCTTAGCTTCATCATGGGCTTTTCTGTAACTCTTCAATTGCAAAATCACAGTCTCGAAATAGTTATCCTCAATGTTTTAATTCTTGCAATGCCTTTATAATGCTTTAAATTTTTGAATCAATAATTTGCAAATAAGATAGAATTAGAGCAACATCTAAGTCCTACAGTAGTTGTAATCATGCTCTCAAGTTTTGACACAAATTACTTGTAAAACAAAATGAAATGAAATGAAATAGTATAACAACTTGCGAGATTATCAGGTATTGTTTTCAGGTATTAACCCTTCATGTAAATCTAGTTGAGCATTCCCTGTTTGAGCTTGTATAATTGCTATTTGTATTTTAATATAAATGTGATTTAAGGGCTATCTGATACCATATACGTCTTTGAAGGTGCCTTGTAGCAAGCATGTTTGCTTCATAGTTGAAACAGTCGACATATTATGATGCTCTTATGAAACAAGCACGGCAAGAGAGAGTTTCACTTCCTTTGTTTGCAACGAAGATCATGGATTGATCTTTAAAAATATTTACAGTCGCAATTGTAATTCAAGGCCTGTCAGCTAACGCTGGTCATAATTAGATTATGATGCAATCAACCGATGAGAAAGTGTCAATCATTTGTTTGCTTTGAACCAATCATTTGACTCGAAATCATCTTCATAGCGAATTTTACGAGTTATTCAAAAAGTCAGACATTTCAGACAGCAGCTACAGGGAATCGCACGGGGAAGCGTGGAGTAAAGCAAGATTTTAATCGATTTTTAAAAGCTTCGACTATCTTAAACATGTGCGCGTGGCTACGTATCACCGATGCAACCAACTGACTCCTTCGTGCCAGAAATGACAATGATTAAGACAGCTGGAGAAGAGATAACTGTATAGTTTATGCTTCAACGCAACTTCTCGGCCACACCATCTAGTTTCTGTGCATTTGATGCCTACAATTTAATACTTGATCGTAAAAAGAAACAATCAAGGCCTTTATCACTTGAATTAGTATCTTTTTGCCAAATCACAATTTAGTGCTCAATAAGGTGTTCAGTCCGTCGCGTAACTTTTAGACCTTGCTAGCTTTGCTGTGCATGAGGCACAACTTCAAATGTAGGAATTTTAGTTAGTTTTGATCCTGAAATAACGATTAAGTGTATCTAGAATCCAGTTTGAGCACTTGCCTTTGTCAAAGAGTTCCGGAAAGGCCATGTGGAGTACGATTTACTATTTTGGATGCCGTTAAAATGGCTTGAACGCCAAATTGCGACTTGTTTCCCACAAACTGATAAGCTGTGGTTGTATTACCTTGTACCTTTATCTTGTTAGCTACACTCGCGTTTTGTTCAATACTGTGACTTTCAGTTTCTGTAAACAATCAAGGATTAATTCAGAACATTTTTTAATGCCAATTCAAGAGCGACTGTAGGGTTTGCCAACGTTTGTCTGAGTGAATCTCGAGCAGAAGACTACAGAACTCAAGACACTTTAAAACAAAAATTGCTTGTTGATTCAAGCTACTCAACCAATTTTAGAAGCTATTGTGTATCTGCGTAGCACAACGCCGCCAATAGAATAGAGAATGCATTACGTAGTTGCTAATTTACCAATAAATATAGTACAATAATAGTAAATATTATGGAAGATAAACTATACTTCGGTACAATATTAATAAATGGCCATTTAGAAGTTTGTGACAAGGGCAAAGTAAGATGAAAAGTCGAGAAGGTCACTAGCAATATTAAGCAATACTGTAGCTCATATTTGTTTTCATTTAAAATGCAATCTCCTCAAATGTACCAATTTTGATGGATTGTCGGGGGAAAAAAGCAATACATACCTAAAATGATTGCAGAGCTTGTCTCCATTTCTAATGTAACTTCTTTTTCCACTAGTCTTATTTTGAAGTTCTTTGCTTTTAATTCCTTTAGCAATATAACTTGTACCTCCAGAGCTGTCATGGATGAGTTTCCCTCTAGCTCAACTAACACTTCTGGATTCTTTGCACTATTATAGAAAGAGATGTAAAAAGAATGTAAATATGACAGCTTGAAGTCACAAACGTTATGAAGGTAATAATAGGATGTGACGATCAGGGGACCAATTATTGCATCGGAATTTCATATTACTTTATTCTCCAATTTTGTGTTGATACTACATACGTAGGATGAAGAATTTAATTGAGTATCCTCAGTTGAAAAAATTAAGATCTTTCACGCAATTCAATTTCATACCAACAACTTATTTCCCTGTAAAACCCACTTGATTTGCAATCCCCGTGCAGCTACAGGCAGTTCTAAAGTAACAACTCCTTCCTTCCGGTTTCTTGCCTCGGTGTTCTTTTCCAGCTTCCTGTTGTTCATGGAAGTATTTCCTTAAACATGTTAAGAATTAACTTCATCGAAATCTCTCTCCCAACTAAATATCGCTATTTCTACTAAAAGTGGTCTTTGACATTATAAAAAGCGACTTCTTTAAGTAATGCAAAGTAAGAATAGATAATGGAAGTGCTCAACTTAGATACATGAGATTTCAATCGGAAGAAGGATCTAAATAGCGCAATACTTTGACATTACAGATTTCTAAAAGATATTAAAGTATTTACTGATATTTTCAAACTACACGAAACAAAGTTGTTGAAATCAACATTGAACAGGTCACTGTAAAATTATTACTTACGTTTTAAAAAGAAAACGGCTGCCCAAGTAATCAGTCTTGTGAGCAAGTGCTCCATTTAACTAAAAAGAGAAAAGAATTAATGTTACTTGTACGTAATTATGAAAGTTTTGTAAGTACCAATATATGTGCGACGCTTACTTCACGATCAAGAAACTATACAGTAAATATAGGTAATTGGAACGAGTTATGGCTTACCAGTGATAGCGTTAGCTTGTAGTATGTCTTGGCAATTTCCGAGTTCTTCACTTTCAGCATGGAATTCACATATTTTTTTGTCCATGAAGAATTTCCTCTGGTGACTGTAGAGATCTCCATGAGGACTGAATACGTCTTTTTTACTGTGAGAAGCAAAAAGAGAGTTTACTATAGGCTTGTCTCGCGATTTTGTCAGGTATCCATTCAATTGGAACTAATCAACATCAAATACAAGTTACACGTTAAGAGTCTAACAATTTGATAATTATGCTGGATATTATAAACTTTTCATTACTCTTGATTTTTTGTACATGGTATTGATGAAGATATTCAATATATTTAGCATTGTCTGGATTAAATCTATCATCAAATCTTCAAAGCCTGTAACCTGAACAAAGTGGAATATTTCATTGGGATATTGGGATATTGAAGCAAGCACAATTGTCCCTAATTTCCACTGAATCACATATTTACACTTAAGTCTAGAATATTGGTAACTTTGCCATAATTCAGATGAAAAGCCACTAAAGTTATTGTTACTTTAAAATTGAATTTAACACGCACGCTTTAATAGGCCTTATACCTTAGGTATTTAAATATGTGTACTTGGGGTTTATCTTCCAGATGTAGTCAACCACCTACAGCTTACACAGAATTACACAGACCGATATGAAGACGTGACATTATTAGGGCCAGAAGAGCGCATGCCTGAAAATCGTATGCTTATGTAGTCTCATGGCAGAAGCGGAACTCCCAGGAGGGCATTTGTATGTAGTAACCAAATGTATTTCGTATTCGTTGGTCAAGACTTACATTTTCGTATTCGTTGGTCAAGACAAACATTTTCATAATACTTTATCAAATGCATCCTATTTGACAAATACCCAGTAACTAAAGAAATGTAAAAGTCTACATGAATGTGATCTAAAATTTAGTGACTCTCGAATATTGAAAGGTCAAATTACGTTCTCTGTAGTTTCTACCTTTTCGGAATAATGAGTTTTACATTTTCCTAAAGGGCTTGCAGTTGTTAGAGCAGGGCAGGACATTTTATCAAAGCAGTTCAAAGGTAGCAGATCACATTTTCTGGGACAGGTTGACCGTTGTTAAACATTGCATTAATTGTTCTTGCACCCTCAGCAGATAAGATTCTGATCAGGGACAGCTTTTGGTTGATGGCACAATGCAAGGAACAATAATCAAAATGCAAGATCATTTGAGACAATGCTAATATCAGCCCACGGAGCACGTTGCCACTGGCAAAGGATGCAGTTGTTCTGATTATCAAACCCTCACGGATGCTGACATGGTCATTAGGGATGATAAATAGGAAACTTAGATGAAAGAATCAGATATTACTACTCAAATTACTCATTCTTATAGACTTGTCAACAATCAGTTTTAGATGTCATTGAGATAGGTAATTGAAATTTGCAGTCACGCACGACGCGGGATATATAGTCATAAATATCGCATGTTACATCCTTTGATTGAAAATCGTATGTGCCTAATGACTAAATCCCATATTGGAACACCTGATATAACAAAATGTATTATTTTGATAAACACCTAAGTTCGGAAACGTAACAAAGACGATTGTCTCTGCATATAAACACACCAAGTGTTTGTAGGAAAGGTGGGGTCTTGTGCTGTTTAGATGACCTAAGGTGGTCTAAGGTGTCTGCCACCAATATGTTTACATGTTAACTATATTTACATTACGTCTGTCCTTTTTATGTTACAAATTTGACACTAACACTTAGTGAGTATGTCAGGATCTCTTTATTGTTCTATTCGCACTACACTCCGGTTTGTTTATGTCTTTATCTCGGTACAATAGTTGAGTGACAAATACTTGAGAAAACTTCACGGTAATTTTTATGGTATGACTAGAAAAAGCCTTGGACTAATGTCTTCAGTCACAAGAAAAAGGCACTAAAGCGGGAAGTTTGAATGGTATGAAATGTGCCATTAGGCAGAACACTCTCTTTCACAGAGGGAGAGAAATATTAGATGTAGAGTTTTACACTCGCATTCCCTCCTAATTCGCCTTCATCTTTCTTCTTCTGCTTCTTTTTTTGTTGTTCTTCTTCTTCACATTATTCACCGGAATTTTCTTGCGTATGTGTAGTATAACCAATGCAGCTCTTATAAAGAACTTTATAATGCACATCCTGCAACTTTTGCTTGAATTTGTATAATTCGTTGACGTAACAATCCCTCCCTCTTTGTTGCATCACTTCTTTTACTAGCCCTCAGATTCATCACTTTTCTGTCAATATGCAGACCCATATTAACAATACATAAAGGATCTACCTTACTCTCCTATTCCGGATCTTCAAAATTCATCTCCTTTCTTTTGATTTTATTTCCATATTCCATAAGCCTTTAGCTATGATGAGAGCACTTTCTATGCTTAATCCAGTCTACGTGTGCACTTCTTTGAATCCCTTACACCTCCCAATTAACTACTATGTGGCATTTGATTTGTAATGGGGTCACCCCTGTAGAAAATTCTGCCCACATGCTTATGCTAATAATGGAACAGGTGCGTCACCAAGTCAACCCAAATAGCAGACACTTCTTAATGGCCTATGAACTATTTGTAGAAAATTGGAATACTTATAACAACAATTATATATAATACTGGCAATTTTTCTCTTTGATGGACTACTAAACAAGTTCATAATTCGTAATGGATGTGTGAATGCAACTCTTTGTCCAGGGATTGACGTCAATTGAATGGAAATGATTTAAGACTCCTCGTGAATAATCGAATAAATGCAGAACAAAGTAATCTCGATCAATGTCAAGTTTTAATGGTTATTTTTAAGCATGGGAGCTATCAAGTACAATATGAGGCAGTTACAAGAAAACACTGCAATCGGAAAGCTAATTAATTTCGGAACTGGCTCATATGATGACATAAATTAACGGACGTTATTGTAAACTACGAAAG
>JAAAKM020006971.1:138059052-138071597 GCA_010016025.2 Alatinidae sp. Z8VKAUB7J3 | reverse complement strand
GATAGGAAAAAAAGAAGAAGTAGAAGAACAAGAAGACGAACAAGAAGACGAACTAGAAGACGAACTAGAAGACGAACAAGAAGACGAACAAGAAGACGAACAAGAAGACGAACAAGAGCAAAAACAAAAGCAAAAACAAGAGAAAGAACAAGAACAAGAGCAAGAACAACTGACTGAGTTAATTAGCTTAACCATACAGTTGTTCGTCGCAAAGGGGCGGCTGCACCTTCTACTTTGCTTGAGAATTGCTGCTACTAAAATGACCAACCCCTTCATACAATCCGACGTAACACTGGGCATCACTTTCTCCAATAGGACTCGAATCAATGGATTTCCCAATAGAAGTTCAAAGCAATAAAACTGCCGTGCCATTTTCTTCACAAATTACTAACAAAACAACTCAAAAGAATGAGGTTACAAAAACACTTTAATAATTTGAGGCTGAAAATTTAATTTTGGGTCTTCGTAAATAACGAAAGCATCAATATTTCCAACATAATGCTCTTGATAGTACATACCTCTTCAGGCCTTGTATCATCTATAAAAGTACAAAGCAGAAGGGATAGGTTACGTGAGGAATGCAAATGATATGCCCATTAAAAAGATAGAACTTGCGTATTTACAATAGCAATATATATCAAGACTTGCCTCGACGTGCAGTACGAAATTTAATTTCATATTTTAACTAATGACTGTTCCTTATGCAATACCTATCAAACTCAATTGCATTTTCAATTATTAAAAAGCCACTTGGCCTCCCACTCTAAATTTAACAATTTTTAAAATGAATTTATGACACTTTTTGCCGAATTTTTAGGACATTTTCAGTGATTTTTATGACATTTTATGACACAATTTACGTTGTTCATTGGTGATTTTCAATGTTATCCTGATAAATAAACTAATATAATGTCATATTTTAGGCACGCACACCAGGGCCATGCCTAGGGCAAAATCACTTTCGGAAAACAAATGGGCGTGCAAAATAAAAGGGCCTAAAATTCCCCCAAAATTGAACATTATGGAATAAATACCATGAAAGTTGTCAATAAAATCATTAAAACTCAGTGTCACACAAACAAAACAGAAGTGATCCCATAATCCTAGATATGATCCTGGACACCCTAAGTAGACAATTTAATTTAATTGAATTAAACTCACCAGTGACCTTTTGCACAGAGAATAAATGAATAGAAGAAGAACACAGTTTCTCAAAACACAAATGGAACTATTGAAGCAACAAGAAAGTCAAACATAAAATGTCACTTTACAATTGACAGTTCATTTTTTGCTCATTCACTTTTTGATCTGTTCAATTTTCTCTCAATTTCTTCTACAATACTTCTTGATCTGCTTCAAGTTCGGCTCTTCGCTTAAGGCCCACCTCACTTTTGCTTTGTGCTCTCTGCAACAGCTGCTTTGTGCAATTTTTCTGGCTTAATAGCTGCTTAAGCTGATCATTTCCTTCTTTGACACTGTCATCCGCAACTGCCAAGCTGTTCTGTAGTAGTTGTAAAGATGCTGACATTTTCAACCTCGTTTTAGGCTTCAAACTCTCGTTTCCTTGCTTCTTCTTGCTCAATCTGCCTTGTAGATTCCAATTCGGCCACATACCGTTTTCTTGCATCTTTCACATTATCTATCAACGATCTTGTGATAGGAGTGTCAAGTATTGACTCACCCAAAGAATGTCCATGAACATCAAGCATTGTTTTACTAATGGACATACCATTCTCTGCCGCACTATTTCCATGTGAAATCGAAATAATCACTTTCAACAGTGAAATTAGGAATGCGTACTTTGGTTTACCATCAGATCCCTTCAGCTTCTCCAAATGGAGCACAAATTTCACCATGTCACATTTTGGTGGCTCCCTTGATACCAAATCTATCGTCGAGGTATCAATAGTTTGCAAAAAGGGCTAATGAAATAATCAAGCCAGCACTTCTGACAAAGATATTTTCATGCAAATATTTATGACATTTGATGACAAAATTTCAAATATTCACTTTTTTATGACGTTTTAGTATTATATGACAGAGTGGGAGGCCTGTACTACTGCTGCTGCTTCTGATGCTTCTATTACTTCTTGCAATGTAGTTGTTTACGTGCGCTTTTCATGTAGCACGATACATTTTGCTATTTGCTCTCTAAATCACCAACTAATAGACTTTTGAATTGGATCCCGTGCTAATAATGAGACTTTGCCTCAATAGCTAAATTATTTCGATCGAATAAAATCATGTTTTATTTTCTTTAACCAGTGTTAACTCTGAATATTCTACTCAGGGGCATCACACTCCGCTCTTAGCCGAAGATATAGACCGTCAGAATATATCCTAATCGAAGACAACATTAAGGGGGCCTAGGCTCGTGGAAATCTTACAGGGTTAGCTACTTGTCGTAAGCAAACTTCGTATTGGGCAATAAACTCAGTAGGGTTTGAGGAGTCTATCTATCGAATATACACAAGTGATAGCTTCTTAAAACGTTTAACAATTTAAGAACCTAGATATCCTCTAGCACCCTACACAAATAAGCACTGTTGACAACCCCCAAAAGTAAAGACTGGCAAATTCTTATCCTTGCGGCAAATTCGTTCTGTCAGTTGAACAAAGATTTGCGCCAAAATGTCACAGCATAATTCCTAAGACGTCCACATGTGCCGATAATGTCTCTAAAGTTAAAGTTAACTATGTACTATTTAACCCAATTTGTTTTGCAGAAAATAAATACTTTCCCTAGTGCTTGCTGTTAATTTTTTTTCTGGGAATTTAGATTGTCGTTGAATCGAAAGTTGATCTGCACTACGCCAAGTATAAAAGGTTGTACTTACTTAAGTTGTTAAAAGCATGTGCATGTCTGTTTTCCACTTCCCGAAGTTGATTGATGTCATTTGATAATTGCGCATTGATTTGGTGTACTGAGAAATATCATTTATGTAACTTTGACTCAAGCGCAGTAACCTGAGTTCAGGAAGGCTCGTCAGAGATTCAGCAGACACGAGAAGAAATTGTTTGTGAGCATCAAGTGGTATTTGGCTACCGTTATCTTTGGCTAGTTCTAATATTGTAACTCGCTTAGTTTCCGTACAAACTAGCAAAGTATTCACGGACGTGCCACGGAAAGTTTGAAAAGCGATGTACGACTGATCATTGACTTCAAGCCAACATCTGGATGGCAAGAGAGCAATGAATAGTGGAAACAGTTGATAGCCATGGTCACAATTGTCTTTCACATCTTCACAAAGCAAAGTGTTCGTTCCATCTTGGAAATTGTGCATCATCAATCGATCATAGTTTCCATGACGACTTGTTGGATATGCATGCAAATAAACCATGCGCGCACCATCGGGGCTTAACCTTGGATACCCAACACAATTGTTCCTCTTGCTTAGACATTCATAGATGTGTCCATTTCTTGTTCGTTTTACTTGAAAAATAATACTCTCCCTTGCCTCAGAATACATTAATCCTGATACGTAAAGAGGATTGATCCACCCAACAAAAATTATTGCGTTATCTGGGCCCCAGGTAGCTTGTCCAGGAGAGACATCCATGGGAAGGTCATCCAGAACGGTGAAAAGATCAGAACTAAGCTCATATGTTACTATTGTCGGTAAAGACAGACCATCCATTTCTTCTCCCCAGCTTCGTTGAAGTATGAATTTGTCTCCTATATTTGAACTTGTGGGAGTACCTGGTTGTTTAGATTCAAAGAAAGACGGAATGTTCTGCTTCTTCTTTTCGGCGATGTAAACAAGAGCTTGATTGTTCTTTGACCATTCAAGAGAGGCGAATGTCCCTCTTCCATGAACTTGACCGTGTTTGTTTTCTTTCGTGAGATTTATACTCCTGAGGAGTCTTGCATGCGACCAAATTTCTGCAAAGAATGGGAGATCAGAACTTTATCAATCTCTTATTTTTGATCGCAGAAATGATTTAATTTTTTAGCACAAGGTTATGACAACTTTTGTGTTCTTCAAAATCAGATTTGATTGTTCTTAAACTTTAGATAATTCTGTAATTAATCCTCGAATACCTGATGTTCGTCTGTTTTTATTATTACATGCCTCAGATCAATTGGGCACTCTATTATGATTTGATTTAGGTCTCCTTAAAAGAATCAAATTTAACTGAGCAAGCTGGTTCGACTTTACAATTGACCCGAGTTCTTACACAGTTGTCAACGTTTCTCCAGCCCTCCCTTCTTATCATACCTGAAGTAACTTAGCTTCAAACAGTTTCATCCGCTTTTTGGAAGAACCATTAGAGCAACTGCTGCTCATAATTCAACTAAAATGAAAAAAATCCTATTATTTTTTTAATGTTCTCTTACCACAAACTTTACATTTTGCAGAAATTCCATAAATTATAGAAATAGGCTAGAAACGTTTGGGGTTTGTAAGTTTCAAGACGATTTTATTATTCGAACAGCCAATTAATTGCAACTAGAAAGAAAGAAATATTACCGTGTTGGAAGAGCTAACACTCTTTGCAACATACACTCTTAATTGATAGATGTATTAGAAACCCAGATTAGTGAGTTACAATGCTATGGATTCTCTGTTGCTAATTTTCTGTAGCACTCAGTTCACATTTTATCAAATGAGATAAGAGGCTTTAGTCCGTTCTTAGAGCAGCAAAAGGGGAATATTGCACGACATAGCGAAAGCATGGTGTACTTACAAGCTTTTTTTGTCTGACACTCCTCAGAAGACTGTCGTCAGATTAACCGAAATAACCACAAATAATCAGATCAGATTAAATTCCAGATATATAACCTAATAGCACACATTTTTGACGTGTCGATACAAAATATAATATATCAGAATACACTGTCTTCTTGTCCTACCTAGATGCTGGTCTTTTCCTTGTTGATTTGCTATGTCTCTGATAACAGCTTTCCATTTGCCGTCCTGTGAGTAAGCTTGTATGACCACGCCATTCAACTCGGAAACAAATGGGAATTGCTTAACTCCTCGCAATGGATTCTGGGAAAATTAGATATCACGAGATTACGACATTGATAGCAATGGTAGCAATGGGAATTGCTTAACCCCTCGCAAAGAATTCTGGGAAAATGAGATATCACGAGATTACTATAGTGACAGCAATGGAAGCAATTGGAATTGTTTAACCCCTCGCAAAGGAATCTGGGAAACGGAGATATCACGAGATTACGATACTGAAAGCAAAGAAAGCGACATTGTTTTTATAGCGGGAAAAGATTTGTAAGTGCAGCATCTTTGATATATCATTTGGAAAAGCTACCTTACAAAGTTACAAAGGATCTTAATGAAAACAAGGACTAAAGTTTAAGAATTCTGTTCATATTTCACATTATCGGGGAAAAACCAAATTGAGACAGGTTTACCTATCAATTTATAATGCAAAATATCTTCTTGAATTCAAGTAAATTCAATAAGTTCTGAGTCCTGATTTACAAACCCTTTTAGAGAGAGTGTGAACTATGTTACTATCAGAGTCGTCATAGCTAAGTTGGTAGAGCAAAGACACCTCGGCGGCGTGGGGTCCTGGTTCGAAGTGAGGCGGTTACGTCATTGATCAACATATAATTAGAAGCGCAGTTGTGTGCCGGTGCAATCGAACTTTATATTCCATCATTCTTTATGCAATGTAAACTGAGGGCTAGCGCAAGCTGTCCCCCACATAATACTCTTTTGGGGTTTGAAGACTGTGTCCCCGTCTAGTCCTTTGATCGTCCAGATCGAGCAGTTATCTAACATAGGTTATGGGCTCAGCACTGCTCGTGCATAACTGCGTTGGCTTACAGAGGGCTGTTTGATTCAGGTAGCTGTGTTGGTCAGGATACGGAAGATTATATGCGATATTGTGTCAGATATTGATCATTGTCATCGTAACGCCGAGTTAACCAGTGAAGATATGAATATCGTAAAAGAAACCATCACATTCAAACTGGAGGATCTGTTAGAAGACACTAACCGACTTCTTACGAGAAAAAGAGATGTTGAGAATAGCTGATGGTTCAGAAGCATTGCCATCTTTGTTTGGTAGGAATGGCAGGTAGGAGTGATAAGTTCAATAAACATGCAAAACTATCTTGTCCTCTAAGATAAGGTCTGAAGCGTTCTACAGCATTGAGGAACTAGATACGACCTTCGGATCCTATACACTACAATCTTATCTAATACGAATTGCCGTTTCAGGGTCATAGAGCTCCACGAACATCAATTGCCCCCATTATCGTGGCAGACACTTGGAGGACGAGTCAAAATAAAACGATTATCATTAGCGCCTCAAAATATACAAGAAAACAAATAATTTCAGCAATAGTTAACGTTCTAAAAATTTATCATTAGATTCATTTAGAACGAGAAAATTTGTCGATTGATTGCTTTGAAAGATGCTTGTACACCCGAGACGATAGACTTCCTAGAGAAGAAATTGCGAGTTCTTTTCAAGGAAATTTCCTAAGATTTTTATGGGAAGTGATTTGTCCTATGATATCTACTGCCGAAGATAAGTGGTCAAGTTGATTTTACAATGTTTAAGGTGCGAAATGATCTTGTAAGTGGGGGTCTCCATAAAACAGATTACCAAATTCAAAATGCTTCACTTACCTTTCTTCTCTGATGAGCCATATCACGAATGCTGTAAAACCTTTCATACTTTCGACCTGTATTCAGTTCCAGATCCTTTTGTTGAAATGTTGCAGTACACGTCAACTCGTTGTCACAGATGTTATCATTATCTTCGCAGTCCGTTAGTGATAATATTCGGGCGCTTTGAATCATGGGTGATTCGGCAATTGCTTTGTAAGTCAGACATGCCTCATTGATACTGACGCTCCATGGTTTGATGACATTTTGCTCGTAAGTTTTCTTCTTAGCAGTTGCTGGTTTCTCTTCTTCTGCAAATTAAAGAGACTCTGTACGCATCAGTGACACAAAGGACACAACGTCGTTTTTAATGTATTACTAGTTGCTTAATGTTTTCGGCAGACACTGGTCGCAACGATTTTTTTTATAGTGAAGGAGAAAAAAATCATGAGTGACGGACAATATGCCGTTTATGTAGGACCTATTTTAAACAGTGTTTTTTATCTGTTCGATAATCGAGATTATTTCCTCTTGACAAATTATATTTTTTTATTTATAACAACCAATGGCAGTTTTCTGAACCGAACCTATTTTTATCGATCTTAATTTTCATGCAGGTAAAAGAAAGGGCAATTGTTTGTGGCTTCACCGATCAACCGTTTCACCATCCTATATTTTTTCTTTGGTTCTTTACACCTGAATTGCGTGTCTTCACTCTCTTTGCTTGCTCTGGCAATAAAATCCCCTGGGAGTATGTAAGCAGTGCGAAGCTAAACAGATCAAGTATTATTTTAAAGAGTGCAGCAGCACGAGCAACAGTTCAATTATATTTGAAGCCCTGAAGGTGACACTGAAACAAGGACTCAGTACCGTAACAAGTGGGATGCTTGGTATGCTTAGCATCCTCTAGAAGTGGACTTCAAGGTAAAATAGCATCCCCTAGTTTATGGTCGTCTGTCCTAGAGTTTTGAAATGTGTCAGAGTATTTCTCATACTTGTTGAATACCTTGCTCCATATATCTTTAAACTCCAAGATATCATATCTGCACATCTAGATCTGTTTATGTCTTGTCCCTTCACGTTAGGGCCCTCAAAATGATATTACAATCATTCCAAAATGCAGAGATATATCCACAAATGTCACACCAAACTTAAAAGGGTTGAACGATTTTCCAGAAGGGGTTACACAAAAATTACCTTTATTGGTGAAGCATGCCCTACCTTTATTGATGAAGCATGCCCTAGAATAGGCTCATAGGTAATAAGCATGCCCTACAGAGATAGTCTAGCTACAGCACTGCAAGGACTGCTAGCTGTTTGGGAGGCCTTTTATAAGTACAGTTCCTTACTGTAGCTCTTTCTTAACTTCTTGTTCCCATGACACTTTCGGTGCAACCGGGAACATATATAATAATTTTAAACGGTCTTCCTTTATCAGTAGCCCAACCTTCTCTGATCAGACCAAAAATTACGAAACTTTAATGTTACAGTATCGGACGACCTTCTATCTTAGTAAGTCACAGTATAAGGGAGGATAAGAAACATGGAATTGTATGACCCATTTCTATTCTGTTTCCAGTTTTCCATTTGCCAGAGGTATAACAGTAGATGTAGCAATGGCCACCGGCTATTTTTGTCTTAGGTATGTTTGCAATGCAACTTTCTTTAATTACCAATGAAACTGGAATTGATTATTGAATGCTGACCTACTTTTGACTAGCTGGAGACCATTAAAATACTTGAAGGGTTCAGCTTAGTTTGTTCTTCCCGATTCTAAAGGCAATGGTTACATCTTTCTATTCTAGGATTTTTTCAAAATTATCGTTTCCCCATCAAACCTTAGAAACATCTTCTTAACCCTACCTTACGTGGTGGGGTGGGGGCGATTAGGCTCGCGGCTACACATTTCAGCTCCTAACTTTTTAATGCCAGGCCGGATTGACATGGAATTTTGTGAATTTTCCTAAATTTTACTGAGAATCGTTATGACGAAAGATCTATTTTTCAATTTTTTTTTCAAATTTTGCGATATTGGCGTTTTGTTGACCTATAGTGGAGTTTTTTACTTTTCAGATTTGTTACTTTTATTTGAAAAACTTGATTATTATATCTTCAAGCTTAGCTTTTCTTTCCTGAATTTGTATGGATAATTTCGTACTCTCAAATTTGATAAATGACAAATGCAAAATTTGTTGAAATTTCTCATAAAAAGAAAAAATATGTTGTGCAATCAGGTGAACTTCGCTAGAGAATCTTATATAACAATATATGCAAAATAATTGTAAGAAAATCACATCTTTAGATGAATTTTGTGCCAACAGTGAATTAAGAGTTATATATTTGATGTTTGGAGGATATTTTTGTGTCATAATGCTCAAAATAAATAAAAACCGGTGGATTATAAGTGAGGCTTCCTCATAGTGGCCTACAAAAATGTTATGTAGCTGTTAATCATTCGCAAGCCAAAGACATTCAACATTGAGTACCAGTATTACATTGAACATCAGGTGTGAAGGTCTCGTCACGAATGAGTGAGAAGATATCAAATGTTTACCAAAACTAAAAAGCCCAGAACAAACATGATTATTCAGTTGGTTTAGATATATTTTGAGCACAATGCTGTATGTTCTATCATTATGATCAAGTACGCATAATTTGCTAAAAGCTTGCTCGGTTGGAAATGGTTCCTAGTTACCAGCAATATCTGGGAGCTAGTTTGAAGCTTTTTGGTAGGAGTCAGCCTATGCTGAAAGAGATGGCAAAACACGTCCTTCGTTGCTAACTTAAAATATTTCCAAGTTGCAAGAAAATGACTGTAAGAAGAGAGAGCAGCAGAAAGGAATTTCCTTTATTGCTTTCAAGTTACCAATTGGCGAGTTCCATACTTAGTTTATTAATCAATCGATTAATTAATTTATCAATCTGTCTGTGAATCAATTAATTAGGGAACCCATTACTTAGTTGGATAGGTCAGTCATTTGGCTTGTTACACGTAGTTTTTTATAAGCAACTCCATTTTCAGGGTCAGGTCTCGACTTGCTTAGCAATATTCCAAAATCAGGGCTGGAGTTGCTTAAGTAGTGGCTTAGGTATCGCTACCTATGAAATACCAAATGATGGTTGGATCTTTGATCTCTTTGCTTGACATATTATCAACAGTGTGATGTTTGTTATATATCAACAGTTTGTAATCAATTCTTAATGAAAAACGTTTCTTGATTTGTTTTTCAGGCGTTTTAAAAATTGTCCCTCCTGAATTTGAGGCCTCGAGTTTCTTAGATTTTCAACCAAATCGAGGCCTCGCTCCTAAGCAACTAAGTTGCTTATAAAACAAGTGTAAGAGGGAAATAATGCGCCTTTTGGCCGAGTAATTTTAGGAGTGACGTAAGAAGGATTGTCTGTTGGGCACTTCAGCTCCAAAATGTTCCTTATCAGCTCTCTCACGTACGCTGTACTATGGGTAAAAGGGTTATGCTTTTACACTCTCGTCCTTGACGAAAGGTAAACCAGAAGGGTCAATTTAACATCGCAATTCCAATCCACATTTGCTCATACTTTTGTAACATTCCTTTGTAGATCAAGGTATTTAAGCAAGGTCATTGTACCATTGCCTTTCCCTTTGGTACACGTAAGTACGCTTAAGGGATTGCTTTAATATTATTCTGTTTAAGGAGGGCGGGTTTCTGCAGACCTACTAGCAATCTTATGTACAAAATTTCGCGTCCTTAAATTTAAGAAACGTGGTGTCCTTTGACTTCGAGTCGTTATTCACTAATGTCCCTGTCTGGGATGCTGAGGAGGTCGCACTGCAGAAACTGGAGAATGACCCAAGTCTTGCTGACAGAACTACACTAACGCCAGCTGAAGTTGCTGACCTGTTGGACATTGTACTACGTTTAACATACTTCCTATACAAAGGCAACATCTATAAAAAACGAGAAGGTTCAGCTATGTGTAGTTCAGTACCTGTGGTCTTAGCAAACCTGCACATTGAAGAGGAATGAGACCTTAGATCATCATCATGCTCACTGATCATGTGGAGACGCTATGTAGACGACATTTTTTGTTATTCCTGTGTTCTTGCAACACTTGATCACCAAGCATCCATACATCAAATTTACAATGGAAACCGAAATGGAGAACATAATAGTTTTGCTAGACACAACCATTTCCGCGATTCTCTCGGCCGCCTAACCACAAGCATCTACAGGAAGCCAACGCATACAGACCAGTACTTAGCGCACGACTCTCAGCAACAACAATCTGTAAATCGTGGTGTCGTCAAGTTGCAATATGAACGTGCCGAACGTCTGATATCATGACTTGCCGGGCCTTCTGAGTAGAAAAGATACCGGTCGTTTTATATTAAAACCGCTACCCCTCTGCATTCGTGCACAAGTTAACCAAGACAAGAAAGACGCCCCCACCAATAGAATCTGTACCCAAGTTCAAATCTAGGGAAATCTTGCCATTTACCAAGAAAGTATCCCAACGCATCCGTGGTTGTTTAAAGAAGGACGTCGATCGTGCTGTTTTCAAATTGGACATGATTTTGAGATCACAACTAGTGCAATCAAAGGACCCGGCAGATCCCTCCAAGCACAATTCGGTAGTATACAAGATACCCTGTGAATGCGGAGACGTGTACATTGTAGAAACTGAAATGTTAGTGGAAGAGAGGATCAAAGAACACGATCTAGATATACACTTGAAACGCACACAAACGTCTGCTGCTATGGAACATACCCATGAAACTGGCCACTGCCCGCTTTGAAGTGAAGTGAAGCTGATAGATCGGGAACAGAACTGGTACAAGACAATAAAGTAGATACCTATTCTGAAAACAAACATCAAAGTGGACGCCCTAATCTAACAGCACATCAAATATCGCACCCTTTCATAGCTTCATGTGACATTTATCTTATCTGCATAAAGTATACCCTTTTTTCCGAAATATCAAGTACTTGCCCCTATAAAATTATGTAAAATTTCATATCTGCACGAACTATACATTTCTACAAAGGGTAAAAATGACATTTTTCTACTCTAAAAGGTGTCTTTACATATATAGAAGTGGTGACTATTTCATGATTACATGAAGTTCCTCTTCTTTGAAAATGGTGTACATTCTCCTTTGCTTCAGTATAAAGTCCTTCCTCTCTAACGGGGAGAGAGACGTAGATACCCTTTTCACACTTACAGATAGTGGTCCATTTCTTATTTGAGTACAGGTACTGTTCCTCTGTAGCTTGAAGTCATCATAGCCGTTTATTCGGAAATACACCTAGGCGAACCAAGATGGACGATCTCCTGTGTTGCCCCAGATCTTTCGTGGCTCGATATTGCCAGCATTGAAAGATTATTTTGGCTTGTTCAGTTTTTCGTGAGTCATCTCTTGCTTTCTTTCCATTCTCTCCTTCGGTTACGCGCACATCTTCTATCTTCGCCGTACGAATCCAATTACTTTTTAATCCAGTGTCCAGTGTCCAGTGTCCAGTGTCCAATGTCCAGCGTCCAGTGTCCAGTGTCCAATGTCCCGTGTCCAGTGTGCAGTGTTATCCAATTGAAATAGCTCTCTGTAATCATGGTCTTTCTGTTCACAGTGAAATGCACAGTCTATATAACCACATTTTAGCAACTTCTATGATACACTTTGTTTCGGAAGTTGTTGTCAACACTTTACAACCTTTCTTTAAGGTCGACCTGGAGGACCGTTGTAGGAAATGTATTCTAAGTTGAAACGCAAGTTTGCAATCCTTCATCATCAATGTTAACTTGCCAAACGTGTTTTAGATAAAGCGCCTGCAATTCTCTTGCTTACACAAAACCAGATATTATTTGCGAATCAAGCTAGTCGAAGAGCGGGACTTTTGAAGTTGTATCGTCTCTAGGGTAGTGGTATGGTTGAGGAGTCAACTTAATGATGGCCATATATTTTTGTTTCTTGTTGTTAACTGCAAG
>JAAAKM020006971.1:138047160-138058952 GCA_010016025.2 Alatinidae sp. Z8VKAUB7J3 | reverse complement strand
TCTCTAGGGTAGTGGTATGGTTGAGGAGTCAACTTAATGATGGCCATATATTTTTGTTTCTTGTTGTTAACTGCAAGTCAATTTAGTTTGTTTTCAGCAAAGAGGCTTCATAGTCCTCGTTCTGATGTTATCAGGGGGATCTTATTATCTATAAAGCAAAAGTTGTTAATGCCTACGCAGTTGACTCCGATCCCTTCTTCGATGTCTCCCGATTTCTCTGTTTGAAAAAAACTGTTTCACTGACTCGACCACAAAACCACTGTTTTCATGGCAAGACAGTGTTGAAAGCAACGTTTTATTCAACTATTGACGAGTTGGCGCTGTCTGTCTCGAGTTGGGCACGTGACAATTCCCACGTAGGAGCGAGGACCTAAGGTCAGGAAAAGTGGCATCCAAGTACAAACATGTCAATCCAACGATGTCAATTATAAATATATGTATATATATTCAACATCTATACTAATGTATTGTAACTATCATATTATCAAACGAACACAGGGGTGCAGGAGCGTTTGACAAGGTATTTCTAACGATTCAAACAGAGTGCACCCAAGGATGGGCAAGGCAAGGCAACAGCTAGGGTACTAAGCCCCCAAACAAACTAGTTGTTGTATAGTGGCCGCTGCGTTCACTAAGAACTCGTTAAAGTTGTTAATCACACGCTGATTCTCAAACTGTATATAGGCACTTTGATAATGAAAATATGAAACGAAAAACTTACCCTAAGAGACAACGTAAAAACATAAACTATAAATAAAAAAGGACTCGCGCTCTCTTCCAAAACCAGGGGGAGTTGTTGTATCTGCAATTCTGTTGTTTGTATAATTAATGATAATTTATGCGTAATCAATTCGTAATAAATATCTTGAACATTGTGAAATTACTTCACTTCGTTGAATATCAAGTTATAGGAATGATCGGCTTGCAGTGAAGTCGTTTCACAATGTTCAAGATATTTATTACAAATTGATTACGCATAAATTATCATTAATTATACAAACAATAGAATTGTAGATACAACACTAATAACCCCTGCAAAATGAGATTTAGCCCCCAATTTTACATAAAAAATGTTCAACTCCTAAACTTTAGATAAGGCATGAACACGTTGGCATCATAAATAACTTCATTGTTGCCATTTACTACTTTGGCAACTTAATTTTGATGGCCTGCAAAAGGATTACCTCAAGTAGTTCTCTCGTTAATAAAGTTTTAAGGGATGATTCAGAACTTACTCCAGTTGCTTCGCATTAAATACTTTTAGTCAAGCCTGTTTGTTGGGCTTTACACAGGGAATTTACACTTAATGAAATTGTCAATATTTGTAGGGTTATATGTTTACGGGGCACGTCTCGTTTGAGTACTACCTTTCTAATTTGAAAATCGTGCCATTGAATAGGCCCTATTATGTGACCCTGCCATGAACAAGTGGATTTAGCCGCGATATCCAGTTATTTTGGCATTATTTGTAACTGTTTGGACAGGAACTTGCCTTACTCAGAGCGAGAAGCAGAGCGTGCATTTTCTGTGCGAGTTAGCTGATCTGATTTTTTCTTGAAACCTTCCCTTATCATTCATGTTATGAAAATAAATTTTTCGTCTACCTTTACTAATTTTGCAAAGAGCAAAGTCCACTGTGTTGAAACTCTGGAAAGTTTGAAAATAGAAGATTCTTGTTATTGGAAAGAGATTTGTTTCTGCACGCAACACTATGTAAACCTGCTGAGACAATTGCAGTACAGCACTTTCAGTATTTTAGTTAAAAAATTTCAACACAATAGATAAAGCGGTTATGAAGTTATGAACACCCTCATTTGGATCAGCCCCGCTCTCTTCATGTCCACTTGCTGTCAATATGTACAATAATTCCTAACATTTGAAGATAAACCCCTCATTATTCATGTTGACATTATAAATTGTAGGCCATGCTCCAATGCACCATGTGGCTTTAGCCCCCCTCCCCCCACACTATACGCACAATTTTAACTATACTCTGGCCTGAAAGAGGGGAACTCGATAGCTGTGTTACTTGCAGAAAAATATATTTCTGAGGGACAGTATTGAATTCTGCATTGTTGGATTAAATATTTATGTCGAACTCGCGTCCACACAATATCAGCTAAAGGAGCTCGTCTGCTTTCCAAGCTCTCAAGACGGAGACAACCTTCTCCCGTTCACACACCCCCCTATCTCAAATGGCACAAATGTCTTGTACCATAAGAGACCACAGATTGGATCGTAAGCAGCAAAGTTGGCCCCATGATCCCAAAGTACTCAACAACAAAAATATGCCCTATATTTGCAAAAAAAAGTCTCTAATTTCTCGATAGCTCTAATATAACAAAAAATTAACAGTCTCTCAATATGAGATCCCTGGGGAGTAGTGGTTCCAAATGACTAAAGCCACTTAACAGCCTTTCTAGTAAAAAATATGGAAATTTATGGAAATAATCACATAATTAAGCAAAATACTAAATTATGAAACTTAATTAAGAATATGATAACATACTGAAGGCCAAAGATACAACATTAAATGTGGTGTCTAAAAATTACTGGAGGATCTTTTCGCTAAGAACAGACACTATCTGATAACTGCCACAGTTTAAAATAAAAATGTCTGTATTTAACTAAAGGTCACGTCTTTCAATTTGCATAAAGGACAGCCATTTCCTTAGAAAATATATGCAATAACTATTTGGTTTCAAAATATGACTGCCTCTATTTCTGTTCTTGCAAGCACTGTTTTATCATCATTTTCAATTAAAACATACCCATCTTCATATTTGCACTTTCACAAACAGTTTGTTTCTCTGATGCAGCCTTGACAGCAGTCACAAATTGGTATTTCATACACTCATGCTTAGGCAGAGGTTTTCATGTTTGACATCCGGTTGGTAAAAATTTGTAGTGTCATACATTTTTTCACTATTACCTAAATGCTGCTGATTGAGAAGTTGTTGTTACCATTGCTGGCTTGCCTCCATTGCTAATTTTGTTGCTATTGCTGTTACCTGTAATATTTGAGTTGGCGGTAAAACAATCATACATCCTTTTAAATATTTCCATGACAGCCCTATCCATAGAATTTTTTTCTTGAAGCATAACAGTAAATGGCAAGAAATTTTAAAATAGCACAATGGAACACATGTTAGAGGTATATATCTGTTAATAGCTTAATTCCAATTAACCCAGTTAAACTGTGCAAAACTACTGGCTGCTGGTAACACATTGCATCAGTGAGGCCCCTTTCTCTATGAAAAATTAGCAGGCTTAGACTCTCCAAATGTCCATTGTGTAGCTCCAATGGTGTGTAACCTAGTTTATGCATGGTTAACACGGAAACTACTTATAATATATCTAACTGCTGTCTTGTAGACTATATACATGTTTAGAAAGGCTGTAAGCATGGAGAACTACTGAATAACAAAGCTGAAATATTACAAAGATGGGAAGAATATATACCTTGGTATCTATATATAAAGACCTTTACCATGATGACAGCAGACGTAGTACAAAGGAAGACAAGACTGAAGCAGACCTAGATAACGTTTCCATGGATCAGAAATGGAAGTTATACAAATGATACAAAAACTAACAAGGACCAGAGGCACACCCACTGACTATACATGTACAGACCTGCTCCCAGGGAAGTAGTAATAAGAGATTTGACAGACTTGATAAATAAAATTTATACAACTGGGTGCATTCCTATAATCTTCCTGCAGATTAGATTTGTCCCTATACCAAAGATGGCAATACAGTTATCCGTGAAAAGGACAGGTCTAAAGATAAGTCTAATTCCTCATGCTCCAAAATCTGTACTGCACAAAATCCAAATGAGAATTTTACCAATTATTGAAAGGAATATAGATGACACCCAACTTGCGTCAGAAAAACAAAGGAACACATAATGCCATCTTTTAACTACAATCAACAACAAAGAGATATATTGAATAACAATAAACAAATTAAGAAGGCCTTCGAAAGAATAAAACATAACAAATTGATAGATTCTCATAGTAATTTGAATCCCAGAGCATGAAATCAGATTGATTACCAACTTATACTGGGAACAGATGGCTACTATAAAAGCCTGAGAAAGGAAAACATGAGAAATACAAATTAGTAAAGCAATAAAACAAGCATGTGTAATTTCCCCAATCCATTCAACATTGGCCCTGAATTCTTCATGCCAGAAACACTTAGTGGAACATAGGGTATCCAGGTAAATGGACAGAACATAACCAACATCAGAAATGTGGATGATACAGTATATATTAATTAGTAAATCTGATACTGATCTGCAGTATATAGTAATGTTCAGCCATTATAGAAGCATGTAAAACCTATGAAAAGGAAGTCAATTTTTTTTCAGGTTTTACACCTTGTACTCCCATTAATAGGGGCTAGGGCAGTGCCCATATATGGTATATGGGACTTGTGCTGAAGCTTAGAGCACGATTTGATACCCCTCCTGTCGTCACCAATGGCTCTTTGGGGAACCGCACCCATACCCTCTAGCATAGAAGGCAAGTGAAATATCCACTGGACCATGGTCCATTAAATGCAAAAGAAAACATAAGTCATGTTACTTAGCAAGATATAAGGAAATGAAAGAGCAAAAGTCATAGCCTATAATGTGGAGCTTGAGAAGATTCAAGAATTTAAATATATACCTAGAGAGTTTGATAAAATCGAACTGAAGAATGTGAAACAGACTTAAAGCAACAAATTGGGCTAGCTAAGATAGCCTTCTTGAGCCATAAAGAACTGAGATCTCACAACCAAGGTAAACTTACAAAACTGTGGATTCTCAGATTGCTTTTTCTTCCTTTAATCAAACATAGCTCACAATGTTAGACAATAAGCAAGAAAACAATTAAAAGGATTAATGCTTCTGGGATATGATGTTATAGAAGGGCATTATGAGTTAGGAGGAAAGAAAGAGGCAACAAAAATATTATGCAGAAGTTCAATGTTAAGGAAAGATAATTAACATAGTATGAATAAATCAACACTACAGGGTCCTGCCAGTGACCTCAACATCTTGATATTTGAAGGATACATCAGAGTAAAAGAGAGAGGTAGGCAGAGAAAGTAATGGATAGACAATATCAAATGTTGGATGCACGTAACATGCTATAGCAACATCATAAGGATAGAAAGAGGTAAATTTTGATAAATTATATACAGCTAGCTAAGACCAGATAAAACCATAATGACAGTACACAGCAGTCTCTTAAAGTATGACTGCCAATGTAAAGGGGTATAAACTGCTATATTTTTAGCCTCTTTGACTTGTTTTAGCCAGAAAATGGTGACAATGTTTTTTGCTGGATAGCCCCCATCTCAAGAATCTCTAGGGAGGGGCCTGACTTGTTTTAAAGAGTATACTTACTTGACAACCTGTCAATTATGCCTAGCAGAACGGGTTGTGCCATGGCAACCCTATTTCATACCAGGGCTACAAAATATTAAATTTTGACCAAATAGGAATAGTCATTATATAACTGAGATGCAGTTGCATTTTTCACAGCCTGAAAAGAATTAATATTATATAAATATATCCTTTTTAAGTCTTGTGGAGGGGACAGTGTAGAAGGTAAAAGTACACCTTTTATGGTTAATATAATTTATATTTTTGTTAAATATATTTGGTACACAATTTAAGTACTGTTTTCCTGTTTATTTTAATGTTTGTTTGTTTCTGAGGGTAAGTTCATCTTACATGGATTATCACAAAAAATAAAAGCCAATTAATTGTTACATTGAGCTAGTAAGAAGAGCTCATGAAAATACCAAGCCCCCCAACAAGTGGCCTAAGATTAATATAATATGAGTCATATATCATATAACAGATATATACAAAAGGTTATCCTCAGGTGTCATTAATTCTTGCATCATTGTATGTATAGAATGGTGTAACAAGCATCAAATGCTTGGTCAACCATTTGGTTGATTCATGATTATAAAGGCTGATGCGACCACTGAATACGGCTTTATTTTTGTACTGTCATAATATTATAATGTGCTCCCTAGCTGTTTTGTCTGTAGAATGTAATATTAAGGGATGTCAATCAAGGTATGAGGAACACATAAAAACATATAGGCCTGTCCTTTGTCTAAATAATTGACCTTATTCTGTTAGCTACATCTATATCTTTACCTCTAATATATTTGGTGCTTAACGTGCCGGCAAAACACAGTACATGCACAAATCATTTTGGTCGTTGTTCCTATGAAAACCTTTTTATCGAATAGTCGCACTTATGCAAACATTACACGTGTTGTTTACGGATCCTCGACTTAACTATTGACCGGTTACTAGAAACCCCTCAATTCTACTATTCCACAGCTAGCTCTGCATTATAAACCTGTACTGTATGTATATATAGGTCAGCGCCTACTGCAGGCTCAGATCATGTGTGCGAATTGGACCAGAGACACCAAGCTAAGAATTAGTACATTGATCAATACACAACTTACTTCTCCAGTCCCCTCTGCGTCCAACAAAAATGGTATGTTGGCTGAGCTGGCAATTACCAAAGGAAATTTCTTGACTGTGGTCCCATCACCAATATACTCTGCAGTGCCATTGTTTTGATTTCTTATGTTCACATGATTTGGGCGAAGGCGTTTCAGTGTGCCATACACAAATATTCGAGCTAGAGTCATGACCAAAAAAGACCATTAAACTTAATATTTTGCAAGTATCGAATGGAAGTTGAAGGTACTCTTTAACTGTGCAACAGACGAATTTGATCCTGTGATCTGATCGTCCTGGAAAACGATGGCTTTGACTGAGTTCATGTTTCTGTAAATTCAAAACGAGACAGAAACATGGATAAATCTTTCCGAGAAATGGTGTGCCATAATTTATGCAATACTGCTTTTCAGGGAGCTGCACTGAGAGGTTGCCATAATTTATAAAAAGCGCAACAGGGGCTGCAATTTGAGGGAACAAGAATCTTGCTAAATTGGTGATGTGACCAGTCACGAAGGCGAGGGGGCAAGGGCGGGCGCCGCCCCCTGAAAAAATTCAGTAGTACATCCCCCTGACATTCTGATCAGCATATATACTTTTCACTGAAGCATGTCACAATGCATCGGAAAAAAATATGTCGGACGTATGGGATGACTGTGAGGTGACTCTTGCTCGTATGTCCATGGGTATGTGGGTTAAAAGCTCCTTGAAAATGCCTTCCGTGAGATATAACTTCAGAACTACAAAAAAGGTTGTCTTTTGGCCTTAATGAACAAACTTTTTTCACGACTTTCAACCAATGGCTTAGCTTGTCCCAGCTAGAATTTAGACTATACAACGCAACTTTCAGTTGAATTTATCCACCTCTGACATTTTTGCATCGATCTAACCAAATCTGATATAAAATTGAATTGATTCTATTGTTAGGACTATTTCTCGGAGAATGATGAAACTTGTGACCGCCCCCCCCCCCTTTCCTATTTTAGAAATCCCAACCGCCCCCTCTCTTAGAGGGCCAGCTTCGTGACTGGATGTGACCATAGTCGGTCAAAGAACTTGATAAACTATCATATGATCATTGTGGGGTATAGAGGGTCAATTACACTAGAGCCCTGAAGAGGATTGCAAGATGTAAAAAAGGTTTATGCATTCCTGCTTTCTGTTGCTGCCCTCTCTAGCTGACGACGATCTTGTGTCACAGGGATAAAATCCCAGAAGGAAAAATGAAATTATTACTTCTGTCAAAGTCTATGGACGGATTATCTGGAAGCGCCAGCATATGCAAAAAAAAAATGGTTTTGGCTAGCATTACGTCACATGCTGAGGAGTCGGGCCTGAAGAGCGAAGCTGCAATACAAGTGTTTTGAGTAGTAGTGGCACCATACGAAACTAAAATTACGTCCATATTGTAAGGTTCAGTGACTAACAGAGCTATAATTAAAAATGTTTCGGTATATTCTAAGGGAGACAATACAAAATATCAAATATGTTTTGTACTCTACAGCAACCAAAACATCGAAATATCGTAGAACCACGACTACCTCTGTTAATGAAGATGAACTGCTTACTGAATCCTACAGTAAATAAGTAGTCATTTTCTTGAGTATATTGTTGCGTCTTGAGCAGTGGCGACTGGTAGATAGTGTGCATGTGTGCCCGGCATACACTTCCATATCTATTCCCCTGGCTGAGTGTCTTTAATTTTCTGTGCTTTTCCTCTACTTCAATATTCCTTCTATCTTGGTATAAACGGGTCCATAGCTCATTCCCTTCCTCGGCCAGAACAAGACCATTGCTTAAGCAAAGGTTCTTTCCTTTCATTGGTTGCTTAACAGTTTAAATGTATTCGAAAAATAACTGTGTGCAAGTCTGCCGATGGCACAAGCTGGAGAGCCCTGAGTTTCAAGAAACAGACCGCAGGCAGTCAACCCAGGAGGCTTGTCACGTGGTATGGCTCCTTCGGCTGACGGTCATAATTTTAATGTGCCCGTCACATTTTGCAAATCTCTAATCTACTAGTGTCCTTTGCATTGCATAGCGTGACTAGCCTTGAATGGTACTGACCACAGAGTAAAGGAAAAGTGGCGTCACTTGAACCATGTTTGTGTCATATTTTCACACTACACATGTCCAAAGCCCAGTCAGCTACTCTGTGTACTGACGTTATTAAAGTTTAATTGGTTAGTAGATCCATTGATTCAATAATATAAACTGAAGAAGCAGTAGCATGACATTGTAATGAGATGACGAGCAAGGGTTTGAAAAGACAAATGCTGGTGAACATAGAGAGGCTTGATCAGGTAAGGCAGTTAGTTTAGTGGAGATTAAGTACAAGAGATCCTCAGTAAATTTTAGCTTTTTTTAATTCGGACGGTAGAGAGCGCAGTGAGTTTGTTCAGTTAGTTTCTGAATGCTCGTTAATGGCAATAACAATATGAATGTGGGCAGCTGAGATAGTATCGCACAGGACAATTGATGCAGTCCACTTTGTTGGGAGTTGAAGTCAGCTCCTTTGAAGTTGGCCTCCCAATAATCAATAGTTGGATCCGCCAATGAGAAAGATACATGTCGATGCAACATGCCATTGACAAACAACAAATTGTATTTTTGGAATCGATATTTGTGCTGTCGAGCCGTCATAATTGACATCACTGTACACTTTATTGTCATTCTTTGGCTAGATTTTAAGAGATTCGTTCATATGAAGTGGCAGCGCAACATTTGTATGGTTCATTGGAGAAATTTAGTCTCTAATGTTGTTACTAATCAAGAATTCTAGGCTCATTTAATGAAATGTGAACAACTATGAGTAATATTACCATGAGCTTAAGAATATGACATCTGCCATTTATCGTTTTAACATGCTATCGACAGGATCTGTTTTTGTTGGTATCCGTGTGCACGACAGGTTCGAGAAGACGATAGTAATATCAGCTTTATAAGCTCAGAACATAGTGACCATTTTTAAACAGATATTGGCATTGCTACACGACATTGGAATCGGTTAAAGCAACATGATCATGGCTTTTATCCCTGGTCAGTTGCTCGTAAACGATTCTTCCGATTGGCAACTGCTTTTCAAGCAACTAAACGCAAAACAGGGGAACTATTAAGCGACTCCAAAATTGAAGATTTTGTATATGATGGAACTTAACAACTCTAATTGTGTACTTAATAATAAAATCTTGTAAATTAATACCAGCGTTCAATGAAGATACTCAACTTACTTCAGGCCGAACCCGGTTTTAGTAAGTTACTGAAGCAGCAAACAAATATGTATTACCCTTTTAGTGTCACCATGCTCGTAATGCTTCATCTAAAACCAACAATCTGTACAAATGATAAGCAAACACTTAAGTAACTAGACGTTACAGTATAAAAAGTGAAGCAAATTGAGATCTGAACCTACAACAAAGTTATTTACGGAAAACTTTTGTGAAGTTTCTCATTCTTGGTAACTGTCAAAGGATGTAAGAGTTTGCTGGGTTGTCCCGACTTGCAATCGAACTCTGATACTCCTGTCATTTTTTCGGATTGTATGCACCAAAATTGTCTAGAATAAGGCATCGCCTCTTACCTCATCGTTACTAATACATATTACCAATAATTCCAGTACTAAATATGTTTACCTGACATCTCTACTTCAGCCACAGCTATATTAGTAAATAGTAAAAATATGAGCTTACGTCTTGTGTTCGTATCAGTTGGTAGCCGCCCTTATTCTTTCTAAACCATTGCCATGTTGGCAGTGGATATCCAGGGCTGTAGCAAGTCGCCTGGACACTCTTCGATATCTCTACTCTAAACTCCTTCTGGACAGTAACATTGGAACTTTCTGTAGAACAGAGAGAATACCAGTTCGTACAAAGTAGTAATAAGCATTGTCTCGCATGTTGATTATCCAAATTTTGGATATATTGTATAAAATTACTTCCAATGAAAGTTATTGAAGAAGTGTAAGATTGCCATTTTTAAAACCGCCTAAAATCTATTAATAATCGTTTAACCCCCTAATTTTCGAGTAAGCTTGACTCGTTAAGCTAACCTATAAAGTAATTAATGATTAAATGACCCCCAAATTAGCTTTCTGACGTCATCATCTAGTTAATCCCGACGCTCAGCCAACCTTCAGAGTAACAGGGGTTGGCGATATGGTACCTACCGTTTCCTACCGTTTCCCACCGTTTCAAAGGAACGTAGCGACACACAAAAATTAAAAGCGGCATTACATTCCGAGTCTCCTCATTTGCAGCTTCTTCTAATTGACAGAGTAACACCTTAGTAATATCAGAGTAAGTTGAGATGTGAATAAATACACGTTTTATATTTGTTTAGTTCGTTTGAAGATATCATGTAAAAATATTCTTAAAAAATATGCAAAATGCAAAGCAGTTGACTTGCAGAATAAAGTACAAAAGGCACTAATACTAGGCTATGTATGCTAGGTATTCAACCATTGGATCCTCTTCTCTTCAATGTATTTGACGACGTCTTAGCTCAAGGGGGGATAAGATACTCCTCCTTCTTTAGATAGGAATACACTAAAAACTTGGTACAATTATAGAAGTTGATAAGAACTTTAGATTTTTTCTTAATATTTGGTTAGTCACTTGACTACTTGATGACGTGAGCACTTTTTGCAGGTTTTGTTGTTATTCATAGGCATACAATATTAATGTATTGTGTTAGACTATATATCTTTCTTCTCTTTTCCTTTGATGCTTTATTAATTTTTATTAAATTTCTTTATACATTTGAATTAGCAATCTTTTATTGATATGTATAGACGTTAAGAATACCAAAACATGGTCCCAACTCCACTCCAATTATCAAATTTGTTGTCAGAACTTTGTTCTTCCTAAAACGTACGTATTTTCGTCTGGTGTCATTCTGTATTGTATCATAAGCTCAAATTCCTTCTTCTCTTATACAAATTAAGCTGCGAATGTACATGGTGAATACTAAATAGAGACACTTCATGATAAGAGAATTTTACAGCTTCTATGACGTCATTGAATCATTGTTACATCATATCACAAGGAGTATAAAACATTAAATAAAAGTTTTAATATTACCTTAAAAACTAATTAACGCATTTAAAAACGTATTACAATTAGTGCAATAAGCAAGCTAGTTTTTAAGAATTAACATGGATTTTTTATATTGCCAGCTACTGCTCCTGTAGTTATAGAGAATCTGAAATTAACTACATTCCTCAACAAGGTTGATGGTGTGGTGCTTGTAGGTGTCAAACAGAGTTCAAATTAATGAAAAGCAAAGGAAACTAAAAACATCACAATTTTAGTGT
>JAAAKM020006971.1:138030508-138047060 GCA_010016025.2 Alatinidae sp. Z8VKAUB7J3 | reverse complement strand
CTGAATTATATTTATACACAAAACAACCATTGTTGAGCTCATTTCAACAATATTTGAAACCATATTCACTTCATTTAATCCAAAGACAACCTGACAGAAAGACATATTTGTTTTGAAGTAAGTACCTCGAAAAATGTAGGAAGAAGGAACACTTAATGTGCTATATCTCTGGAGTCTCTAAGGCAGAAGCAGTAATGCAAATTACCAATAACTTTACTTACCAATAACATACTGCAAAAGGAAACTTCCTGTAGTACTTCCGTAAATGTTACTTGCCGAGCAATTGTAAAATCCTTCATTTTCCCTTGTTGCACTTTCTATAGATAATACTCCTTTGCGGACCTTACCCAAGGACCCATATGTCCATGTTACCTCACTTATGTTGAAACCAGTGAAGACACACTCTAGTTGAAATTTTGCTCCTTTCTTTACGTTAAACTTTGACAGCTGAGGGCTAACAAGTTTCGGTTTCCCTACGGAGGAATAATATTTGACTACATGAAGAACATTTGCAACGATAGAAGAAATATGCAGCTTTACAAACGGCTGGATTAAGATGCTGTTTTAAGGAAGGTAAGGAGGTAGGGTGACTCCTCAAAGAGACCTTAAATTTCACCCCTCTACCCATAGGACAATCGAAGGTGTTAAACCCAATGACACTATTTATCTATCTGCTACTCATTAATGACCTAGTTATACGTGCTTATAACAATGCAAATGTTTACCAATATTCGTAAATTTTAACTTGACTGCCATTTATAGAAATTGAGAATTCCTCACAAAATCTTAAACTTTTAGCCTTACAGGCAAATACCTTGATACGGTTTTGGATGTAGAACCTGGTTCATTTGCAATTCTCTTGCAAAAACACAATAAAACTTTAAGCAAAAAACTTCAGTCAAACTGTCATTTGTGGTTTCTAATTCATTTCCACCTCTATCTCATCAATACTTTATATATGTTTTGATACCTCAAATACTTAAATTCCTCATTGTAGGGGGAGGAGGCTATTTGCAATATGTATGCTAAAGCAATTGCTTATTACTATTTCTATTATCATTATAAAAAATGCTCACTCTTCTGATTCTTCTGATCTTAATATCTATTGGTATCAATATTCCCTGTTACTTCTTGTCCATGGCCCATATTTTTGTGCAAAATAGAAGAGCAGTGTTTACTATGGTGCAACACAGTTCTTCTATTGTAAACTTATCCCGGTAGCCTCCTACATTTGGACCAAGCTGACGACTCTCTGACTTTTATCTCTTCCTCTGTGTCTTCTTTGGCTTCTGATACTGCCTTGGTTAGATATTATTCCCGCCTTTATTGTTGATTTTTACCCCCATCTTAGTACTTTCCATTAGCTCCGTCTTTTAGGTGTCAGTCTTCATGTTTTTATGCTCTATATCCATCTGCCACCACAACCATCATCTCTGTAGCTATTCATAATTTTTCGTTGAAAGGAATTTTCAATTACACGAAGACAAGATCTAGCATAGCAATGAAGAGGAGTAGAGTTAAACCTAACCCTTTATGAGGTCCGTTCTGATAAACAAACTTGTCATTTCTGCCACACTTTTGTTCAGACGACAATTCTTACCCCACCATACGTTGTTTTGACCATCCTTACCAGCTCAGAAAACCAGGTCTTCAGAGATACGGCCATACTGCTTTTTCAAGTAGAGAACGTTTAGAACAGTTTTTCTGTTTACGTTACGATCCCACCACCCCCTACTACTCCCGTATGAGGAAGCTCTCGTCTATTGTGTCGTATATTCTTGATTTGGCCAGATGACAGTATTCCTTGGTCAAGTCACATGACACAGAGACACTGGTCTTCAATTGCTCTGAGCTGGATGTAGATATCCACAGTTGTAGCAAACGTGGTGACTAGAGAGATGGAGCATGTTAACAGTAAGGGTCACGTAGCTCAGTTGGCAGAGCACAGGTCGAAAAAGCGTGAGCCACGGGCACGTTCCCCGGTGGTGAAATAGTTTCTCTTTTTCTGGCGTCTTTCCAAAAATGATATTTCAAATCTCTTTTCGATGATACGTTATTCTTGATTTTCTAAATTTGTTAGCATCTTTCCAAGAGTAGCTTATGAATATTCAACACTCTGACATAAACTCTGTATTGAAAAAACTCTATGTGAGATGGCACTTTATACACCATCCTATGCTCATAGGGTACTTATTCAAACATGTAGTTAAGCTCCAATCACGACTGTATATACTCTGTAACAAGTGAAATGCCAGGCGGAAAACGCAATCTGCTTATAAAAATTATAGCCAGGCTAAGTATCTTTAAAGAATGAGACATTGTATTTTTTTAAAAAAAACTATACTAACGTTTCGTCAAACTAAACTGTTGACATGTGCAGAGTTTTAGGTAATACAAACTGGATGCTACTAAGTGGAAGAATAATCTGTCACGATGCAGAAAAAGCTACTGATATACTCTCTACATATTTTAGTATACAAAATTCCAACCAACTTACCTCCAGTATAAACTGTTAGGCTCTTTTGGATTCTTAAAACATTTTGCGAGTCTCTCAGTTTCAAGTTGTACTCGCCGGCATGAGCTAATAAAACATTCAAAATAATTAGCGAACCATCCGGAGAAATTTTGTAATCTTTATTGGATTCAGTACCCATCTTTCCTGAAATAAGTGTCTTGAAAGTTCCGTCTGGCATCTTCTTCTCCCAAAATTAGAATCGCAAGTGATGCCGAGAGAACTAGCAATGATATTAATAGAAATGCACAAGAAAACAGTGACGATGATGATGATCGCGATGATGATGATAGTAATGATGATGATGATGATAGTGATGATGATAATGATGATGATGATGATGATGATGATGATAATGATCATGATGATGATGGTAATGAGAATGATGATGATGGTAATAATGATGATGATGATGATAATGATGGTGGTAATAATGATGACGATGATGATGGTAATGATGATGATAATGATGGTGGTAATAATGATGATGATGATGATGGTGATGATGATGATAATGATGATGGTAATGATGATGATGGTAATGAGGATGAAGATGATGATAGTAATGATGATGATGATGATGATGATGGTAATGATGATGATTATGGCAAGAATAATATTGATGCTGATGATGATGATGATGATAATGACAATGATTATGCTACTGCTGTTGATACTAATTATGATAACGATGATAATGTTGACGATGTTATAATGGCAAAATCAATTATGATAATGATGAGTACGGCTGGGACACATACAATGACAAGGCAAAGAGGTAGATGACTACACGGATAAGGATGAGCCACAAAAACTGCGAGGGCCTTGGTGTGACTGCTGTTTGTGAAGCATAATAATATCAAAATAGCAAAGTACCTTTAGATGTCAAATAACCACGAAAATCCTCTATTCCAAAAGCTTACTTGTTACCAATTGCAAGATTACCTTCCCTTTCACGTACTCATAATTCCTCAAGAAAAGTATTTCTTTATTGGCCAGAACTAGTCTAGTTCTAGTCATAGCGAAGGAACCTGTCAGACCCACAAAAGTCTTTACTTGAGTACAAGGTTTGTAACGTTATGACTGCGTTGATGTGATGCATTTACGTGTTTTGCTGCACATAAGGAACTGACTGATAATAGTTTATGACTAAAGAAGCTTATCTCACAGAAACAACCGCGCTTTTCGCCGAACACAACATCACTTCTGTGTGATCAACGTTATCAAACAGCAGATGATTGTTATTGAATAAACTTTCTTGACCCTCGCACTGAAATACGTAAGCTTTGAATATTGGTACAACATGATTCGAAAAAGGCCATTTTATGTGAAGTTAACAATGATCCGGACACAAGAGGTAAGAAGTTGTTGCTACAACAAAAAAAATTCGGTCAAAGCTGCTACAGGAATAATAGTGGGTATACCATCTATACACCTAGTAGAAGTTACAAAAGTTAACGAAGAGGACATCCATTTGCAGCGCATGCTCTCTGACGGTATTTAAGTATCATCATCATGATCATCATCATCGTAATCACCATCATAATTATCATCATCATTATCATCATTATCATAATCACCATCTTTAACCATCACCTCGTCATCATCCTCTCCATTATCAACATCCCCGTCATCGTTATCAGCATCATCACCATCATTGTTATCATTGTCGCCTTCAAGATCATCATCGTCATTATCATCATCATCATGATCATCACCATAATCCTCTTCGTTCTTCTCATCATCATGATGATTATGATCATCATCATCATCATCATCATCATCATTATCATCACTATTATCACCACCGTCATACTCATAATGACCATCGCCATCCACATAATAATATCTTCATTTAACGACTTAAGTATGTCGTTTATACCTTACTATGGCATAGGCTATCAAAAATGCTCAACAAATATACATTATATATTATTGACTTTGGTTTATTACATTTTAAATTCCCGCCATTTTTAAATTTACTCTAACGGGCGGGGGAGAGGGGGGGGGGGAAGAAAGGCTTTTACTTTTCTGTCCTGAAAAGGTATCTACAGCTAGATTATATTACGAGAGGGCGTCAGAACAAGGGAGCAAACTTGCCGACATGATGCAGTGCTGCAGGTTAAAAATGTGTTGACTTAAGCAACGCTGTCATAAAAATAAACCTGTGGTCCTCCCGTGGCATGGAAATATGCAAATATTTGAGGTGAAACCTCTTGTAAGGAAACACGTTGCCGAAACAACGAACTAGCCTTATCGAAATTAGCCTCCCCCTTTACCCAGCTCCAAGAGTGGCAGGGCAATGGGGGTAGTTAAGTGACGGCTAAGGCTGGAATCAAGCCAGCAGTATAATAACGAGCAACGTGTCTTAGCAGAGTCTACTGGGTCAATATCATCAAAACAGCCGACATTTTGTCTTGTAAGAACTCTGACGGAAACAAAATTGCCACAAAAGTTGATTGAAAACACAGAACTATTCAGGACTATTTTTCCGACTCTCAAAAATATTTGTTCATTTAATTCCAGAAAGCTTCCACGTGATGTCAGAAGACCCAAGGACTTTCCAGGACTTTGCTTAAAATGTTAATCAATATCGGTTAAGGCTAAACAGCAAAATTAAGACAAATTAATTGTCAATATTAATAAAAATGGTAATTTACAATTGAACTTTTAAGAAAATGAATTTTCAATATGATCAAAGAGCAATAAAAAGACCTTTTCCAATTACAGGAATTCCTGAAATTAAATATAGAAACAGATAAATAAACAAGGGAACAACCCGTGTTATATTTGACGTAGCAGCATGGTCAGGATTCAAGTCAAAATTCTTGAAAAAAAATTACATGGGACAAACATCGCGTAAAACTCCAGGGCCTTCCCAGGAGGTATATTTAAAAAGGTTCCAACAGATTCCAAGGTTTACAAGGATCTTCCAGGCCACGTTTCAAATTCCAGGACTTTTCAGGGCCTGTGGCAACCCTGAAAAAGTTACATTGGCACTTATAACTTCAAATAAGTCTACAGTACTTCGCTGAGTGCGGTTTCTATATGCAGACAGTATTATGAAAGTAAATCTACCTTCGCCCACATTGAACCAAAACATGCCATACGCTCTTATCATGCTTACAGAAATCCATCTTGTCTTAGTAAACCTGAAGATTCCCTCACTGTATGTTTGTTTAGTTAATAGAAGCCAGTAGGCGTTACAGCCCATCCTGCGGTCACCATCACCGTGCCTCCATATAAACAAAGCGCTGATAAACTGGAGTAGAACATTAGTCTATCGGTCAAGTCTGTGTAGTATAACCTTGAGCTCCTCGGACTTGTTAACATTATACAGTCATCTCACTAAGGAGAGGACCGTCCAGTAGATTAAGGAATTGGTACGTGCATTCATATATTGGTAGATTACTGGATTAACTCGGAACGCTGCTCCAAGGCAAGCTTGCCTGATTCATTTTCAGAGACCGTACACATCACATAAAGGGCGACAAGGCAAAGGACGTTATTTAGCGATATCAGGATGTTCTTGCAGAACCGTTTTTAAAGCTGGTTTTTACTCGTCTATCCCAGAGTTTATACACTGTGCAAAATACTGCACTTAATTGCTATCAATAACTATCCATATATTCGTGGATTAACAACGTAACTGGAAATTTTGGATTTACGTTGGATTTCCTGACTCATCTTCAGTAATCGTTCGAGTTGCATAATGTACCATAAGGCATTGGAAAGTATTCACTGGCTCTTCATGTTCATAGGAATTGAAAACAATACTTTAAACATCAGATGATAAATCTCTTAGCTGTGTCAAGGCAGTTGTATAGTGCAATACCGTCTTATAAAAGCTTGCGTGATAAATCTTCGGCAATCATGCAAGTTGTGTAAGGTGAGAGCATTGGCCAGTGGGTGCCTTACGTGGATATATTGGGCACTGCATTGTCAAGCATTAGAAAGCATTTATTAACATTTTTCACGATTCTATCCATATCTAACCCAATCCCGAACGTTGGACCTACGCTAAGCATACACTCGGAAATCGTATACGTTGTGTTATGGTGCTATCCAAGATTGGAGTCTATTGACAACCGCCTAAATACTTTTCGACGCTTACAATAGAAGAAAGGATATCCGCTTTAAATTTTCTTCCCAAGTTCATTCGAATGGTACAGATTGTGAAACCATCAACGGTTTTCATTAATTGCCAAATATTTCTATGCATCGGTTTATTATATAAAACAGGGACGATCCGTTAACGGAATAGAACATAAATGATACAACACACTGCCAAGTATGAGATGACTTGAAAATAATTCCATATCACTGACAAATTGAAAGCGAATTGAGCATATCATTTCTGTCTATCGCACATACGATACACATTGGAATTACAGACTAGTATCTTAACATACATTGACATTTGTAATAACACTGGCACCGTCAGTTTAAACGTACATTTTTCTGACTATCCTCAGTGTGAGTCATAGGCATTCTGAAACGTACCATAGGCAAAAAAGAACTATCTGGCGGTGACGTCGTAGTTGGGTTAAGGCAACAGTGGGCATCACGTCCTCATAATTTTACCACATACACATACCACATACCACATACTGTGCATACTTCCGTCGATTGTAAGGGCCCATATTCTTATGTCTTCGTATACTTACTGAATTTTATCGTCAATGTTGGCCAGAAATTGCTGCTGTTATATTTATATTACGGAGAGCAGAACAAGAGCCTAGGACATCATTCGTGAATTATTCAGTTCAAGGTATTGTTAAGAATACTAAAGTACTGAAGCGTTTCGCTTGTATTAGGAGGGTGCCATGGAAGAAAGCGCATACAGATTAGATATTGGCAGTAGTGATATTGAAGCTTCACGGACCGATAGCGATGATCATATGACAGAAAATCGGAAGAGTGACACGGGAAAATCCACTAAAAGGAAACGGAGAACCAAACCGAAGTCGACACGAGGGCTAAACAGCGAATACCGAAGAATGGTGACAAATCAACGCGAGAGACTCCGTCAACAGCAGCTAAATGACGCTTTTCGCGAGTTGCGCCAAGTCCTACCGTCATATCCAAAGGACGGTAAACTGTCCAAGCACGCCATGTTGAAGATTGCAATTCACTATATACAGTTCTTACAACAACTTCTCGATGATATGATCCAGGAGGGTACTATTTAACTACATGTGCACATAAGAACGTAAACAGGATAGTTACTAGCTTACTCAATGATGACGGACAGAAACTGCAGGCAAGGGTATGGATGCCTGCGTTATATTACGAAGAGGCTGGTCTTCTTGCTTACAATATGCGACTAAACCTGATACGGATACAACGGCCTTGGTAACGTAGTAGCAACGGTCGGCGCAAAAATGTCTTCATTATTGGAGGTATCACGCAAGATGTGCTAAAGAATTTTGATAGATTAAATTAATTATATTTGGCCCAGGGAATCCTTTTAAAGATAATAACTAGAAACCTCTAGAAATATTATTGGTATTTCGTAGAAGATACTTTGCTAAACCTGTCGTTGCCACCACGTAACCAGGGCCGTTATAGCTTGAGGTTTAGTCGAGTATAATCCAGATTCCATAGAATCTTACATCAACGTCTCAGAACAAATTTCGTTTACGATTAGTGAGAGAAAACTACCGAATTGTTTTTACATTTTTGACAGAGGGAAGAGAACTAGAATGATATGACGAAGTGCAGGAGGCGAAAAAGAATTCAGAGGAAACGGAACGAAAGAAGACGCCAGTAATAAAAAGGCCCATATTGTAACCTACCACTAAGGTGCCTCTATAACTCGTAATATTCAAAAACGTTTGTACTTAAGTGCGTTTTTTGTACAGATTAACTATACAAAAATTTGAACGACACGAGAGTTTGGACGATAGCTGTCCTGAACAACCGAGGTCGTCTATTTATAAAGAAGCTGACTTCAGTCTCATTCCCTGGTTTCAACCATTTATAATCATGTAAACAAAGTAGCATACATTTTAAAATATTTTAGGCCGAATCTTTGTAGCACAAATTTGGGTCCCACGTGATTGTTAAGCCGTGTTTCTCAAACTTCAGTATATAAGGAAGAGAAACTATTTACTTAATTATTGAAATTGTACTGGTACTATTAAGACTAACAAATTAAAACTAAAATAAAAACAAAATGGTTGTAGAAAACTGTAAAAGATTAACAAATCTCAATTGTGAAGTACGGACCTAAATTTAGTTACTCTGGTAAAAAGATTCACTAGAGAGGTTTCTAGGAGTATCCTTTGATCAAGAAGAAGATTCTGGAAACTGCGGAAGAGAGACAAAACATGGTAAAGAAAAGAGCAGCTGCAGCCGCCGCCAAGAAAAAGGAGGAAGAGAAAAAGGACACAAAAGAGGATGACAAAAAGGCTGAGGTCAGCTCTTCCTAGAAAAGCTCATTAAATTTAGTTTGTATTTCCTAGAAGGGCTGCCTCTCTATTATGAACTTGCCCTCCCAATAATTGATATGGACTAACATGGTTTTAAAACAGGAGCTGTAATTCAAACGCAGAGAACGAGACAAGCAGTTCCATTTAGTTTGAAATATTCTAACACTTTTGACTCGGTAGTTGCCATGGATCATAGAGTTTAATAAGTCATGGATCGCAATTTTTTTTTCTAAGCTACGTTTCGAGAGATACTTCTTTCATCTTCAGGCTACTTGATTGTCGTTCAGGTTGTTCAGTTTATTTTAACATATAACTTCGCAATAATTGATGCTACTACCTTCAATTCTAGGAGTAGGTACTCTCTTTGGTTCTATACAAATTCCAGTAGAAGACTTCCGTAATTATCTAGAATGATGAGACAAAAGGGAACAATTATTTTTAGTAGGATCTTGAATGATATCTGGAGGGAAAAGGCCATGGATGTGGCGCTGCGACGTAATGTGGAAAAGCAATGCACATGTTATTCGCTCAATTGCTAAGAATCCAAAGCTTATTTGCCCAAGTGACAATGATATAAAGCATGAAATTCCAAATGCAACGCATAGATTTATAAATTATAAGTTAGATTATAAATTATTATACGGCGTGGCTTGTATTTAGGGGATGTTTTTGTCGATAATGGATCAAACAAAAACGATCAAGCATTAGTTTTCCTGTTCATTGGATTCTTTGCTGGTAGCACTCCAATGTTCAATAATACCTTAATGGTCCTTTTTGAATGTAACTATTACATATAAACAGCGCCGAAATTCATGGAGCTTATATTTGGAAAGTTGTTCTTGTATTTCAACTTGTTTGGGGAGTTATTTTGGAGCTACCAGGTAGATTCATTTGCAACGCTATTTGTGTCTTGCAGAAAGGATGTACTTAGCAGTATACAAGTCTTGCATCGGTGGGGACTTACATCTGGAGCGTAATTCATTTCTGCAACAAGAAAGGCCTAACTTTTCTGCAGTCTCTAAGTTAAAAGATTCGATGGTCTTGTTACACAGATAAAAACTAATACATTTCCCCAAGTACATATATGTTCCATTTTTATCAATTTTCAGGAAGGAAAGGGAAGCGATCAAGGGCCAGAAACTCCTAATGTTGACATCATAGATGACAAGACTAAGCGTTTTGGATTCCAGGATTTCCTTGCTCTTCTTAATAGAATATTAAAGAAGTTAACATGGTGGAACAATTTTACACTTGGGCCAGAATCCAAATGGAGGCATATTAGGAATTTGAACTGTTTCCTAATTTATCTAACATATTTGACCACAACTTACATGGTAAGTGAACCAGCAAACGTATTTGATTATTAAACTCCCAAGCAATAAAGGCAATCAATTGTTTCTGTTAAGAAGGCACAAGTACCAACAGAAGCTTTATTAGAAACTCCTTTTTTTTTAGAAACTTTAACTCTAGGGTTTTCACCAAGAAGGGGCAGAGGGACGTTATTCAATCATGGTAGTTTCCTGAATCTTTGTATGGCTTCTAAAAACTGTTGATAGATTCAACAGACATGAAAACAGATATGCAACTATTTCCCAAATGTCCAACACTGTCAGTCCTTGATGTATAAGAGGTACAGTATCATAAGGTAGTGAAGTACAATTTTACAAGTAACAACATACGTCTTGGAACTGGCAGTTGCAGCAGAAGCAGTTGTAGTATGTAATAGCGGTCGTAGTAGTAGTGGTGGTAGTAGTAGTGGTAGTAGTAGTAGCAATAGTGGCAGCAGTAGTAGTAGCAGTACAATTATTATCATTACTATTATTATTATTATTATTAGTAGTAGTAGTAGTAGTAGTAGTACTAGCAACAGCACTACTACTAGTATGAGTAGTAATAGTGGTAGTAGTAGTAGTAGTAGTAGCAGCCCTAGTAGTAGTATTAGTAGTAGTAGCAGGAGTAGTAGTAGCAGGAGTAGTAGTAGTAGCAGGAGTAGTAATAGTAGTAGTAGTAGTAGCAGCAGTAGTAGTAGGAGTAGGAGTAGCAACAAGAGTAGGAGTAGTAGGAGTAGTAGTAGCAGTAGTAGAAATAGTGGAGTAGAAATAGTGATAGTTGAGCAACAGAAGCAAGAATTTCAGTAGTTACAATAGTAGTGGTGATAGCATTAGCAGCAGTAAAGGATTTCGTGGTGGTAGGGTACTAGCATTAGCAGCGTGAGGAGCACTATGAAGTAGGATTTTTAGTAGTAACAATGTAAAGGGTAGTGGGAGGAGAAGGATATTGTGATATTTTTCCAGATACTTTTTGTTTTGTCCGTAGGCCTGCATGCAAGATCACTCTTGGTGGCTGATTGCCTTTAACTACGTTTGTGAGCTGTTCTTTTTTGTTGAGGTAAGAAGAGTCTACACTTCAGTAAATATCGGGTATCCCCTATTTTCTCCATTTTGCCGGCTTATTCATGAATAGCACAGTAGTTTGATCCAGTTCAGATGCTATCGTCGAAGAATAGTTGACAACAAGATTTTCTGTCTAATTCAAACCACGAATACAAAATCTCTTTCTCTTCCATCGTTTAATATTTTGACAAATTCCAAACCTCATATTCTAGCCGCTTGGAATCTTTTATGAATATGTATGTTCATATCTTGCCAACTTGTAAGTCGACTTTGTACTTTTAGACCTTTTGCTTTAAGGTCTAAAACTAAAGCGTGACCACAGGGGACTAGAGAGGGAGACATGTTTCTCCCACGTCTCAAGAATATCAATCTTGAAATTCATTTTAACTAGTAATAATGGTTTTGGAGGCAAAGCTTAAGTCCCGATTAGTAGTAGACAAGGCATTAGAGACAATATTTAGGTGTAAAAACTATTTTACAAGAATTTTAAGAATTTGAAAATGGGTTTCGGCTATAAGTAACTATTTGTCTTTCACCCCCTGGTCTACAATATGATAGATAATTGCCTAGGATGAGATAAAAATATCATATTCCTTTAGCAATAACAACAACTTTATTATTGATTGCATGCGTGATCTTTCTACGACTGGCTTTCCAGCAATCGAGTGCTTTGGTAAAAATGACTAAATGTAAACTGTATAAGAAAGCTGGCCAATGGATTTAACATTTAATAACCACTGCCCTCCCCCCTTCCCCCTTCCGAAAAGGTCGCAAACGTGTAGTGCAATCAACCTCATTTATTTATTCTCCAAAAACTTATACATAAGGAGCTATGAAAGTTTTTGGTTGTAATTGTCATGGTGACAACCTGCAGAGACATTAAGTCACTCACTCAACTCATAGATATCTGAACACAAAAAAGATCATAAGAAAAGAAGCAAGAGATACAAGTAGACCTTAAACTTAAAAGTGTGAAAGTCATACGCAGGAGGAAAACCCTCAAGATCCTGTGAGTTCCATACCCTATTTAAGGAAAGAAACTAAGTTCATAGAGAGTTTTATTACAGAGTGGAATAACTCGCGAACAGCATCCGGAGGGAGACATAGGGAAAAATGAGTGATTCGAGGGAGCTAGTAACAGTGAAGAAAGTTCATCAGAATGCCCGATGATGAAGTTAGTCACCGATTCATCCCTATTGATCACAGTTCTATAAAGAGGAAGGAGTTTTAAATGCCTAAATTCTGATTCTAATAAAAGGATACTATGACATATATTGCAATCCTAAGACATTTTATAGTCAATATTTGACTTTGTCTGAAACCCTCACTATCTTATTTTTTTCTAGATCTATCTCAACTTTCATATGACCCACTTCAATGAAAATGGAGAACTAGTTACAGACTTAAGCAAGTTATACAGACATTACTTTTTTGGACACTTTGCTTTTGACATGGTAGCTAACTTTCCTTTGGATATATTTGCGCTTTGCTTTCCATATGGTGATAGACTTAATGCTCTCTCCTATCTCCGGCTGATCCATCTGCTGAGGATTGTTCACCTGAAACAGGCTTACAAGGAATGGTCATCTGGTCTCAATATCAAGTAAGTACTCGTATCTTTAATACAGCTTCCTACTTTTCCCGTCTCACAGAGCTTACATGGATAGTTGGAAATTTTACGGGGCTTCTTTCAAACGCTAGTAAGAATACGAAACCCAATATATAAGGTTGGTTTTTCGCAGGTAAAAAGTCCTTTCGGAAGTTGTAAGCTATAACTTAAAAGAGTTGTGTCTTCATTGGTTATGGGCCGCACAAGATAAATTCTGTCACTTTCTTCTTTGGCTACCTTAAAAATCTAAATTGTGGCTTAGTGACAAAGGGAAAGGCGTGTAGAAAATCGTTTAAGTACGTTTTAGGAATAAATTCAATATGAGGCATATGTAAAGCCCCTTATCGGTCATTAAAATGGCAACCGCTAACATATAATAACATGGGCACATAAAGACACTGTACAATTACACATGCTTAGGTTCCTACAAAATTTTGGCAGACGTAGAACTTTCTGTGACCAAGGAAGAGGATGGTAACGCTTACTCAGAAGGAGAGGAAGAAGGCATTATCAACAACTGGTATGATTTAAAACCCTCTTGCTGTAAGAAGGTTACAATAACGCAAACGTTATCCATCTGCTGTACTCCATGCACAGCAGATACTTTCATATCTTGTTGTGAAGTTACTTTTAAGGTAAATAGTGACTAACATTTGGGAACATATAGCAAAAAGCTAAGGACTCAAAGGTGATAGTCATCAAAAGGACTAAGTGATCAGGTATCAGAGAGGACAAACGTCTACAGTCCAAGAATCGTAACAAAATGCAATTTAAGCATTATTTGCGTTTTAACACTTATATTAAAGAATATCCAGTTTCCCTATGGAAACAATTTGCCAAGACTAGCTCCAGAAACACTGTAGAAATGATCAGCATTTGACATGGGATAGCAGCGACCTATAACCCTCTCACAGATATGGTAGTAGCCAACGAAGGAGCTGTGCGTGAACATTGTTGGCCAACTTATGCTTTTCTAGTAAAGGTAGAGCACGATGAAGAAAACAGATGTAATCATAGCTATATACAGACTCCCATAGAGCAAAGCTAGGACCTAAAACGTGAAACCAATACCCCTCCCGCCCCCGACCCCCAAGCTTCCTATCGGACTCATAGCTAAAACACTGCGTACTACGGAAATCATTACAAAAGGAGCTAAGGAACTTAGCCTGATAATCTGATAATTACAATAGTCACTTAATCAGACGAGTAATTTATGTAGACGAAAGTATTCTCTATCGTATGTCGGCCACGAACTAGATAAAAATACCCTTTCTTATAAACTCTTTTGAAATATACCCGGTAAAGTTCTGAGTACTCTCTCCCCTACAATATTCTCTGAATTTTATTACCAATACTAAACATCGTTCTACGTATTAGATACTAAAATTCACAATTAGAATTCTTGACAGGACTTTGGAGAAGTATTATTTTCCTCTCAAGATGATAGGCATGTAACTTATACCTTGTAGCTTATTATTACTTAAGAAAGTAAGTTGTCCCACATAACATAACTGATGAAGCAAGAGAGCGTCACTTTACCAAGCATATGTCAAAGAGACATCTGTATATACGTTTGCTAAGAGTACCTAGATGTATAATTCGTAATACAGCTAAAAATGGCGTTCTTCGAGGCTATGTATTTACCTTTCTTCTTTACATGTGATATTGAAACAACATTACCAAAATGTAGATTAAATCAATGATAAAACCTTTAATTAATATCTTAAGTGTAGCTGTGTTTGTCCAGTAACTATAAGTAAGTTTCAGTCATTAACAGAAGACAGTCGACCGCAGTCGGAGGTAATACGAATGCTGCTCCTTTATTAGCTTCTACCACTACTGTGGTAGGGATGGGCGCCACCACTACCCCAAGTCAAGTTTTGACCACTTCTCCCAGCATAGCTGGTACTCATTTCACCGACCCCGTAATTTATTGATGACAGATGCTCTCCATAATCCGCGAGAGGCGGTCCTACTGGGCGGTTGAGTCTGCCTCATGGCTTTCTTATTTGCTCGGTAACCAAAATTGAGGGGCGTTGCCCTTGGACGCCCCAGCTGCCCTTTATTTATTAGTTAGCCTGTTTGGTGATTTTTCTGTTTATTTAGGATAGTTTCAATGTCGGGCCCATTGCTCATCAGGGGTCGTTGATTGAGAGATTGCCATTTGCCATTTAAGTTATGGATGCTTAATTTTCACTCGACAAGAGTCGATAAGATCAGTACCAGCAATGCTAGATGAAGTGGCCAACATTTGACCTCTGACAGGAGTAGCCGCCATGCCACTAGAGTGGTAAAAGAGAAGCATTTGTGTTGCGTTCGACTATGGCTGACTTAGCTCACCAGTTACCAGTTAATATCTAGATCCCCCCGTTTGATGTCCGAAGAACTGTCGTTGTTTATTGTAGAACTCACGCTCGGTATTAGCCATTCTTTACACCTCAGCATTTGTCACTCTGTCAGTCTGTCTATACTTGTTTCACCGAAGATTTCAATTTACACTGCCGTTTTATGCATGGCCAAAGCAAACGAGAGTTGTAGTTTTCGGAGAATATTTATTGTTGTATATCAATTAATGCATTTGTTAAGACTTTGTTGGTTTGACACCATATATAGCAATATAACATGAGTTATGACATCTTACTCAAGACTTTAACCTTAAAATGTTTCATCGTGATTCAAACCAGCCATACAAATCACCACGTTGTAGTTTTGAAACTAGGCCATTTGGAGAGAAAATCGTTTATGAAATCGTGAAAATAACTCGAGCAAAATTATGTACTATGGCTCCTTGCCAATTAAATATATACAAAGTTCTTACGTAAAGGCGGTTTACTTTGCAATCCGAGAACCTATGGGTTTACAGACTATAAACTTGAGTTCATTATCTGATTTCATAAAACTTGTGAAATCCAGCCGTCATTGTTTACACTCCTGATTATTTGGGTAATAAAGACGTGTATTTTTAGTTTGTAGATGTCGTCTGTTGTATTTAGACATTCACAAAACTTCATCGCCTAAGCAATTCTTTAATGAAGCTCAGATTAATTGCGCACGGTACTGGAAGTAAATAAGCATGATTTTCCAAGACACAGCTGACACTTTCTGTCTGATGGATTTCATGTTTCTGTAGTCAGTGGAATTTTTTGAGCAATGTTTGTTTGTTACAGCTTGAAATAATGATCGGCTACTGTTGTCTAAGGAAGAAATAACCTTGAGAAGAGACTGAATCAGAATCGTGAAACCATTCGTGTTGTTATTTGTGTGTGCTGGGCAGACAGAGCACACTCGTAATACCAGTGGCCTTAGGGGTGATATGTTTTCATAAATAAAAGAAAGCAGGGCTATTATTGGGTATTGTACAGCCTAAAAACAACATGAAAAAAGAACACATTGTCGTCAATTGCATGGTAAATGTACAACATCGTTTTAGCTTGTTACGTAAATGGTCTTAGCTCACGAAATTAGGACTTGGTGTAAAGTCGATTATCAAGGTTGGTCAAGCCATTCTCTTCATCATGGTGGATCCGTGGTGTGCCATCTACTATACTGTGAGCGTAGCAACAGTTTTGGAGGTTATATTGAACACTATCGGGATTGTTGGCTT